>OX123203.2:53047026-53647026 GCA_944739405.2 Euclidia mi
ACTTATAGTAAATATATACTACACTTACATGAAACAAAGACTCAACAGTACTACGCAGTTTCAGAAGTTCTAAATTAATATTTTTCGTCACATCATTATGTTACACAAATTAAAATCTTTCTTAAGGCAAGACTATACTAAAAAGATTTGATTCGATTGGTCTAGCAATTTAATCAAATCTTCAGCTTGATTGAAATGCTAGACCATAAGATTGGTCTAGTAATTCAAATTTAATCAAAAAAATAATCAGTATTAGGTACTACTACGTTCTAAAATATAAAATCTCCAGCCTCAAATTTTTGTCAAATAACAATTTCTCAAACGAAACAGCCTCCCTAAAAGCGTTGTATAGTGGTCTCTATCAGATATCCGCAATACACAGGAAATAGAGCAAAACAGCGGAAGTGAGATAATCGGGAGGCGTTATTTATTGGGCGGCGGATATTCTCGGATATTCGCGGATATTGGCGGATATCGAGCCTCTGGGAGCCTAGAGACGGGAGCTAGATATAGAGATAACTATAAAATGCCTTAGTAGAGCGCTGTGGAATTATTGTACTTTAATAAGTTTAAAGAAAGATCTCTATATAAAGTAGAAACTCTACTAGTTTAAAAGTAAGACATGAAAAAGGATTTTAGTTGTTTAGTTTTCTTATTTTGTCCTCTTTTTTATCCGAGTTAGTTTTTATGCAAATCGGTTCGCTGCAATTTATATTGTTAAAGTTTTTTAAATTATATAACGTTTTTCAGAAATCCTCACGAGTAAAGCTCTACTTTTTCATCTATTTTGATATAACCTATATACCTCACTCGCGACTTAGGAATCTTACTGATATTTTGCATGCATATTATCATGGGGTCAAAACTACAGAAATAGGACACAAAAGTCTACACAAGATAAAGTACAGGCACTCTTGGATTCACTAGAAAGGTATCTAAAAATCTTAAAGATTATTATGGTTTAAATTTAATAACTCAGTGAAACCAATATAACACGATAAAATCCGTAAACTGTAGTTTAATTTCAATGTGTAACATTCGCGTAAACTTAAGAATATATTATTTTAAGTTTATGTTTAACTTTTAGGTTAAACATAACCTAATATATTCTACCTTACTCGCAACTACTTATGCCGTCCCTAACAAATAGTTTTCTACCAAGATTTCCATACATCGATGCGGTGACGGATGGAAGGCATCCGTGTCCGTCAGTTTGATCCAGGTTGTTGTTCAAAGCGCCATTTTTATTCGTGTAGTGATTTGTTGGGCTATTTGTTTAACGTTTTTTTGTGGGGTCTTGTCTGTTTTCCTGTAAAATGGTGTATGGAAAGAACTGCGGGTATTTTGGTGATATATACGTTTGCTTAAAATTAGTCGCAAGCATATTTAAACGAGAGACTATTTCTGGTTGGGTTTTTTAAACAAAATGTCTTCCAAGTACTAGGAATTGATAAGCAAATGCTATCAAAACGACCTTAAATTTTTTAAAATTAACTTGCCATGTGTACTAATAATTTTAGCTTTGCTGACTACAATCATAATATTGGTCCATTTTATATATTTACTAGCTGTTTCCCGCGGTTTCACCCGCGTCCTGAGGTAACTACTTAGCGTACCCGGTTAATTTATAGCCGAAGTTACTCCTTGGTCCTTGGTACATCAGCTATCCGCCAGTAAAAGTCCCGTCAAAATCAGGCCAGCCGTTCCAGAGATTAGCGAGAACAAACAGATTAGACAGACAGACAAAAATAGTAAAGATTGACATTTCGGTATATACCGTGTATACATCCATATGCATTTAGTAAAAAGCCGTTATTTTAATATTACAAACAGACACTCCAATTTTATTTATGTGTATAGACTATAACATAATCAAGTTTAAGCAGATCTTAAATCATTAATAAACACGAACACGATTAATTAAGTTTCAAAGCACTAAACCAAGTACTACCCAGTTTCGCTTATTTGTCTCTACCAAGACAATTGTGCCTATGAATGAACAAGTAGAGCATAAACAATAACTTTGTAAAATCAATTAATCTAAGAGATAGCTTTGTGATTGTGCAACGAGGCCTTTAACGACGAGCCCGTGACTCTACATGACTCTATACGACTGTACATGACTCTACGCAACGTTATACGACTCTACATGACTTGCCGAACTATACGTGACGGGAACTATTTAATTACTGGCCCTTATCTCTACCGCTGATTAAATGTACAAACTCACAAGTAATTACTATTATTTTATTAAAGAGTCTCTCTTTAATAAAATAAGAGTAATTACTTGTGAGTTTGTTCGACTAGTTAGTGGTAAATTAACCAGGTTAAAAAGAACTGCCTATGTTATGGCAGCTCTTGGTAATAATAGGTCAAGCTTTTCAGGAATTGTCATCAACAACATTTCGAAAGATAGTTCCTTAATGTTGCTGGAACTTGTCTTATAAAAGAATGAATTACTAATTTACACTGAGGATTTAAATAAGACATAAAATGTGCACAGACTCCAATGCAATATATTAAGACCTCGCAAATATTTAAGATAATTCTGAAATCCTAATTCTTGCTAACATTATAAATGCGAGTGTCATTTTGTTCGTTACGCTTTCAAGTCATTCTTGCTTTAACCGATCATCTATTTTTTTGCATAATTATATCATTTCTAGGGTACAATAATGACATAGCATACAAAAGCTTACCCAGACTAAGAAACTGCCATAGTTAGTATACAATTTAAAACTAGAGAAAAATATTTGTAATCTTAAACAATAACAGTAATAATGGGTACTTGCCTAACATTTAGATCATTCATATAAGACGGATTAATATATTAGAAAACTAAAGCTAAATATGCACACATAATAAAATTTTGACGTGACAACGTCTTATAAATTGGTTTGCCGGGTGACACTTCAAGAAACTGCGTTACGCTCCGCTCACGTTATGCGCTCACAATGAGAGCGAGTGAGAAGCACGCGTCCCGCCTAAGAGCGAGAGAGACAGACATAAAAAGTGAAAGGCACGCGTCTTTCATCCTTCTTTTTGACATTCCAAATTATAATCAACTAGAGATCCACACAATTTGACCAATCACGTCCCATTGTTTTCCCACAAAGGCGTTCTCCATCGAATACGGCAGTCCATTCTCACAATGGCAACCCTTCGCGATGTAGTTCGATTAATAAAGGGTTGCCACCCTCAAACACGCTCGCTCCCAAGATAGATCTGCACATACATCTTAATGAGAGACGGAGAAGTCATTTTTGGGCACAGAAATGAGTAATGGAAAATATTAAGTAGTGTTGGTATTATTTATTGTAGTTTGGTTCAAGATTACATTGCGGTCATACCTTATTGTTTTCGATTTTCAGTCTCTATAGACGTCCGTTTTCTATTTATATATCACTTGTGCTGCCTGTCATATCATTGTAGACCTAACCTACTAAACCTAGAGTGGTTTCCTTTTAAGTATTGGGTATATAGTTTATTTGAAAATACTCTGAATTTGGACTAGCATTTATATGTCATTATGTGGTAAAACACTACTGGAAATCTTTTGGAAAATTATTACGTCTTTAAAGATCTTTTTTTTATAATATGATATTCTACTACATTCACACAACACCACCTAGTCCCAAACTAAGCACAGCTTGTACTATGGGTACTAGACAATGGATGAACATACATTATATACTTCACTTAACTTTTTGTAAATACATACATATTATACATAGAGCCAGGAGGAAGGGGAAGACCTAGACGGACGTTCTCTAACCAGATTGGAGACATCCTAAAAAAAGGACAGGTTAGAAGTACCCTTAACCGAAGAGCATGCATGAGAAATTTGATGGGAGTGAATGAATCAAGAGAGATATGTCAAGATCGTTGCAAATAGCGTTCAGTAGTCTCTGCCTACCCCTCCGGGAAACAGGCGTGAGTCTATGCATGTATGTATTATACATAGAAACACCCAGACCTAGACAAACATCCATGTTCATGCACACAAATATTTGACTTGAGCGGGAATCGAACCCGCGACCTTCGGCATAGCATCGCTTACACTCCCGCTGCGCCAACCGGTCGACAAATTAATTATAATGACGTGAAAATCAGTAATTATCTCTCCATAAAGAACAAAGCAATATCGACAAAAAATATATAAGTGAGCGCACATATTCTTAAGAAGAACTTAGTTAAGTAAGTGTAAAATGCTTGAGGGAAGTTAATAATAGAGCCCACCGGAAATTGTGACGAGAGCCCGCACCGGAAGTGACGGCGCAAGTATTGGGATGCTGCCGAATTTAAACTTGGAAGTAGAAAAGTTAGATCAATAGACAAGAAAGTTTAGTGAACTGGTGTTGCGATTCATCTTCGTATTGTTTATGGTGCGATCGGATCGATGCGGTGAAATAATTGTTATTGAATGAAATGTTGATTGTTGGTTATGAATATAGTTCCAAAAATTCGCATTACATTCGATTATTTTAAATATTCAGGCTATAGAAATAAGTTACAACAAAACGATTGTGAAACCTAAAATGCTTTCAGAAACGTCGATTACTTGATTTTCAATATTCAAGACATCATAACGCGATAATTTAGATATTCCAGAATACACTGCAGAATATTGCCAACCTTGTAAATAATAACATGCAATTATTTACGACTGCCTCGTTGGTCTCACGGCATAAATGTGCGCGTGAGATTGGGAGGTCCTGGGTTTGATTCCCGGGTCGGGCAATGTGTTATTGGGTTTTGCCGTTAGGAAATTCTCATTAGCAGCACGGAGTCTGATAATGTGCCCGGTACGACAATAGGCTCGCCCCTTATTGCGTGGGACCTAAAAAAATCCTGCCGAAATGTGGGTGTAATATTACACCTCTGCCTACCCCTTCGGGAATACAGTCTATATATAAAAAAAATATTTACGAGCAAATTGAAACCTTAGAAATATGCTGCAACAATCTTTTAGGTCATCAAGAAGTCAACACACAATTAAATCCAACAACCTTGAATAAATATAAAGTTAAATAAAAGAAAAGGTTGTATAATTCTCTTAACACTCACATTTGACACAGTCTAGGGTTAACCCATCCATATTAATTCTACGTACAATCGGAGAGTAGTGTTCCATACATATGTATGAGAAAAAGAAATACATACATACATATGTATCTACTGTTTTCCATACATGTATGAGAGAATGCTTGTGAAATTATTCTGTGGGTTTCTTAAGGGTAGTGTGATGAAATGGGGTAAGAAGTCATTAAATTGGACGATGGTAGTTTTGGGGTGTAAGGAATTGTTTGAAGCTACCAGTCTTTTTGGTTGTGCTCAAAGTTGCCTCATATAATTCTAATCTCATACTTTCTTCATCAAACTGTAATTTGGCAAAGGCATTTTTCTGTATTAATACTCGGTTTTCTTGAAGTAACATGATTGTTAAAGGTCTAATATCTACACAATATGTTACTAGTACTGGCCATCGCCGTGCATTGTCGGTAGACATGTCTACATGTATTTTGTGTACTATGTTTTTTTCTATGGTTCTAAATAAAACTATTCAGTTAGCCACTGGTCCATGGGAATACGTTGCTTTATTTCAATGACAATAGTTGCGTATCTATATACGTATATCACAGCTGCCTATAAAAATTCTTCAATAATTTTGTTTCAAGGTCTTGGTGGCGTGCTCTAAGGGTACTTCTACACGGTGCATGTAGCTGGAGCAAGTAAAGGTGCGGGTTACACGCGTGGGTAATATGCGCAAGCTACTTGATCAAGTTACTCGCTTGTACTTGTACATGGTGCAAATAACTGGACCAAGTAAAGACGCGGGCTACTTGCGCAAGCTGTAGGTACCTATGTACAAGTTATTTGTTCGTGGTCAAGAGCTACATGTGCATGCTATTTGCGCGGTAGCTTTATGACTTGAATCGCGTCAAATGTCTCGACGAACGAAAATTATTGTAAAATCATATGTTAAAAATGTAATTTTAACAAATAACATGCGCGAGTGACCCGCGCGCGCCGCAGAGCACGCGAATTACTTGCGCGGGTGGCTCGCTTTGGTACATGCTCGAGTCGCTGGACCCGCACATTGTTTTAAACGATATGTTTACGGTGCATGTAACCCGCGCAAGTGCCTCAACATGCTCAAGCTACATGCGCCGTGTACAAGCACCCTAAATGTACTATCAAAATTATAGCTTAGAATGAACATTTTTTTATTATATAGGAAGGCAAACAGACAAGCACGCGGGTCCCCAAGCCCCTTTGCAATGATATATTGTGTACCCATATTCTGCATGTTGTGTCGCGATCGGACAGATCTGGCGTAAATGATAAGGTTTTTTCTTTGTCTAACACAAAACCTCGAAATTACAAAATCTCAGAAAAGTCGACTGCAATATAACTGAACTTTTACACAGAGTAGATAGAGCATTCATACTCTGTTCTGAACATCAATTACTTCCAAAATAACCCGCTACAATAGCGTCAGTATAATATCCTTAGCGCAAAATCTACATAGTATTTAATTCACAAAAACAAGAAGTACATTACCGCGAAAGTATGGCGTTAAAAAGCACATATATATAAGCAAAGTAGTGTATAACAAAAGTAGTGGCTTGAGCACATATATCAGAGGCCATTATCCGCGGCTCGGCTCACTCATTTCTGCGTTACATTCTTACTTCGTTGTTATTAGGAAAATTCTAACTTATTGCTGTACTAGCATTGCTCTCTACTTGTCTCGGGGGTGTGGTACGAGATGCGAGCGGTGGGCGGGAGGTAGAACTATAATTTGTACATACTTAGACTCACGCCTGCGTAGGCAGAGGCATATTAAACGCCAATTTTTTGCCAGTGTTTTGATCCCACGTAATAGGTGGCGAGCCTATTGCCGCTTATCGGGATATTTTGTTTGCCAGAGCCTCGTCCGTTGATCGGCAGGTGCACCACTTGCAGGTGAGGTTGGCTTGGGACCCTAAGTTCTTGGTGGGAACCCTATGCACCCAATATAATTTGTACTTAATTTTAAAGGTAAATGTTGAAAAGAAAATCATTCTGTACAACTGACAGTATGCAATTGAAGATGTTACCAGTAAATATTGTCTTAATTTATGTAAAGGACGATGAAATGTATTATCAGAAGAAAGGTATGATAAAAATTATTGATTGATTTAGCCTTTCAGTTTATTTTAGTATGTTGTGGTTTAATTTGACTATAACAACTTAATTTTATAAAACAGTCTACAAATTACTTTAAAGAGCAAAGTTTAGTGTTGAGTTCATTGGCATTTAATTACAATTTTTTTAATATACATACATTCAAGAAATTGGGTCTATCGATTACCATAGCTTGTAGACTAATTAATACAGATGAAACTTGTTGTGACGTTATAATCGTCGTGCTGGGCCCTGCCACTTCTCCTGCTGGCCGTTCCCCTCCCAGCGGCAAATAAATACCGCGGCGCGTCAGCGAACGCTCTCTTTCGGACCCTCGACGCTGTTCAAGATAAGTGCCTTCTCTGCTGGAGCACCGAAGCCTCGTCAGCCTGCCTGCCTACCCTGCCCTGAGTCTTAATCTTAGCTCTAAATCTAGTTGCTACCGGGTTATATTGTGTAACGCTTCCAATTAATCATATATATATAGATAGATAAATTAGATACGCATATTGTTCGTTACAAAATCAAACTATATTTTGTAACGAACAATATGCGTATCTAATTTATCTCTCTACACACACGAATAAACGTAATATTGTATGTTCCTAAATATGCAAAATCATTGTTGAAATGACTTAGGTCATAATCCCTAAAGATCAAGATACTCTTCGACAAATGTATTTGCACAACCTACAACCTCCTGACACAAAACGCCATCAACCCAACCTCCACTCCCGCTACCTCTTATACCTTACACCACAAAACTTCCTCGCTAAGCGTAATGCATCGTGAAAGGGTCGCGTTTCCTCCCGCAGATCCTCGCCTGTAAAAATGATCGCGAGGCACAATCAGGATGTGCATTTGTAAGCCAGTTCGCTGTGAGTGGTGCGATTCAAATTATTATGCGAATAGACATCATATTTTTAAAGTTATTTTGTACCAGACAGAGGGTTCTGCGATATAGACTGAAGTTTTTCGTGTCTTTCTGTTTTTATTTTAGTTTTAGTTATGTTTTGAAAAATGAGGCTCTGGATATATTTGTGATTGAGGTTTTAAGAAGCAAATTCATTATCTTAACTGCAATCTTGTTCAAATGAATTCAATGCCTATAAAATTAGCAACACATATGCCGCAAAGATTGTAGTTAAATGAAATTGTTATACGAGGGATGTTCTCACAAAAATAAATAAGAACTCCAGATAGCTGGATTCATACATTACGAGTATGTCTATAAGACAAAAGTTTGCATAATACTATGTTATATCGTGCACATTCACAAATTCTACAATAAAATCGAAGAATTTCAACTTTCGTGACAACCTATATTATAATTTTCAATTGGGGGTGAGCCTATTGCCGTTACCAGGCACATCCCCAGACTTCGTGCTGCTATTGAGAATTCGGAAAAAACCAGTAACAATTTTGTACGACCCGGGAATCAAACCCAGGGCCTTCAATCAGCAGTCGCATACGCTATCCACTGGACCACGGAGGCAGTATTATAATTTATATCATAATATACCACGTAGGTACTGTAGTTTTCAGTTAGTAATATTTTCAGCGCTGTAGTAAGCATCGTGACCACGGTTGTAAGTCATATACCTAATATTTGAATAATTGAAACGGTAGCAAACTAAAGACACTGTCCATCCCTTTGGATAATACACCATGGTATATTTTCACCAATATAATAATATTAAGGACAAATAACAGGTATTCGGTAGGTATCTACGTTTCCTGAATAATACCCACAACTCAACACTACTATCCTCAGATAGGCACATGGATTGATTATAATAAGTCCATTATAGTGTTATAACGCCACCCATCGCTCATGTCCCGTGATTAATCGAGCCGTAATTAATCAACAGGCGACATGGGTCGCGGGTTCGAAGCGTGTGTGCTCCTTTTCTCTACATATTGTCTAAAATACTCAGTGAAAGTTAGCCGAATAAATTATGTAGCTGCTAAATAGGGATAGGTCAGATTTGTAAATTAAATGGCTTGTTCAATCATTTGTCAAGCCTATCTGGGATTAAAGTATTTTGTTCTGTTTTATTTGTTGTGTTTATTGTTTTATTAACGCAGATTTTACGTGACATTATTTGTAATGTCATGTAAAATCTGTTGTTTTGACTACAGCTAAATATAAAACCAAACTAAGAGTCATTTAAAAACGTTATTATTTATTTATTTTCAACATTTCTTATAAGCAATTCAAGACATATGCGTGATAAAAATATTTGAAATATACATACATACTCTTTGTTTTATAACTCTGAAAGGGTCTAGTTATACTTAAATAATACATAAATCACCACGATCAAACAAAAATTTAAAACCCCATTAACGTAATACAAGAAAATTAGGTCTAAACTAAGCTTCCAGAAAGACTTTCCTTGCATTTTTCCTAATTTACTGACCTCTATATATTTTAAACGATTTCAGAAAATTGCTTTAGTAATTAGAATTAAAAATATTGCTTTATGATTGTGAAGAAAACGAAGCTTATCAAAAGCCAGGTTCTACCAATCAAAGCCTTCTTCCTTACAAAAGTCATAGTACAGTCCAAAGCCAATATTAATTCGCGAAATTTTAGCATAATAGAGGACACATTATTTCTGAAGCTCGTCGACGGTGTTAAGACGTCTACGAAACGTTTGTTATAAAATTAAAGCAAATCTAATTTGAACTTGACTTCGGTTCCGTTTTTGTTTTCATTATTAACCCTAATAAATCCGGCAGCAGTATCGTGCTTCGTTCAGATTGGGTTAGTGCTGAGGTAAGTACTGTCTCGGTTTAAATGGAGCTTGTTAGACTGCTTAGTGTATTGTGAAGGCAAGTTTGTTCGCTAAGTTAAAGCGGTTTAAATTAAAGGCTGTATATTTTGGTTAGGAGTGACTGTTTTGAAATTACGCATATTGTGATTATTGAAAAATTGTTTTTATCAGCAACAAGAGTGCCTCTTTAGTGCCTTGTATATGTTTGCTGATTAGGACGTAAAATATCACGAAACATTTACACGATTACATTACATTCACATGATAAAACGTCTAAATTTAACATAATTCGGCGATAATAATTTATCGGATTTATTTTTATATCAAGCTATTACTAGTTCCAAATACAACGTAATATTCAAAACCTTTCACTCCTTTAATGACGCTACACATTTAGTCAAAGTTTATTACTAGATCTATAAATACTATTATTTGCTTCATATATAGACAACAATTACATTGTGGGTCGACAAATTTCCCTGAAACGTTCGAAATAATAGTAAAGTTCACCGTTCATTCGAAATGGAAAAATAATGGGAAAATGACCGTCATTATACCATTGTGGACTGTTGTGGCTATCTCGTGAAGCCTCCAGGAAGCGAAATAATGAAAATTTTATTTTTATTAATTTTGAATAGGTTACAAGCCTACGAACTGAAATGTACATTATTTGTATACCACTGGCAAAAAAATTGATTTGATTTTATATATGAATTGTCTATATGATTGGCCCAAAACAGTCCCAGTTATATCCAAGACGTTTGTTTTGGAGTCCGGGATCCACATTTTAGACTACGAGTAGCCAGAATATAAGATTTTCTACATTAATAAATATGTCAATTTTACTATACGGGTGCATGTCGAAAGCCATAATCACGGAGTCCATTTACAAATGGTAAACGTTAAAGAAAGGTTATATAACATTTTGTAAGGGGTTATGGGTATGCACCATTGTCTGTTTAGTAAATACCTGACTAGTTGATACTATAGAAAATAATAATGCATTACAAGACATGCTTATCTACAGTATGTTTAGAAACATTTTCCACAGATACTGAGTTTAATCACACATAAAATAATGTAGTACGTATGCATTTTTTTAGGTAAGTACTATTTTTTATCGCCACAGGTATGACACTGGACAACTCAACATTTAATAAAATTCGTCTACTCATTGAAAAACATGTTACACGAATATTATCTTAATATATAAAATCCTTGCGTTACTGACTGACTGACAGACACGCTACAGCCGAAACTACTGGGCGCAGGAAGCTGAAATTTGGCATGTATGTTCCTTGGGGACCGTAGTGGTGCACTAAGGAGGGATTTCCCGAAATTCCCACGGGATCTGCCAAAACGGGTAAATTAAAAAAAATGCAGGCATAGCTGCTGGCGTCCTCTAGTTATATTCATATTGTAGCACTACAACTAAATAAAATTTAAAAAATATAACTTCGATTTTCTCTACTCTCTTAAATAGACAAGTCCATTCAAACGAAGCACGGCGCAGCTAAATAACAAAATTAGCGGAACCGGGCTCGTCTTAAGAACAGAGATTTGCGTAATCAAAGAGGCTGTAATAAGATTTGTCGCAGTGAGATCGACCCTTTTATTTATTAACTAAACTTTGGTCCATTGGTCCCGGGTGTTTATTGGACAGGCGCCATTTATTCAAAGGCCCCAACTATGTATACTTGGGTCTAACGTATAATGTACGATCGAGTTTCGTGTGAATGCGAAGGTTTTAGTGCCGTTTTAGTGCCGCACTAAAATGTTTAGTGTGAGGCGCTACGTTCAGGCTTGGGGACATTTATGGTGTTGAATATTTTACGTCTTGACTCAATTAAAAAATGGTAAGTAGCGTGAAGGAATCGCTCATAGAGGCTTTATATTCGTATAAAAAAGATACATAGGTTCACCAAAGTTTCATTCTTAATTCGAATATTCTTGTACTATTTCCAACCAGTCACCAAAGTTTAGACAAGAATCTTGTAAATCGGTAACATTCTTACAGCGAGGGAGGAAGTTTACTTGGCTTTCAAATAGCTGTGCCGTCTTGCAATGATTTAGAAGTGCAGTATGATTAAATATGTATCAATATCTGAGCTTCAAGACTACCAACCTGACTCGTTGGTTCTGCATTTCGGTTAAAAGGATTACTGTAAAATTATTTTAACAGTATTCTGAGTAGTCTGGCCGATTATGAAGCGAGTCAGTAAGCGTTACACAAAATATGTGCAAAGTTCATATTCTTGTAAGATTTTCTTTCTTGTGACATGAACAAATAAGAAAATTAACTACTTATCTAGTAAATTAATTCAAATTCAAAATCATTTATTCATATAAGTTACAAAAGCAACGCTTATGAACGTCAATTATTTTTTTTTACAACCAGGTTCGGGATGGTAGGGCTATGAGAAAAGAGCCTGGAGGAAACTCATGCCACTGTTTTAAAAACAGTGTCTTAACTTTACAATTTGTGGTACCATGATTGCTGACACAGCCAAAACACTTGGCGTCATTAAATTTGAATCCCTCTATCCGCTCTCTCTCAAACATAAAAAAAGCATTTTAAAAATGCGCGTACTTAACTTCACATAAAAGCAAAAATAACCTACAAAATAAACACCATCACCTACCCTCCAATTCAAAAGTTCACACTCAAATAACCACAACACCGACCATCAAACACTCGACCGAAAAAAAATCACTTAATATCCATAGACGACCATAGAGGCTGATAATTTGGCGGTATTCCGGTCTGCAAGATGGCGGTCGGGACAATTTCCGTTGGCGCGCACTTTGACTCGTGCGTTTGACGTGTGAAGTGCCTTTGCCGCGTAATTGGTGCTATTTCTCCTTGCCATCTCATTTTTCTCGAGGGCCTGTTTAGTTATGTATTGTCTGGTAATTAATTGTTAAGCCTTTGGTGATAGGTCAAATGGCGGGAAACTATCGATAATAGACAGTTGAATTGATGTGTTGCTATGTAAGAAAATAAACTATTGAATTTTTAGGTTGTTTGAATGTTTTAAATATTGAAATTAATTGAAATTGCTAGCTGTTCACATTTAAACAAAAATCTAACATATATTTAATTTTTTTAAATATATGTTAGATTTTTGTTTAATTTATTGACATCCTTTAAGAATCTGGCTGTATTTGAATAAGTTTTTTTTTGTTGGTTGTGTTTTCTTTTACATACATTTTTAACTGCTGTTAATGCTTATTACCTGTTTTTTCGAAACGCATATTTTGTAATTCATTTGTGTAACAATATAATTTGTAAAAACTTTGTTCAAAATGTGCCGTCTAAAATGTGAACGTTGTGGTTAACTCGTAAGTGGCACATGCCACTTACGAGTTAACCACAACGATATAAATCTAACGTTCTGATATACATATATCAGAACGTTAGATTTAAGATTATTAATGTAAATGTTTTATACATATGGTGTGAGTTTACCTAATAAATATATAAATATTTCGATAGTAAGAATCAAACATGGACTCTTATGTATTTCAGTCTTTTGATAAGTTTGAAATGCAAACCAAATGGAAAATTAAAAAAAAAAGAAAAAAAAAAAGAAAAAAAAAATAAAGTAAGAAAATTATGACCATTGGTACACTTATAGTGTTATTTTATACAAATGCATTTACGAGCTGGCTTTTTAATGAAAGTTTCACGTCTCAGTAGGTTGTATAGATGGTGGGTTATGACCCAGCATCCTATTTGCTTTGCTGTATGCTTTGATTTATTTATACCACAAACTTCAAAACCCCATCCAACTAATACGTTTTCTAAATATTGTACATATATCGCATTATTAATACTACATAAATATGTGGTTGACACACGCAGCGGTGACGCGTTACTATCGCCGCGTGGCAGCCCTTGCGCTTCGCTGGCTAACGTAATTGTAGCAGGGTTGGCACGCAAGCAAGACGTTGAATTTGATTATAAGGGATTAAAATTTGATAAATATAAGGGTTTAGGAAGTAGTTTTCAAAAACAGTAAGAAAGTTATATAATATTATAATATAACATTCTACCACATTCACACAACATCATCTAGTCCCAAACTAAGCAGAGCTTGTACCATGGGTATGGATAAACATACATATATACTTTTTTGTAAATACATACATATTATACATAGAAACACCCCAAGACAAACATCCATGTTCATGCACACAAATGTTTGACTTGAGCGGGAATCGAACCCGCGACCTTCGACGTAGCAGTCGCTTACACTCCCGCTACCCCAACCGGCCGTAGTTTATTTGATTATTCTAATATTTGTGTAATTTATTAAAAATAAAGGTTAAATATTTCTTATTTGCACCGACGTTTCAGCATGGGCCACACCAGCCGTGGTCAGGGACAGTATTTCCGTGATCACGGCTGGTACAACACGATATAAACCTGTTACTTAAATATTACTATGGGCTTATATTGCGAAAGTCTTAAAGCTTTCATTGCTAAGCGCATACTATATTATTATACTAGTTTTGTCCAATGAAATTTATCGCTTATCCCGTGCCTCGGAGAGCACGTTAAGCCGTCGGTCCCGGTTGTCATGAAGATCTTTGACAGTCGTTACAGAGCATCAGTACCTTCTTAATGAACTGACACTAGTCTAAACCATATCGCTATCCCTTCGGGTTGCGGAGGTCAGACAGGCAGTCGCTCTGAGGAAAAGCTAATATTCAGCCAAATCCGGTTAGCCTAGTAAGTGGACTTCAGATTGTAACTGGAATAACGCTAAGAGGATGATGATGAGTGTTGTCCAACGAAACAGTTAATTGTATCACCAGTCTAATTTCCAAGTGCCTATATGCCATATTTAGAAGAAAACATTAAAAAAATTACAACTTATTCAGGATGTTGAATAAGCGTGTAATGCACGATTGGTTGTATCGATATTTAATTTAACGGTACTGTCAGTTATTACCACCTTATTAATTAGTTCTAAAGCACAAAAAATAAAAGAACCTACTTAGGGTAGTTTTATTTTTGTGCCTAAATTCAGCGATCTCCTTTTATATTTTTTTAATTAAATCAATTTATTATTATTATCAGAAGTTATATTATGGCTGGCCGAATGCTAGTTGGCAGACTTCACATGTCTTTCGAGAACATCATAGAAAACTCTCAGACATGCAGGTTTCCTCAAGATGCTGATAATTAACAATTTAATGCGAACTTAACTTTAAAAATTAATGGTGCTCGCTGTGGATTAGAACTTGAGACCCTCTACGTAGCAGTCTGTTGATCTCTCTCCACTAGGCTATCGCTGTTTTAATGTACTTACCAGATGGAGTAAGTATATAATAAGTTCTTAATTTTAAATTTGATGTTGGTGAGCACAATGTGACATAAATAAATGAATAGGGTAGTTTCCAGGGTCAAAATAATTACATTTTATTTAGTCCGTATTGTGACGGATTAAGAATACGGAATGTCACCACCCCATATCATCCCATGGGTGTCATAAGAGCCGACAGAAGGAGCATATTATGCAGAGAACAGCACTGTAAGAGAAGGAAAACTCGATACAAACCCTATACCAACCCGTTTGGCCAGCGTGGTATAGTAAGCCAATTCCTCCTTTCAAAGGAGAGGCCTAGTCCAGCAGTGGACTGTTAAAGGCTGATGATGATGATGAGTCCGTATTTTAGATAAGAAAAAAATATTGGACACGTACTTTCTCTTTTTTCGATTAAATAAAAAATAACAAAGATATAGCCCTTTAAAGTTACGTGTGACGTCATCTAGTGCGAAAAAATGCTGCACGGCGTGACGTTATACGTAACTTTAATGAGCTATATCTTGGTCATTTTTGGTTTAATTTAGAAATAAAAAAATACGTATCGCTTATTTTTGAATAATCTAAAGGACGGACTTATATTTTTTTTGTCAACTAGCCTATTAAATAAGTCGTGCGCGTACGCGTCATAGACAGGTGACCAATGTGGAGGTTTGTCGATTGCTCATTTTTGTAACTTTATCTGGAATCTGAGTTATATTATTTATGTATATTTTTATTGACTGGTGTTCATTATATATTATTATTTATTTTATTTATTTATATATAAAAACAGTCCCAACAGAATACCAGCGCCATCTTGTATTGTAAGATGGCATTATGCTGAGTTGGAATCCGATTCTGTTTATGTTAGGTTAAGTTAGTACATAATTAATAATTAATGAAAGTTAATTCCGTTATTAATCCCGCTATATGTTGTTTGTGCCTTCATAAATAGAATAAATGTGTTTTTCTTTTCTTTCTTTAATTAATAAATGTAGACTTTAAGTTTATAAATCCATCTAATATAACTATTGTTGAAGATCATGTTTCATAATATTATACCTCAGATATTTGCCTCAAAACAGTTATGTTATCACACTTTATTTTACTAGGAAATCTTCAGCCACCACCGTCTTAAGACCCAATGATATGAGAAAACATTTCATGTAACTTATCTTTCGTTAGTAGAAATAAAATTGTGCGACTTACAAAATACATAAAAGATTACTGTGGAATAAACTTCGTATTTCTCCGAAGGAATTTAATTCTTGGACGTAAGGTATCGAAAAAAGATGAACACCTATTTGAGCGACTACAATTGCCTTACAAATCTCGTCGGGCATGCGTAGATATCCGGGTATCCGAGATATCCGATCGTATCCGCTTAGTATCCGACCTTATCCGATCGCAAACCATGAGTTATACCCGCCTGTATCCGAATAAGCCCTGTTTATGACCTAAGGATTGTCCACGTATAAATTTTTATATCAGGAAGGATCTAGAAGGAATATATCAGTGTGAATGAACGCATGTTTTCTATTTTATGTATTAAATTTCAATTCAGTTGTGTTTAGTTACAGGGGTTGGGAAATAGATGGCGTTGTTTTAAATTATGTGATTGTTTCAACTGACAATAGGAAGACACCAACTGCATCTGTTTATTTAAATTTTATATTGTTCTTTTGATTGTAAAACACAACTTGCCTTGTTAATATTTATTTAGTTATATAATAATAGGTATGTAAAATCTTAATATATAAAATCCTTGCGTTACTGACTGACTGACAGACACGCTACAGTCGAAACTATTGGGCGCAGGAAGCTGAAATTTGGCATGTATGTTCCTTGGGGACCGCAGGGATGCACTAAGAAGGGATTTCCCGAAATTCCCACGGGATCGGCCAAAACGGGTAAATAAAAAAAAATGCAGGCGTAGCTACTGGCGTCCTCTAGTATTATAATAAAATGAAATAAGACGTTAAATTTAAAAATACAAGAAACGTATTTTTATACGTTTTGACAGGTTTAAGTGTGTAATTAACGCGACGGGCGCCGAGTGCGAAGTTAAATATTAAATACACATAAATACAGACAATTATTTTCGTATAAATCACGTTAAGATATACATATAATTTGGTGTCTATCAAATCAGACTCAATCGAATATAACAGCACAAATGTAATAGCTTATGCGCTATAGTTTTTGATTTGATTTGTCGCGATTCCATCGAGTGCTTTAGGTTCAACCCCATAATGATTTTTTTTTGCAATCCATAAAGTTTTGTTTTACGATTCTTCTATAAGTCTATTGTTATGATACTTATGATGCTTATGATGTACCCTGCGTCACAGGATTCGTTCCTAGTGGAGTCTAGCTCATAGTTTCTAAAAAAGAAGAGACCTAGTACCATCAGTTTAGCAGTTACCCTCAACAAGTGCCATGCATGCCTTGAATATTAGTAAGATCTTTAGTATTCTAAGTTAGTGTACAGAGTTCTAAATCTGTTGATGCAACAAGTAGCAGTATTCAACGAAATGGACGATTTCTCAGCAGCAAATTTTGAGATAAAATTGTCGGAAAGCTTTAAGTTTAGCAATTCCCTTCCAGTTTGGACACATTTCTTCTGAATTTTCAAATTGTTAGTATGGTAGTCTTTTCTATTCTAGAAAGTAATCGGTTTTATTACAAAACATGGATTTAGATATAATGCATAGGTGTCTACTGTTAAAATTTTAATTCTGATCGCCTAAATGTCAATGGAGATGTTTTTGTGACGATTTTTTCAAAATCTTTCGAATCAAAATCAACGGTTTAATTATGCAGTAACTTTTCAGTTTAGGCCACAAATCTGTCTTACAATAAGCAATACTAGTAGTCAAAGCAATAATAGTAAACATAAACGTATATAAAGGACAAAACGAACTCGGAAACCTGTTTCACAAATATCTAAATATACTCAGAAAAATCTTCACTCTATTATTTTCACTACAAAGTTACAAGGTCCCTTACCGCGTATTTTCCAGCACTTATTTCCCGCATAGTGTGGCTAAAAGAAAAAATATGAAGTGATAGTTCTGTACATCGTCGCCGGGAAAATAAAATAAAGGGGAAAGCAAACGGATCAAATATGTGTGAATATATGTTACGACTCCATTGAAACGTTTACGGGAGAGGAATTGAAGCGGGAACGTGGCGTCTAAGAATTTAATTGAATTGAATTTTGAAAAGTTATAGATTTCCGCTTGGATATTTTGAATGTTATGAAAAGTAATTAGATAAAATAGAATTTGACGATTACTATGCTGGTTAAATGTTTATTAAGCTTTTGTTTTTTTACGAATATTCCTACATAAGTCCTGTCTTGACCTTTATAAACATACAAGTTAACGGACACAAAGTAGTCTGTGTATAGAAATAACTAACTTTGAATCACGCAGTGTTGTCTCTTGTGTATAAAGAAACATGTCCGTGTGGTGACGGATTAAGAATACGGAATGTCACCACCTCATATCATCCCACGGGTGTCGTAAGAGCCGACAGAGGGAGCATATTATGCAGAGAACAGCACTGTAAGAGAAGGAAACTTGATACAAACCCTATACCAACCCGTTTGGCCAGCGTGGTATAGTAGACCAATTTCTCCTTTCAAAGGAGAGGCCTAATCCAGCAGTGGACTGTTAAAGGCTGATGATATTATAAAGAAACAAAAATACACGGCGCAGGAGAAAGGCTACGGCTAGGCAACCGCTTAAACCGCTCTTCCATGAGTGCAGCCAGTTTTTGAACAACAGTTGGAAGTAGGGAAGTGACTTTAGGGAATAGAGGCAAAGGAGGGTGCTAAAATCCTGTCTTCTCATTTTTCTACGACTAGATTCCGAGTCATAGCTGATTGCCATCGCAAGAATCAATGGCCCCTAATTATCTAGTCGCTTAACACCAGGAGAGCCTTAGTTTATTTGCCATCCTTGTCGATGAGATGCACATGGTGCTAGTTATATTTTATTTTAACTTCAAAGTACCTACTGCACTCCCTGTATGGTGGATTAAGAGCACAAAGTATCACTACTCCTTTTCATTCCGTGGCTGTCAAGATGATTAAAAAAATATACGAAGCAAATAGTATTTTGATAAGAAAGGAACTTAACTCGATATCAAACCCTAGTATGGTGAATTAGGTAAAATCCTCCTTTTAAACTCACAACAGTATTGTGTGAAATTCAATATTATTCTCATTCACTGTCTGAAAATATGAATGTTTCATAAAGTAATCCGACCACAGGTTTTATGAGCGATGTGAATTAAGTATTATGAGATACGCTACTAAAAAAATTCAAATTCCGGCAAAGATCACAAAAGTATTAAATATAAACACACTTTCTATCAGCCTTTAAATTACATAATTTAGATGTAGGTATTTGATGACATTACGCTTTCAGGTATCGGTCATAGTATAGACAAAAATGGATATTACGTTCTTTGTGACAGTTTGGTTAACAGCATAATCGTAAGACAAAAGTCTAAGAAGAAAGAAGTTATAGGTAGGTATATTCAAATTCTATTGATGTATAATGTTACTCTTCTTTGTATTGATATATAACGAAACTAATTTGATGAAAGCGAATACTACAATCTTACTAAAATGAGTACTAGAAATACAAATCCTATTCTATTTGACTTCTACTAAGATTTAAATTGCAGTATGAATAGTACTTACTTAAATATTATTTAAAAAGACATGACATTGTTGAATTGGAAAGTCAAATTGCAACAATAACTCATATTACTTCAGGAATACAATAAAAATGTATATCAGTGTCCGTTTTCAATGAGTTGTATAAAAAATTTTTGTACCATTTATTTCGTTTACCCTATTTTATCCGTAGGTACTTACTTACGATTTAAAAAATGTCTTCCACCATACCTTATACTTGAACCTACTTATTCATACAAGGCGTCCCAAAAATTCACCTACAGCATAATTTTCCTCAACGAAATATTCATGAAAGTGCGCGCCTGCCGCGAATTCCTTCCCGTATGTTTGAGGCACGCGACCGGAGGCGGTTACCATGACAACGACACGTCTGGTCCCGCCCCCTCGTTACGTAGCACTAGTGATGCGCTGACATCGATAGAATGTATCGATGGTGTATTATTTTATTTTATGTTGAGTGAGCTGTGTCAGTGATATTTGTGAATAGTGATGAGGTGTGTGAGAAATGACTTGTTGCTTAAATTTATAATGCGTGTTACATATTTATACTGCGATGTTGGCTTTTTGTCACAATTTCCTTGTTGTGAAAATTTAAAGCAGATATTATATCATCATCTTAATAAATAAAATCCTTGCTTTACTGACTGACTGACAGACACGCTGCAGCCGAAACTATTGGGCGCAGGATGCTGAAATTTGGCATGTATGTTCCTTGGGTACGGTAGGGGTGCACTAAGAAGGGATTGCCCGAAATTCCCACGGGATCGGCAAACACGAGTAAATTAAAAAAAATTGCAGGCGTAGCTGTTGGCGTCCTCTCGTACTGTAATAAATAGCTGTTTATTTATACGTCTTTTTTAATTGGTCTTGTAAGACAAAGCTAGCAATAAAAATTAAATAAATATAATAATAGTCTAATAAGATATTAGAATCGACTTGAACCTATTTGGAATCTGTCAAAGAGACTTTCAGCAGTTTATTAGCTTAAACAGTATTTTATGAAACATATTTTCTTATAAGATATTTCACTACATTTGAAAGTTTCTGTTCCAGTTTGGTCTCTCGAATCTAGTCTTAAAAAAAAGCTTTTTTAAGACGACCGGTTGGCGCAGCGGTAGTGTAAGCGACTATTACGCCAAAGGTCGCGGGTTCGATTCCCGCTCAAGTCCAACATTTGTGTGCATGAACATGGATGTTTGTCTTGGTCTGGGTGTTTCTATGTATAATACGTATGTATTTACAAAAAAAAAGTATAAGTATGTTTATCCATTATCTAGTACCCATAACACAAGCTGGACTTAGCTTGGGACTAGATAGTGTTGTGTGAATGTGGTTGAATATTATTATTATTATTTTACGTATGTTCACGGAGAGCACTAGGTTTGATTATTGAGTAAGCGATACTAGTATTTTTTTGTAAGGAAAGTCAGTCGTACTTAGTAAGCTGAACGGATGGCGTAGTTAAATTATAGTAGTCGTTTCTTCGCTTTGCACTGAGTTGCGTGTTGTGCATGATTAAATTTTTTTGGTAATATGTGTGTTTAATCCGTGTGGTGACGGATTAAGAATACGGAATGTCACCACCCCATATCATCCCACGGGTGTCGTAAGAGCCGACAGAGGGACTATATTATACAGAGAACAGCACTGTAAGAGAAGGAAAACTTGATACAAACTCTATACTAACCCGTTTGGCCAGCGTGGTATAGTAAGTAAGGAGAGGCCTAGTCCAGCAGTGGACTGTCAAAAGGCTGATGATGATGATGTGTGTTTTTTGTAAGCGATAATTTAATGTTGATGAATACTCTGCATTAGGTCCACTGTCCTTCGTAATACAGCGTTCATACCTAGTGCGGGTATTGCATTTAAAATAAAATAACGGTTCTAAATGTAATGACAATATTACAAGCTTTTTAAAAACACAGTAAAGATTTCGATATCAACCAAATTTTTAAAGAAACCATAATCCATCCGCAAACAGTTGACTGCGGGCGGGTTGGCCGTTGGTTTACACCTTGGGTTTAAACGCAAGACCCTCTGCTTAGCAGTCCGCTAGTCTCTCCATTAGGCTTTTTGATCCTCAAATTATAAACAAATAGAAACTATACCTATCAATAGGTACAGTTTTAGTAACAATTTCCACCCTACATACATACATCACATAAACAGGTATTATGATTCAATAACGCGTTAATATCGTCGCGCCTCCGCGTAGGGGCGCGGTATGTCGTGTACTGAGAAAATGAAATTAAAGGGTGACTCCTGCATTTTTATGCTATCCTGGTACCTATCGGAGGTATTCACTGATTAAGGTGGAATAAATATGTGGAAGGAAGAGTTAGGTTTTATCGAGTATTCATTACAACACTATAATGATACACTTTAGTACAATAATTGTGTTACCTTTATTACAATAATGGACAGTTTCAGCGCTGTTTGATAAGTGCCCGTAATCTGGCAAATAAAACATACAATATTTTTTCTGTTCTGAATTTTATTTATCTCGAAGATAATATATATCCACAGAATATATCTAGCGGTGAAAATGTGCCTAATACTTTGCTGCATGATAATGTCTCGACAGAAATGTCCGTCGAGTTACCCTGAGTGCTAAGTCAGAGGTCGTCGGTTCGATTTCCACTCAGAACAAATCCATATGCGATGACCACGATTATTTTATTAATTATAATGCTGAAGAGGCAGCGATAGCCTAGTGGAGAGACCGACAGACTGCTACGCAGAGGGTCCGGGGTCGAATCCACGGCGCGCACCAATGACTTTTCGGCGTTATGTGCGTATTAAATTGTTAATTTTCGTTTGCTAAACGGTGAAGGAAAACATCGTGAGGAAACCTAGATGTCTGAGAGTTCTCCATAATGTTCTTAAAAGACATGTGAAGTCTGCCAACCTGCACTAGGCCAGCGTGTTGTACTATGGCGTTACTCTTCTTATAGTGAGAAGAGGCCCGTGCCCAGCAGTGGGACAGTTTATATACAGGGCTGATGATGATCCTGAAGAGCCTTTTGAATACGGTTATCTCATGAAATAATGGTTCGATTTGAATAATTATGTTTTTGTTGCATTTATCAGGGAAGGCTATGTCAACATTAACTTGTTGGCTTAGCTCTGCTTAGTTTGGAATCAGATAAACGTATGTAAATGGTCCAAAGATATAAAAAATATTCTTTGACCATGTAGCTATTTACTATTTACAAGTAATTAAGTACAATGTGAAACAGTTGCAGCTCCTTACAAAAATAAAATATGTACCATAGAGGCGATAGCCCAGTGGTCTTTGTAACGGACTGCCGAGACGGTCTCGGGTTCGATCCCCAGTTACCCCGGGCACACACCTCTGACTTTTCGAAGATAAGTGTGTATTAAAAATGTTAATTATCGCTCGCTTAACAATGAGCCCGGTAGATGGCAATAGGCTATTTGTTACATTGGGACCGAAACAACTGGCGAAGTGTGGGTGTGCATTACACCTCTGCCTACCCCTTCGGGGATTAAAGTCGTGAAGTTATTTTCTAATATTGGCGATTAAAAAGAGTGGTCACGAGTTTTATTGCCTGTTCTTCCTCGTGGTTCTACCTATTGCTTTGCGAACGAGGCAGTAAATGTAGAAGCATTAAGTAATTTATTAAAAAAAATTGACGTTCATAAGCGTCACCTTGTGACCTATATGAATGAATGATTTTGACTTTGACTTTGTAGATGGAACACTCGGTTAGACAGTAGCAGTTCTATCACTACGCCATCCAAAGATAAGTAATGACAGTAATTATCATTACAAATGTGCGGCAAGTCCACACCATTTATTAGTACCATTTTTTAAAACATAAAAATATTTACTGTACAATAATTAAAATAATTCTAATTAGGTTGTTATTACAATGTCATTTTACAAATGTCTTTTGTAAATTCTAGAATCTTATACTAATATATAACGCTGAAGAGTTTGTTTGTTTGGTTGAACGCGCTAATCTCAGGAACTACTGGTCCGATTTGAGAAATTCTTTCAATATTAGATAGCCTATTTATCGAGGAAGGCTATAGGCTATATAACATTGCGCTATGTGCGACGTAACGCGGGTGTAACCGCGGGCATCCTCTAGTTTTTTATGAAAGAAACGATATAATTACCGTTCTTACTAAACATGTTTTTTAAATGCATGGATTTTGTTTTCATTCATCATCATCAGCCCTGTATATAAACTGTCCCACTGATGGGCAAGGGCCACTTCTCACTATGAGAAGGGTAGTCCACCACGCTGGCCAAGTGCGGGTTGGCAGACTTCACATGTCTTTCGAGAACATTTTGGAGAACTCTCAGACATGCAGGTTTCCATTATTTTTGTTTTCATTATTTTTATAATATTACAGGCCCTACCTAGTTTGAGATCAGCTCTGTTACTTAGGATATTTATCATCAAAGACGGGAATTAAGAATCGTCCATAACTTAGCTTTGACTTTTGAATGTAATATTTTTAAACTTTCACAATAAAATTTGTACACATTAAAACATATTTAACGGATGTGTATTGATTAATTGACCCATAAAATAGATATATGTATTTTTTGTATCAGCTGAAACACAGTATTAACTGTTATTTTTTATAGACTCATGCCTGTATCCCCGAAGTGGTAGGCAGAGGTGTTGTAATATTACACCCACAATTCGCCATGAATTTTTATGTCCCACGTAATAATGGGGCCTAGAGGGGCCGAGCCTATTGCCGTTACCGGGCACTTCACTAGACTCCGAGCTGCTGCTGAGAATTCGGAAAAACCCAGTAACAATTTTGCCCAACCCGGGAATCGAACCCGGGGCCTCCGATCAGTAGTCGCATACGCTATCCACTGGACCAAGGAGGCAATATAAGATGTAGCTCAATAAGGGTGTATCCTTATAATGGACATTTGTCAGGTACAGTCGATAATTGTAATATCTATCGTTTACGAAGTTTTAGTCATCTGTGACAATCTGTCCAATACCAGTGGCTTTACACGTGCTTTTTAGGGTTTCGTACCTAAAAGGTAAAAATGGAACCCTATTACTAAGCCTCCGCTGTCTGTCCGTCTGTCTGTCTGTCACCAGGCTGTATCTCATAAACCGTGATAGCTAGAAAGCGGAAAATTTCACAAATTATGTATTTCGGTTGCCGCTATAACAACAAATACAAAAAAAAAAAAAAAAATGAAGGTGGGGTCCCATACAAAAACGTGTCTTTTTTCGTATTTTTTGCTCAAAATTACTAACTGTAACAGGTAGACGCTTTAAATTTTCACAGAATATGTAGTTGTATATTACCTTTCAAAATAAATAATGAAATTAAAAAAAAGTTAATCATAAAGGGGGGCTCCCATACAACAAACGTATTTTTCAAGCACTTTGTTACTCTATCTTGATGAACAGGTAGAAACTTAAAAAGTATTTAAGTATACATACAACAAACGTGATTTTGTTTTATAGATGATGGTACGGAACCCTTCGTGCGCGAGTCCGACTCGCACTTGCCCAATTTTTAAACAATCATTTTCGCTACACAATGGTTTTCAAGTCGTTCACCCAACAAAGCAATCACTAAATAGAACCTTATTTCAAATACGTTAAGGTAAATAATAGCAAGGCAATGATCGAGTGACCTGAATTAAAAACTTCAATATGCTTATCTGCATAAGTAATCAAACTGAAAACTCATCAGCTTGTTATGTGCAAATCTTCTTTACTACTAGCTCACCAGGGTTTTAATTAAAACAATATTACTCGAATATGAAATATATTAATTTCTTATTAACTTCATAAATATAAAATTACTTGTCCATCATCAATTATAATTATAAATAGACATACTATAATTACGGAGCCCAAACTACTAAAGCTAGAAAAGTGTTATTTGTATACAGCGGGTTATTTTAAAACTAAATTTAAAATAAAGATTGTTGATTGAATGTTTGGGACAGGCGAAACCGCGGGCAAATGCTAGTTTGTATATAACTATCACACTATCTTAATGGGGGCAATAGTCTTCAAAACAGAATAGTGAAACTACAATTTGCTAGCACAATAATTATTGAGGCAGGCATATTGGCTAAAAATATAAGAAAAACATTCCCATGATATCACTCGCGAAGCCGAATATCCTCTTATTAAATAGTTTTAAACCCGATGTCTTTTCATTCCGCTATAAACAGCTAAATAAAGGTCCTGACTGACCATCGCAATGCTAGAAATACCTCCTATTATAGAACCATTAGACCCATTAAAGTGCAAATCGATATCTCATATAGCATTGTCTTGCCAAAGAATGCGTTAATATGCGGCACCATCGACAAATATCGAGGGGTTCTCGCCGAGAACTGCGAGAATGTCGAGAATTGCGGGATCTGGAATTACGTGACGAGGTTATCGATACCACTAACTGGGATGAAGTGAATATTTTATAAAATTTTCAAGCAAGTTTATTGTGAGGAGGGATGGGGGGATGTTGGATGTACTTTTACATTTAATTTTAGTACTTTGATCGGTTAATAATTAAGTAAGTACAGGGTACGGTTTATTTGAACGAGGTCGAATAAGTTTTCTAGAATAAGTAGGTCAATTTAATGGTATTTGAATAACGTATTCAGTTTAATATTATAATAATATATATTTCTTTATTATAATAATATATATTTCTTGTGTGCGTGTGTATGTAATTGAACTCCACCTAAACGACTGGACCGATCTTGATGAAACTTTTTGTATGTGTTCAAGGGGACTTGAGAATGGTTTAGATTCACAATTTAGTCCACTGGAAAATGTTTATTGTACTTAATTTTTAATTTGTAAGTAGTTGTCGATGTAGGAATGTTTCACATTAGAACCGATGGACTGCGCTGGTATCGCAGTGTCAAATCTTATAATAATTATTTCGTCAAGGAGTACATCCAAACCTTACCTGAATAATAAAACATTAAAAAATAAAGCTTTCGAGTCGACAACATAAATCCGCAAAATTCGGATTGTCGAGTATTTTGTTAAATTCTAATGGTTCTGACAGACAAATCACATTCGCCATATTGGCCACTCTAGCAAAACGCGGAAAACGCCACAGATACCGGATACCATTTTGAGTACTACTATTAAGTCTTAGTACTAGGTAGTTTGTATGTGTAAATACTTTTTGCAGTTATCTATACTAATATAATAAAGTGGAAGAGTTTGTTTCTTTGTTTGTTTGTTTGAACGCACTAATCTCAGGAACTACCGGTTGGATCTGAAAAAATATTTTTGTATACGATTATTCCGGAAGGCTATATAACATAACGCTTCAACCCTTTGGGGCCGGGCAAAAGGCTAAAAAGGCTAAAAGATAATGGCGGCTAATCTCAGTAACTAGCAGTCGGATTTAAAAAATTGTTATTGCCTAAGGCTTATAGGCTATATTAAATTACGCCACAACTTTTAGAGGCCAGACAAAAATAATAAAATGGTCAAACGAGAAGGGGGAGGGCTGGGTCAACGGCAAAAAAGGCTAAACGAATAGGATACTATCTATATGGGTATCGTTTTCGAGATTTTCGGGACGCTGATTAAAAATATGAAATTTATTTAGTGATCCAAGATGGCGGTCGGGAAATCAAAGATGGCGGATGGGAAAATTTTAAAATATCAATATTGGTATCGTCTGCGATGTTAAAAGGGATGGGGAATCCAAATACAACATCTATTTCGTGATTAAACATGGCGGATAGGAAATCAAAGATGGCGGACGGGATTTTTTTTAAAGTCTAATGGGTATCGTCTCTGATATTTTAAGGAATGGGGAATTCAAAAACACCATCTATGTATTTTGTGATCAAAGATGGCGGATGGGATTTTTTTTTAAATCCATATGGATATCGTCTCCGATGTCAAAAGGGATGGGGAATCCAAATACAACATCTATTTCGTGATTCAAGATGGCAGATGGGAAATCAAAGATGGTGGTTGGGAAAATTTAAAAAATCAATATGGGTATCGTCTCTGATGATTTAAGGGCTGGTGAATCCAAGTACAACATCTATTTCGTGATCAAAGATGGCGGATTGGAAATCAAAGATGGTGGACGGGATTTTTTTTTAAAGTCGATATGGGTATCGTCTCCGATATTTTAAGGAATGGGGAATTCAAAAACACCATCTATGTATTTTGTGATCAAAGATGGCGGATGGGATTTTTTTTTAAATCCATATGGATATCGTCTCCGATGTCAAAAGGGATGGGGAATCCAAATACAACATCTATTTCGTGATTCAAGATGGCAGATGGGAAATCAAAGATGGTGGTTGGGAAAATTTAAAAAATCAATATGGGTATCGTCTCTGATGATTTAAGGGCTGGTGAATCCAAATACAACATCTATTTCGTGATCAAAGATGGCGGATTGGAAATCAAAGATGGTGGACGGGATTTTTTTTTAAAGTCGATATGGGTATCGTCTCCGATATTTTAACGAATGGGGAATTCAATATTATATAAAAATCTTTGTTTGTTTGTTCATCATTTATTTACTCTGAAATGATATGTAACTTTGGAAAAGGGCCTTCGAAAAAAGTAATTAAATAAAAATTCTTAAAAAGGCGATACGGAGTTCGCTGGGTCAGCTAGTATTATAATAATATTCTTCCACATTCACACAACACCATCTAGTCCCAAACTAAGCAGAAGCTTGCACTATGGGTACTAGACAATGAATATACATAATATATACTTTTTTTTGTAAATACATACATATTATACATAGTTAAGGTACTATTATGGTATGGTGCCGAAGTAAAAAATATTCGTAATGTTTGGTCAAATATGGGGTTTCAGTTTCCGTTAAGGGTCTTTTTACACCCTGTATGTACGTAAAGTAATCGATATAGCTCAACGAATTAGTAAGCTGAAGTGGCAGCGGTCACATTTGTCGCAGAACCGATACCGTTGAAGTAGTCGTGTTCTAGAATGAAGACCGAAAACGTAGTGAAGGACGCACTTCGGCTAGTTGGAGTGACGATCTAAGGATGTAAAGTGGCTGGCAGCGGCTGGACACGAAGAGCTGAAAATCGGTCTCAGTGGCGTGACATCATCATCATCATCAGCCTTTAACAGTCCACTGCTGGATTAGGCCTCTCCTTTGAAAGGAGGAATTGGCCTACTATACCACGCTGGCCAAACGGGTTGGTATAGGGTTTGTATCAAGTTTTCCTTCTCTTACAGTGCTGTTCTCTGCATAATATGGTCCCTCTGTCGGCTCTTACGACACCCATGGGATGATATGGGTTGGTGACAATCCGTATTCTTAATCCGTCACTACACGGAATACGTACGGCGTGACATTGCAGAGCCTATATCCAGCAGGGGCATATGGCAGGCTGATTATGTTTGTTTGTTTGTTTTTCGTGTGAGTGTGTGGCCAACTCTGGTGTCGGAGTTTTCAGACCGCCCCGAGCATAATTATATAAGCTTTTTAACATTTTTATTTACTATTAGATTTCGGTTTGACATACTTTACGTTTTCCGTGAGCAAATGAATTCACACTTGTCACTGGACCGTTTGTTGTTACATATTTTTTACTTGTTTGTTTGTTGTTTTTCGTGTGAGTGTGTGGCCAACTCTTGTGTCGGAGTTTTCAGACCGCCTGAAGGCCTCCGACATGGCCTAACGATTCTTATCCTGAGACAAGAACCGGGACCGACAGCTTTACGTGCCCTCCGAAGCACGGTAGCGCTCAGATGTAAATGCCACAGACGGTCACCCATCCAAGTGGCGACCTCTGCCAGCGTTGCTTAACTTTGCTGATCTGTTACGAATGTTAAGTCAAGTCTCGCTATGAGCGCTACAATATATTATAATAGAATTTTTGTAGTAAAGCTGTTGTCCTCATTTAAATAGTCCTGGCTACAAAACTGGTACATTTTCAAACGAACTTCAACCCTTACTATCGCATTCGTGTAAAAAGTGTTTCCTTCCATAGGACAAAACAGGAAACCACTTTCTAAACCTCACGTTTGTAGCTCCAGTAGTTTAGGAGGTAACTATGGTGTATCGACTAGAAACTGTCCTAGTCAACACTCCATCTGAAGTAAGAATTTGTTATGTATTTTTTTTATTTACAGACTCACGCCTGTATCCCCGAAGGGGTGTAGGTGTAATATTACACCCACATTTCGCCATGAATTGGTTGGTCCCACGTAATAGGGGGCGAGTCTATTGCGGTACCGGGCACATTACCAGACTTAGTGCTCCTACTGAGAATTTCCTAACGGAAAAACCCAATAACACTTTTCCTGGCCCGGGAATCGAACCCGAGATATCCCAATCCCACGCGCACATTTATGCCGCGAGACCAACGAGGCAGTAAGAATTTGTTATGTGTAATGCTAATGATAATATGAAGATAATAAGACATCATCCTAGCGTTATATCAGTTGCATCTTGGGGTCCGCTTACTAGTCTAACCGGATTTAACTGAATATTAGCTTTTCCACGGAGCGACTGCCTGTCTGACCTCCGCAACCCGAAGTGATAGTGATATTCCATGGTTTAGACTAGTGTCTTTCAAACTTAAAGATTTTTATGACAGTGTGTCCGATGGCTTAACATGCTCTCAGAGGCATGGGGCATACGATATACTCGTATAACAATTAAATACGCACATTACTCCGGAAAGTCAGTGGTGCGTGTTGTAAGTGTAGCAGAGCCTTCCTGATTTCAGCATGAATGGGCCGGCTCGACCGGGAAAGTACTACCCTCTCACAGAAAATCGACGTAAAGTAACAGTACCTAAACTGTTGCGTTTCGTTCGGTGAGAGTGCTGGAGGCTCTATCCCCTATTCCTTCTCCCTGTTCCCCACTCCTCATCGCTTTTCCCAACCCCAAAGGGCAGCAACGCACTTGTGATTCCTGTGGTGTTGCTTGTGTCCATGGGCGGCGGTAATTGCTTACCATCAGGCGATCCGTCTGCTCGTTTGCCGAATATTATTATAAAAAACATGAATTTGATCCCTCTGCGTGGCAGTCTGTTGGTATCTAGACTAGGCTAACGCTCTTTTATAAAGATGTTAAGACATGACTTATTAGTGTACTGTGTCTATTCTAGTCTAACTAGCAATATAAAAATGCTTTTATCTAGATCACATTTAATGCTCGCTTTTCGATTTAGCTTTACTCTAAGTAATTACATATATTGACGTCAAAATATTAAGCTAATGACTGTATTACGTCAAAACCATTATTGAAAGAGTAACAAAAATGGTTTATTACATAAAACAATTAAGATATCACATCTGCGTATATAAAATTATTACTGACTGACTGACATGCAACGCACAGCCAAAACTATTGGGTCATAGAAGTTGAAATTTGGCATGTATGTATGTATGTTCTCTATGGACCGTAGGGGTACACTAAGGTGGAATTCTCCGGTATACCCACGGTTAATCTTAATATATAAAATCCTTTCGTTACTGACTGACTGACAGACACGCTACAGCCGAAACTATTGGGCACAGGAAGCTGAAATTTGACATGTATGTTCCTTGGGGACCGTAGGGGTGCACTAAGAAGGATTTCCCGAAATTCCCACGGGATCGGCCAAAACGGCTAAATTTAAAAAAAATGCAGGCGTAGCTGCTGGCGTCCTCTAGTTAAAAATAAAATCTGTGGGCATCCTCTAACGTATGAGTCATAATATTATACAGGGAGTCACAAGACCCATCACCAAGCCGAAGTCTACTCGTTGTGGACATCATGCCGAGTCATACTAACAAAAAATAATACCTGGGAAACGATTTTTTTTTAGTTTTCATATTTTTTAAACCGCAATTAAAAGCACTCGCGTGCTATGCTCGAAATACCTACTTATCCATGGGGTTATAGGGCATATAAAGAACGTATTGGCGGGGTAAATGCATCGATTTTGTACCTAATTAGAAAAATTCCATACTAACTATGAGCCTCAATATCTCCTGAACCAGTAATTTCCCAGGTATGGTACCGAAGTAAAAAATGGTCGTAGTGATTGGTACAACATGGGATTTCAGTTTTCGTTAAGGGTCTTTTTAACATCCTGTATGTAACCAAATTTAGTTCAAATATAGATAAGGCAGGAATGCTGATTGATAAATAATGACTTGTTTATTGAAGCCGTTAATAACTATTTGTAGTTATATTTACGAAGTTAAAGAGTTTATTTGAACTTTGAACGCACTAGGTCATCAACTGCCAGTTTGATATAAATTAACTATTTTATAGAAATTCAGGTTTTGGTCACTAACTTGCTTTTTATTAAATGTCTGCCAGCCTTTTAAACACTAGTATTTACCAAGTAACTTTATTTTGATTGTTTGATATTTCGGTACAGTAGCAAGCGCTACGATCACAGTTATGGATACGTGGTACACAGCGCAAGAACAGTGTTAAACTTAAGTAGTTTTGTTTAAAGCCTTATTTAAATAGTTTTTCTAGTTTTGTATTATGAAGTATTATGATGTGAGATAACGCGACAATGTAAGAATGGGCCAAAATATGGCTGTTTGTAAAACAATGAGGCATGGCACATGTATGTATATATAGAAGCAGCGATAGCCGAGTGGAGAGACCGACAGCCTCCTACGCAGAGGGTCTCAGGTACGAATCCTCGGCTCGCACCAATGAGTTTTCGAAGCTAGGTTAGTGTGTATTAAAATGGTTAATGATCGCTTGATAAACGGTGAAGGAAAACATCGGGAGGAAACCTGCATGTCTCAGAGTTCTCCATAATGTTCTCGAAAGACATGTGAAGTCTTCCAACCCGCACTTGGCCAGCGTGGTGGACTATGGCCTTATCCTTCTCATAGCGAGAAGAGGCCCGTGCCCAGCAGTGGGACAGTATAAAGGGCTGATGATGATGACATGTATGTATAAATTATAACGCAACTAATTATGGTACTGTCTTATCTCATACTAGAGGACGCCAGCAGCTACGCCTGCAATTGTTTTAAATTTACCCGTTTCGGACGATCCCGTGGGAATTTCGGGAAATCCCTTCTTAGTGCACCCCTACGGTCCCCAAGGAACATACATGCCAAATTTCAGCCTCCTGCACCCAATAGCTTCGGCTGTAGCGTGTCTGTCAGTCAGTCAGTAACGCAAGGATATTATATATTAAGATTATAGGCTTTACGTAAAATAACATATTATTATATTGGTAAGATTTTCTTTTTTAATTTCCTTATTTCTACTATATTTCAAGGACCACAGCGTGAAGCTTTTCTTAATAAGTCTAGCTGTTGTGTATGCCTGTATGTCATTCAATTCCTTCTAAATGGGTGGCCGGATATTGATAAAATTCTTTGGGTTTTTAGGTTTGGTGCAGGTTTACAATTGGTTCGTGTAATTGAGGTGCTGTTGCTAAGACAAATTTTAATACAAAAAAGAACACGAGTGAAACTGCAAGTAACTGCGAGAGACTGACTTTCAACACAAGCAGTCTATCGATTTTAAAACTATTTGTTAAATCGTTTTTGAGATTATTGTGCTCAAAGTAAAATCCAGCTTCCCCTTAGTCTTATTTTTTAATTAGTCTCGTGTTTTCATTAGTTGCATTACTTTCAAATTTAAACCTTTTTTGATTGGGTTGGTAAAAACAGCAAATTTATACGAATTTACTTACGAGAAAAAATACCTAGAAACATCTAGGATGTTATTACGTTTTTTTTTTTAAACTACTTAAATAACTTTCATCTTTACCACTGACCATAAACCAAAGGCGGATGCCAAAGCGCCCGCTTTTTACTAATAATTGAAAAGAACCATAAACCTTAGTCTAAGCTCATAATGAAACATGTGCGGGCTACAATGGCGGTAACGCCAACTGTCGAAAGACATTTTACAATCTCAAATATTTTTAGTTTACAATGTTATCTTTCTACAATTGAAAATATTGCATTGAACATATTTGTAAGGGTTTTGGTCCATTGTTTCTGTGCTGTGAGAATTGTAAACCGTTTTGTTCTAGGATTATTTATTCTGGGAGACGGAAAGGCGTTTTTTTATCATAAGCTTGCTTTTGTTAGCCATGGATGACTGGACGGGAGTTTATTGTCTTAAACGTTTCGTTAAATACGAAAGCTATTTGAATCTATATTTAAATCGTATGATATAATAATCTTAATATACTAGGACATCTCACACGCTGTTATCTCTGTCATTGATCCCAAACTAAGCAGAGCTCGTAATGTGATTGTGCTAATCAAAAAGTTTAATGCTGGTAAATTTAATTTCCAACAGTTCCAAACTATTAGCAGAACTTATTGTACCGTTGGTACTAGATATCTAATGGATAAACATCCATTATTATACATGAGGTAAACTTCTTTTTTGTAAAAACATACATATTTTATTTTTTTTTATTTATAGTCTCACGCCTGTATCCCCGAAGGGGTAAGCAGAGGTGTAATTTTACACCCACATTTCGCCATGAATTTTTAGGTCCCACGTAATAGGAGGCGAGCCTATGGCCGTTACCGGGTACATCACCAGACTCCGGGCTGCTACTGAGTATTCGAAAAAAACCAGTAACACTTTTGCCCGACCCGGGAATCGAACCCGGGACCTCCGATCAGCAGTCGCATACGCTATCCACTGGACCACGGAAGCAGTCGAAAACATACATACACAGTGACATTCAGTTCATGTTAGACTTGAGGGAGAATCAAACCGCGATCTTCGGCGTTGCGGTCATTTACTCACCCGCTACGCCACCGGAACCTCAATCGATCTGATTCAGGGTATTATTTTAATAAAAAATTATGTAGTATTTTTTTATAGACTCACGGCTGTATCCCCGAAGGGGTAGGCAGAGCTGTAATATTACACCCACATTTCGCCATGAATTATTATGTCCCACGTAATATTGCCGAACCGGGCACATTACCAGACTCCGTGCTGCTACTGAGAATATCTAACACTTCGCCCGACCCGGCGATCGAACCCGAGACCTTCCAATCCCACGCGCACATTTATGCCGCGAGATCAACGATGTAAGGTTTATGGTGTTGGTATATTAGATAATGGTGTTACTATATAATGTATACGTTATATTCCATATTATGAGCGTTTACTGGAGGTTCAGTTCACTTAGTGGTGGCTATGATAGCGCAAGCTTTCACTTTAAGGGTTAGCAGCTTTCTGCTCAAGGAATTTACGATTATAATTTCTGTGTCTGTATATAAGGCAACAAAATGGTGTATTTGTTTAGCAATATATAGATACTTACATGAAAGTATGTTTATCAGTTATATGATTGGTTGGTTGGTTAACAGATCGGCAAAGTTAAGCTATGCTTGCACAGGTCACCACTTGGATGGGTGACCGTGTGTGATTTACATCTGAGCGCTACCGTGCTTCAGAGGGCACGTAAAGCTGTCGGTCCCGGTTCTTGTCTCAGGATAAGGATCGTTAGGCCATGTCGGAGTTTGAAAACTTCAACACCAGAGTTGGCCATACACTCACACGAAAAACAAAAAAAACATGGTTGGTATAGTACACACAGCACAAAGCTCTTCAAGCTTGACTTTCTGACCTTTGTACCGTTCTTATGGCCTAGGAAATAAGGATTACATTATTAAGTTTGAAGTGTCGCTGTGTGTACAAGTTTTATTTTAATTTGGGGCCAGATGACCATGTGTGTTGGCTAAGGATATATAGGTATGATAGAAATGTGCAGCATTTTGAAGTTATCATTTTGGCTACACTAATTATAATCGATTTTGACATCCATTGTTCAATATTGGTACGCGTGAACTCCACAAAGAAAATAGGATTTTCTTAATTTCCTTCAATTCAATAAACTATGTGTGTAAAGTTGGCTTCACTGCCAACAAATATAATTTTATTACAGAAAATAAAACAAAATTTCAAAATGATAGACTTCTACTAGAATAGTTTTGTGCGCTAACAATCTGGTTAAGTACTCTTGCCCTCACAAATGAAACAAGTATTTAATACCTCATTAGTAATGATTCGGAAACATCAACCGCAAACGATCACATTACTTATTGACTTAACCGACAGCAATAAATTAATAGAGAAGTGATTGCTGATTACGATAAGGAGTATTGTTTGACGGAAATACCCGAGTGGGGGCGGAAACACCCGAAGCTACCCCCGGGTGCGCGTACGCAGGTATATAAGGCATTGTTCCCGCAAATTTTGGCATTGTTTCTTAAGAGATCCATCTCCTAAGAACATTACCCCGTTGCTTACGCGACAGCTCAGCGGAATTTCGTGATTCCTCCGAAGTTTTCTGCTACGGTAATACGCTGTGTTTTGTGTGAAGTTGTGAAGTGTGTGTTGTGAGAACCATGTCTTCTTTCGCTTCGACCTCTGGAGTTCAGGCGGCTGGGAGCTTCAATGACCTCAGCATTGTAAGTAAAAATATTGTTCTTTTTTTTTCAGTGCTGTTGTGAAATGAGTGACAATTTTCCCTTGGTTCCTCTAGGGGAATAAAAATATCATTTTGGTGTTAGTTTAAACAAATAATATGTGAATTTTGAAGTTTTAAATGGTAGTCAATGTTACTCGGTCTTTATTTTTGTGTTAATGAGCGTAAATAATATATAAAATGTTGTAAAACATTGTTATATAACATGTTTCAGTAATGTGGAGACTAAATGTTATATAATGTGGACGTGTTAAAATTAAAACACAAGTTAAACAACATGTTACAATATATAACCGGTACGCACCTTTACATTACGTTTCATTTCGCGGGTTCCTCCATATTTAAAATTTATTTTGCCTCCGATGTATTTACCTTTTCATTCGATTTTAGATCATTTTGTTAGAAGTATTTGTAGTGCGTAGGCATTCTAGATTATGTGTGTTTTCAAGTGCTATAATGCCTACAAGTATAATAATATAATAATAATAACAATATAATATATTCTACCACATTCACACAACACCATCTAGTCCCAAACTAAGCAGAAGCTTGTACTAATAAATAGTAATATAACATAACTTCACGCCTTTTATCCCCGAAGGGGTAGGCAAAAAGGCAAAGGTTATGTTTCGGTCCCAATGTAATAGGGGACGAGCCTATTGTCATCTACCGGGCACATTATTAAATAGTGTACATGAAAATCTCAATAAAATATTATTTAATGAGTGAAATAATAAAGAGTCCTTTGCTTTAGTTATAAAGTAACTCAATGGCCTTTTATCGTTCTAACTAAAGTAGTTTAGGTTATGCGATGATAAATGGAAAATTCTTTATTCACTTGGGTCAAAATGTGACGCTTATGAACATCAATATGTTAGTAGGTAGTTCATCATGTCAGTCAGAATATGTGTTTTGTGAGCCACGAAGTTCAAAAGTAATTAATGCAACTGCTCTATTTGTTCACAGGAGGCGAGACTTAACGAGGTGCGGAGGGTGTTGGAGCAGTTCCTCGAGAACTGTTCCGAAGAGTGCTCTGAGAACTACTCTGACGACGAGGCCATGGAGAACAGTGCCGACGTGGGCAGGGCTTGCAAGAGTTCAACCACCGGTAGATCCTCAGCTGCAGAGAGTGAACTAAATTCTGATAGCGGGACAGATACACCTTTCTGCAGCTGTAGGTCATCTGCCACAAGTTCCTGTGGTGACTACCCCATGGATCGGGATCGGTCCATGGATATATTCTATAACGTCGCCCCGCCACCGCAAGCCCTGCCCGTACCAGAGTGGCGAGAGCGTGAAGAAGAGAATATCGTCCGGCCTCAGTTACCAGAACCTTCAGCAGACTTCAAAATCTGGGTACAGGCATCGATACCTGATCAGGCGAATGGAGAAGTAAAACTTCCTGAAAGGGTTGATTGCTTCAACTGGCCAGCGTTTCCTGGGTCTGTTTGGAGCAGGGAGACGCCTCGGCAGACCTTGGAGAGAGAAGCGAGCTTGAGGCGGAACGGCAATGGTACCGTTGAAGCCTTTTTCAGGAGGTTCGGACGTAACCAACCTATACCGTCTTCATGAATATGTTGTGTAATGTTTAAGTTTAGTTTTAAGTCTTACATACATTTGAATAGTTAATTTATTCTGTATAGTAGTTTTAAGTAATTTTGTTATAAAAAGTATTTTTTTCACATGCTATGCATGTAAAATATAGTAATATAATTTATTGAGAAAATAAACGAATTTAAAATAGTGTTGAAGTTTTAATTAATATGAACCTTTAGTTTGATATTATTGTGGAAAATTGTAAAAAGTTCACTGTCTGTTTGTATAATAGTCTTATTCGACGATTATCAAGATAGGAGCGACGATTGTCAAGCACAGGCTTTAAATCAGTCAATAATTGTAGAAATGCCTGGTACTATATATACCTACCAGGCATTAAATCTACCTACGTTATAAGTTAAAGTTGAAAAGCTAGAAAATGTATTTAATTCAAAAACAGCTCAAAGAGTCTATTTCGATAAAATGTCTGTATGTTTGTAAGTCGCGATACAATGAATCCTAATCACTGTATATTTTATAAAATTTAGAACCGTTTATCAAAATATAATACAAAGCGGTTAATGTATTATAAAGCTACACAATGAATTGATTTTCAAAATAGTTCAATCACTGCAAATAGATTTACCAATTTAAAATAGATAGGATCTTATATATAACCTGAAGTATATTTATTTGTACTTATAAACTATTCATTTATTCACATAACATAGAATCTATCATCAGTAATAATATTAAGCACAAACTTTGACATAAAACGCTTCACACACAGCAGCTATAATGTAGGTATATTAATGTACATTACATCCCGGGCTGTATAGCTTTAAATTCTCTGATTTCTATGGAAAGATGTAAAAATTAGATGTATCGTGCATCTTTACATTATAGCTGCTGTGTGTGTAGCCCTTAAGTGTCACTAAACTCATAATAGTTCGTTAATGGCGGTAATTCAATGCATTTGACGGCTAGTCTCAGCGACCGACGCATAGATTATACAGCCGACGTATCAATTTTTTTCTCGGTAGTAGGTACTACTAAGTACCTAAATACATATGTTTCATTCAATTGGTAACTTTTTTATTATTTCAATGACATTACAGAATCACTATAAATGACTACTATAAAAATACACATTAGTTTAATAACTACGAAGAATTTTCTTTTGATTCTCTATGGTTAAATTAATTATCTATAAATGAAAACGCACATAATATTATGAATACCTACCATGAATGAATGACTATTACATTATCTGTATTTTCTCTATTAGTTTATTCCTCTCGTACATCCGCCCTCACTCTAGCTATGACCATAGTCAGTAACAGAACAGTAATTATACTCATAGAGGTCAGTAATAATATACCTACTATAAAACTACCTCTTCGAGAGAATGTGGGACTAACTTGAGACCAACCAACTTTATAGCGAGATAATTACGTAAGTATTATTCTTCTTTCTGATACTACACCTGTATTAAAATTTGAAAAGCCTAAAATTTTCATTTGACTTCAACGAAAAATGTTCACCTTGAAATGACATTGATATTTTTTTTCTTTATTTCATGGCGCAGTACATACATTATACATTTAATTTAGTTAAAGATATAATTATGTGGTAGAATGTTAAATCTTTCACCGGTTCTATCACTCAATTCTCTAAAATGTGGGTTGATTAAAAGTCATGTAATTGTGTTCAATAGATATTAGTTAAGTTTACAATAAATTTTGAGGTTTAAATTCAATTAATGTTAGTAGGTTAGCTCAGTGTTGTCTGAATACCTACTTAAAATGACGCTATTCATTATTAAACTGACATAGGCCGTAAGCGAGACCATCGTAACAATTTTAGTATTAAAATACCTTCTTATAATAATATTCATATGGTCTTATAATTGTCACGTCATATATTACGCAGTGACATTGAAATGTATTCTATAGAAAATATAAGATTTGTTTTATTTGTTCACAGAATGCAAGTCTTTATCGTGGTGCGGAGGTCATTGGCGAAGTTCTTCAAGGACTACTGAACTCGACGACCTGTCCTGGCTATGGTAGGCAGGAGGTCAGCTTCTGGCAGATCCTCGGCTACAGAGAACGACTTAGTTTCCAGCGGATTCCAGTCACCATTGATCGAACCATCATCAACATATACTGGTCTTCAACGACGCATAACCGTCGCATTCCCTGCCCGTAGCAGAATGTACTGAATAGGCCCGAGGTCTTAAAACCAGAAGATGGCTCTCTAACCAACTCCTGATTTCAGAAATGCACAAGATTTTTGAAGATTACCTCACGCAGGCTATCCTGGTCTTAAGATCTAGTTTTTAGCGTCTATCAGGTGAAGGGGAAGTAAAGTTCATTGGTTAGGTTAGGTTAGGTCCAATACCTCGAATAGTCCGCCTTTCAAGACCTGTGGGGTGTAAGGTGATGCGACGCCAGACCTTATTAAGGTAGGCCAACATGAGATGGAAGGGAAATGGTACCAATGAGGCGGTTTTCAGCAGGTCCGACCGGGACCAAACTTCATCCCAAATATGCTACCTGAGGGTATAGATTTAAGTTTAATTTTACTTTAATGCCGTTTGATATTTTAATTATTATATAGTAGTCATGTAGATTTTATATTTTCCTTTGTTCGTATATTGCTTATGATAAGAAATAAAATGTTTTGAAATTGTGTTTCGTATTTTCGTTTGCACAAGAATCAAAGCTCATTTATTGGGCTCAGTATACGTATGTATAATAAAATACCAACTAATATTTTACTTGCGTTAGTTCATTTCAGGCAAAGGTAAACTAATCTTATACATAAGGCAAAAATTGCTGCGCCCGACCGGGTCCATAATTGTTACTTTAGTTATTAAGCCTACCACCTGTAATGTACATTACATTATGGAACGCAATAAAGAATTGAATTGAATTGCATATTATAGGTTCAATGAATATCTTGATGACAAGTAAGTTTGGATTTTTCACTAAAGCAAAATGTATTTATTAAATATACAAACTAATAAAAAACTGTAGTTTTATTGAACTCATTCGGCAAACTTGCGTTTCATTAAGGCCGGCGCCGACTGACGGCGCGGCACGGCATTTTTGGTTGCCCGAAGGACGCTGGTATTGAATGATTACGGCGTGGCATACTGCGGGACGCCGTGGTATACTGCGGCGTCCTACAGTATGCCGCGACGTGGCGCGATATGATTGTATCGAAATAAAGTAAAGATAATTCTAAACTGATTAAAATAAGAATAAGAATAACTTGATCAATAATAAAATCCTTTGCCGTGCCGTGCCATGCCACGACGTCAGTGTGCGCCGGCCTTTAGGGTTATACCTACTTTAGATTTCTGTTTTATATTATGTGGTGACGAATTAAAAGTACAAAGCATCACTAGCTCTTTTCAATCCGTGAGTGTCGTAAAAGATGACTAGAAACTTACACAAAGTTAATACTTAGTATTTTGCGGAAGGGACTGAAAACTTGACATCAGACTATGCCAAACCATCTGGTTAGTGTGGTATAGTAGGACAAATCTTCCTATTGCGTCACAATGCGCTTGTGACGTTTATGAATATTGTGAAAAGTTTGAGCAATTCTTTCTAATTGTCCCGATTGTCTAGTGAGTTGGTCTGGCCACTTACGGTGTAAGTGGCCATGATTGCAAGAGTCGCCATAGTTTGTGATTTAAAAGTCTTCAGGTAAGTAATATTCAGTCCCGTACGGTATATCGAATTACCCTTGAACGATATAACTGTCTACAGAAAGCATGGTTCACCGACGAACGGTAATACGAAAAAACTATTAGTCGAATTTGCATCGAAAGCACGTTTTCTTACATCACTTCTCATCGTTACCTAGTCGCCGTATATATATACCGTACGGGACTCAGTAATATTAGTATATACCAATTCGTGCCTTTTACTATAAATGGTAAAATTTTAGTTATTGGAATGAATGATCTCCAATAAATGGCCGGTTAGTCTAGAGTTCGATCTTGGACAAAGCTTTGTGTGATTAATACGATCATTTTGGATGTAATATACGTATTTAGAAATTTATCTTCTCATCCAGTTACTTGCTGTGACTAGTTTCTAATCAGATAAACGTATGGGACTAGGTCCTAGGATATACACACATCAACAAAGTCTAGGGATATTTTATATTTCATCAAATATCTAAAAATCTATGAAGAATTTTCTGATACAGTAAATAGAAGAATCATAGATTATTTTAAGGTCTTTAATAAAAATAAAAAACATTTCGTGTTTTTTTTAGTTTTAAATAAAAAAAAAAAATTTTTTAATCATCATGGAAAATTAGTATGATAACAACAAACATTTCTTCTTAAAAAACTATTAATTTTAATAAAAATGGAAAAAATCTTGTAAAATCTAATCATTAATAATCAGTGTTGCCACCTCTTACATTGATTACACATCGACATCGATTGTTAATACTTAAAATTAAATTGTCAATGTCTTGCTGCGGTATGAGGTCCCATGTCCTTTGCAAGTGTTCGTAAAGTTGTTGTTCAGTCGTCAAATTTGGTGGAAAATCTCTCAAAGCTTTTCGTTGTAACATGTCCCAGGCATGCTCGATAGGATTTAAGTCGGGCGACTGTGCAGGCCAATCCAAAACTTGAATATCGTGCTCTCGGAGAGCGGTCGATACCAGCCGCGCCGTATGGCAAGGAGCATTATCGTGCATGAGTAGAAATTCATGGCCTATTTGAGTTCTGTGTGGGACAATAACGGGCTACTACCTCCTCGTGGTATTTTTGTGAAGTCATGCTGCCTTGGATCCAAACGAGTTGGGTTCGTCCGCCAAGACGAATTCCTGCCCACACCATGATTGTCCCGCCTTGGTATGAGTGGACCTCCTGAGGGTGCCGTAGACGGCTAACTCTCCCTGGAGCTCTCCAAACGCGTGTTCTTCGTGAATCCGGGTGAAACCCAAACCGGGACTCATCGGTGAACAGCACCAAAGACCATTGTTCGTCACTCCATGGTAAATGCTCCCGAGCCCACGAAAGCCGCCGACCGCGATTGCCACGTCGCAATGCTGGAACACGCAATGGTCTTCGAGCATGAAGATCAACTTCATGTAACCTTCTTCGCACGGTTTGGTCGCTTACCAGCAGCTGGTGGTCCTCCTGGAGCCTTTGCACTAGTTGCAGCGCTGTGATATTGGGTTGTCTTCTGGCAGTCATTTGGAGAAATCGATCCTGTCTCTGCGTAGTAACACGATATCTACCTCATGTAACCTTCTTCGCACGGTTTGGTCGCTTACCAGCAGCTGGTGGTCCTCCTGGAGCCTTTGCACTAGTTGCAGCGCTGTGATATTGGGTTGTCTTCTGGCGGTCATTTGGAGAAATCGATCCTGTCTCTGCGTAGTAACACGATATCTACCTGTGTGCTGTTCGGCCACATCTCCAGTACTGCGATAACGTGACCACAACCTTGATATCACATTTTGACTGGTATGTAGGGCCTCAGCAATGACGCGTTGAATTGCACCATTTTCTAACATGCCCACGGCTCGTAACATTTCATCTCGACTCAAATGACGACGTGACATGAATTTTAAAGTTCGTACGTCACGTTAAATTAAAAAAGAAAAACAATTAAAAACCCTTTTCATTAATAATTATAATAAAACAGTTTTAACTTTCTTTAATGTAACGAATTACTAGCAAATTTGCCGCCATATTTTGTTTATTATTTTGTTTTTTTTCTTTCCATGTTCAAATTTTGAAAATAGAATAAAAGAGGTTTTAATCTGTATATAAACTTTTTGTGGAAACTAACAAGGTTCTAAACTATAAACTCGTAAATAATTTAGGATTAAGATATCCCTAGACTTTGTTGATGTGTGTATTAATATGATATACAGGGCTATAAAACACAGTAATATAGATATTGACCAATAATAATTTAAGGTCGGCGCTGACTGACGGCACGGCATGTTTCGGTAGTCCAAAGCGTCCAATTGACTGGAATTTAGTATTAATAACACTCCTTGCTGAAGATGAAGAAAGGCAAATACAAACCTAACGGTGATTCAGTAACTTATTTACTTAATGATTACGCCGTGGCATACTGCGACACGCCGTGACATACCGCGGCGTCCCGCAGTATGCCACGGCGTGCCAAGACATGATTGTATCGAAATAAAGTAATATGAATTCTAAAGTCATTGAAATAGCAATAGAAATAACTTGATCAGTAATAAAATCCTTTGCCGTGCCGCGCCACGAAGTCAGTGTGTGCCGGCCCTTAAATCGAACTAGGAGTTACTGAGATTAGCGTGTTCAATTAACCAAACAAACTAACTTTTCAGTTATGCAATAATCTAAAATCTCAATACAAATAATAGTTGATGCATAGCTAGATAGCTCATCTTAAATAAATTTGGTAGACTAGTTAGTTATCTATGTATTTGAACTTCAGACATATTTTTTCGGTCAGTCTAAAAATAGGAATCTAAAAGGTTTGTAGCCACCACGGTTCAAAGAAATGATACACATGATAAAAACGTCTTATTCCATTTATTAGATTATTTGTACAATATTTTAATACAAAATTGTTTTGAACAAGCCAAAATTAAATAAGTAACATAGAAATATAACATAAACTAAATGTGACAGATACTTATAAAGTCCTTATTCATTTCAGTACTGTTACTAAAAGATATAATTTTTTAACACTAAATATTTATAAACAAATGTTAGGACTTTTATACAGATAAGGTAAAATTTAATACTTAAATTTGTTACAACATAAAATCATTAATTCTCCTAGGTCACAATGTGATGCTTATGAATGTCTTTAAAAGTTAATTCTTCTCGAGAAATCATTTAGCTAGGAAAAGCCGGCATCATCTAAAATATGGTTTTGACTTATATAAATGTTGTAAATAACCAAAATGCAGAAGTTGTCTTAAAGGTTGTTCCTTTTTTTAGGATTACATTTTCAAAAAGTATGTATATACACAAGTATCCACATAAGCTAAACATATACACAAATAAAAAAGCTATGTGAATGTAATACATAAAGATTCTACTTCTCAAATAGTACATACAAGCATAGAACAGGTGCTAGTATGTATACAATTACACATGTACATTGTACATACCTACATAGTAATGTTAATAAGTTTTATTCAAATTCAAAACGTAATATTTGTTAAACTCATTGTGATCTATTTTAATAATGAATTTGATCTACTTAATAGTTGCTCATATAATGTTGATGCAAATTTATTAAATATAACTCGAGATTGCCTTATTATAAAAATGAAAAAGTCTGCTGCTCAGGTCGTAATGCATAGAAGTCTTGAACATTGGAATGAAGAACTTACAAAGGTCTAAAACCATCAATTGAAAAGTAGTTCCTTTAGATTGCTTAAACTCAATCAGCATTAACGAAACATAATTTAGTTTAAGACAGACACCGTTGCTTTATCAGATGTGAAATCCGACAATGACCTTAAATTCAAAGTCAGTGAGGAGACAAAAGCCTCATCAGACTTTGCAGGGAGGAAAGGAAGGTTAAACTTGCAAGGCAATGTGTCCACTAACGTATATTTCAGGATTTTCGGTCGCCACCAACGGATGCCATCACGTGATTAGACAACACATAAATGTTATCCGTTTATAAGTGTCTACCTAACGATATTTTATGGAAATTTGATGGGTAGATTATATTTCATTGTATAAAACCAAATCGTTATTTTAAAGGTATTGCATTTTGTTGTGATATGTTTGTTTCTTGAAAGACTGAGCTAAAAGCAACGTCAAAAAATATTTCACATGAGATAACCGCTGTGCTGTGCAACCTAGAGTTCAATGTATTCTCGGTATTGAGGTGATATACTAATGATAAGGGTAATTTAATTATCTCATTAGTTAATGACACTCTTTGAGGGTATAAATACAAAATTTCATTTAATTGCCACCATTAGTATTCAAGATATCATTGCGAAAAGGCAACTATGATGACTGATTCGACAATGATGAAGAAAATCGAGCATCGTGCAGTGATAAAATTCCTCACAAAACAAGGAAAAACTCAAAAACATTATCCATGAAGAAATGATGGCTGTTTACCAAGATTCTGCGCCTTCATTATCTACAATTCAGAAGTGGTCAAGTGAATTCAAACGGGGTAGAGAGAGCATTGACTTGTACTTGAAGATGCCCGTGTAAGAGTGAAAACATTAGCAGAAATGACTAAGCTATCCATGGGTACCATTCACACAATCCTTCATGAGCGCCTGAATTTGTCAAAGGTCAGTGCAAGATGGGTGCCGCGAATGCTCACCGCGCTACAGAAACAAGTGCGAGTTGACTGTTGTAAGGAGTTTTTGGACCTCTGTGGTGAAAATCCGCAAAGTATTTTCGATCGGATTGTTACTGGTGATGAAACGTGGGTTCATCACTATGACCCTGAGAGCAAGCAAGAGTCTATGCAATGGCACAAAAAAGGATCAGACCCGCCGAAGCAGTTCAAAGTCACTCCGTCCGCAGGAAAGCTCATGGCCACGGTGTTTTGGGATTCTAAGGGAATCTTGCTAATCGAGTACACAAAAAAAGATCAAAGTATTACTGCTGCATCATACGCAATCACCCTGCGTAATTTAAAGGAGGCAATTAAAGAAAAAAGACGTGGAAAATTAACCGCAGGTGTGTTGCTGCTTCACGACAACGCGCCGGTTCACAAGGCGCGCCTCGCCCAGGCTGCTGTGCGGGAGTACGGATTTGAAGAAATCAATCATCCACCCTACAGTCCGGACCTGGCCCCTAGTGATTATTATCTGTTCCCTAATCTTAAAAAATACCTTCGTGGAAAGCATTTTTCGGACGATGAAGAGTTGAAGGGAGCAATAAACGAACATTTTTCGGGCCATGAAGAAAAATATTTTTCAGAGGGAATTGAAAAGTTACTTTCACGAACGAATAAATGTATTGAGATGTTAGGGGAGTATATTGAAAAATAAAATGTATTCAAAATTTTCCGCCTTTTCCTTCATATATGAAGGAAAAGGCGGAAAATTCTTCGTCTAGAACAAGCTAGCTAGACAAAAACAACTCTTAAATTCCTGGAAGTTAATTACTATTACGAACTCATTACCCCTATACATTGAGGATTACACCTATTAATTATCAATACTACCCTCATTAAGAGCGTCATTAAGGTATGTTTATAAGATGTTGACTATTTAAAGGGCATTCATTTGCATTTTTACATCATATTTGATAGCATTGTTTATGTCACTAAAAGAAATTTGTGAAAGTGTTTTTGTGATGGATTGTATACGTAAGGGTAAGTAGTTATATTTTATTTCATTTTCAACATGGGAACTTCATTCTTTAGTCTTATAAAATGAAATGTTTGAATTTTCACCCACTTTTTTACTCATTTTTTCAAATTCATCGGTCAAATAATAACATGTCCCCACTTGTCCCCACCGTAGAACCTATCATATACGATTCTCATAAGTGTCTAGTAGTTATACGTAAAAAAATTCATTGCGATATATTTGCACAACTAATTTTTATTTATTTTTTTCTTTCAACAGTTTTTACCGTCTCAAGAATGGATTTTTTCGAAGAATGGCTGAAACACCCGAAGGAAACGCGGAATGAGGAGCTCTTTCGGTTTATATCTTTGAGATATAATTTTGATGGTGTTACGGAGCAGTCTCTGCGAGATATTAAAGTACTAATCTCAAGATATTCAACGAAATTTGCTGAAAAGTGGAGCAGCTGTGGAAGAAATCGAGAGCGATTCCTACAAAAGTATTCGACGTGGCTGGAGGGTCTTGACATATCTTTCGATGTGTCCGTTTATTTATCTCTGCCAACTACATCTGGAGAACCGGGACCCGGAAGACCTACTAAAGATTTTGAACATTCTAGTCTCAAAACGAAGAGACGACGTGTAGACGATCTATTACAGTCCAGAAGTGCTAGTGAATTAATTTACGCCGCTGAAGTGTCAGCTCGAATCTCGGGTCAGAGAAGTGTAGCACGTCAAATTAAAGATGTGACTAGTGATCCTTCAATAACCAAGACCACGAGTGAAGAAAGTGCCCCCAGGAGTTTAACAAGTGAGGAAGCTTTAGCGTACTACGTTGATAGTAAATCAAGTAGCCATAGCTATAAGCAGACTCGGAAGTGGAGTATTAAAGCTGGACATAAGGTGTTTCCGTCAATGTACAGTGTTAGAAAGGCTAAAATAGCCTGCTACCCGTCAGGTGAACAAATTACAGTCAATGAAACGCATGCTGAAATCAAAGTTCAGGCAATTCTTGATAAGACTGCCGAACGTTTAGTTTCAGCACAACAAGAAGTTGTTCATAGTCTGTTACCTTGCACGTCATTCACATTAATCAGTAAATGGGGTTGTGATGGAAGTTCCGGTCATAGTATGTACAAACAAAAATTCACTAATTGTGACGATAGTGACGAGTTTTTATTTGTATTTTCTTTCGTTCCTCTTCAATTGAAAGATGAAAGTGGTAATATTGTGTGGCAGAATCCTCGGCCCTGTTCTATAATGTATTGTCGGCCAATAAAGTTTATCTTTTCTAAGGAAACGAAAGATTTTACGATTTCGGAAACCAATAAGGTTTTAGAAGAGATAAACGCTTTATTGCCGACAACCTGCAAGGTGATGGAGACCGAAGTATCTGTCACACATGTTATGCTTTTAACAATGATTGACGGAAAAGTTTGCAATGCTCTGACCGAAACTTCTTCCTCACAAAAATGTTTTATTTGTGGGGCAACTCCAACAATGATGAATGATCTGTCAAAAGAGTTTGCTGCGGACAAAGATAATCTTGGTTTTGGTTTGTCTACGTTGCACGCTTGGATAAGGTGCTTTGAATGCTTGCTTCACATTAGCTATCGACTAAATATAAAAAAATGGCAGTTAAGAACAGCCGAAGACAAAGCTAGTGTGAAACAACGTTCAGATGACATTAAAAAACGATTTAAAAGCGAAATGGGCTTGATTGTAGACAAACCAAAACCAGGGTTCGGTAACACTAATGACGGGAACACCGCGCGAAGATTTTTTGGAAATCCCGAGGCTAGTGCCGATATTACAGGGTTAGATGTTTCACTAATACAAAAATTTGGCATACTACTTCGCACTTTATCATCGGGATATGATATAAATATTGAAAAATTCGTTAACTTAGCTCAAGAAACTAGACAACTTTATGTAAATCTCTATTCATGGTATTACATGCCCGCTACTGTCCACAAAATACTTTTGCACAGTGGCGAAGTAATTAGATCGTCCCTTCTACCTATAGGCCAGCTTTCCGAGGAAGCACAGGAAGCTCGGAATAAGGACTGCAGAAGATTTCGTGAGCACAACACACGAAAGCGATCACGGGAGGCTACGAATAGAGATTTACTTAATATGTTATTGATAACATCTGACCCTGTAATAAACGGTTTACGAGAAGTTCCTCGGAAGAAAATAGGTACGCTTCCAACTGAAGTATTAGATTTAATTGTCCCACCTAGCTGTAAGGAACAAAATGTTAATATGATTTCTACTTTTCATAGTTCTGCCCCTCACGATCATGACTATTCAATGGATGATTCATCTGATGATAGTGATGATAATGAGTAATAGATTTAGTTCTTAGATATTTTATGCATCTGTTATTAGATTTTATAGCGACGTCGAGGGATAAATCACTTTATAAAATGTTCAAAAAATATATTATACACATATGCCCGATAAATGTTTTTTTTTTCATGATACCAGCTCAAATGACAAACTGCCTTGAAAAAAGTACCAAAAACCTTATATCTTTGCTTATTAACCGCATCTAGACATAAAAATCAAATAAAATAATTTTGTCTAGCTAGCTTGTTCTAGACGAACCATAGTGCTATACCGAGAATACATTGAACTCCCCTCGTATATGAATGAATGAATTTGACTTTAAAGGATCAGTGGAGGCCGTTTGCAGGCATTTCGGTCATACAACAATTGGTTAAAGTTTGAATATCTTCTAAATCTATTAAAAAAAATATTCTTCTCTAAAACTGATACCAAACTGAATCATTATGGAGCATGACACGACTACCGATTCTCGACTACCTTAGGGCTTCCGACAGATTCTCAGCTACAGAGAACGACTTTGTTTATGGCAACAGCCAGGCTTCGAACCTTTCTCGACTACCTTAGGGCTTCCGACAGATTCTCAGCTACAGAGAACGACTTTGTTTATGGCAACAGCCAGGCTACGAACCTTTCTCGACTACCTTAGGGCTTCAGACAGATTCTCAGCTACAGAGAACGACTTTGTTTATGGCAACAGCCAGGCTACGAACCTTTCTCGACTACCTTAGGGCTTCCGACAGATTCTCAGCTACAGAGAACGACTTTGTTTATGGCAACAGCCAGGCTACGAACCTTTCTCGACTACCTTAGGGCTACCGACAGATTTTCAAGCTACAGAGAACGATTTTGTTTCCGGCTACGGTTAGGTTTGTCGAGTTTGGGAGAAATTCCTTAACTGTGAAGAAATTGACCATTTTTGACTACCTCAGGGCTTCCGATAGATCTTCAGCTACAGAGAATGACTTGGCTTCAAACAATATAACACAACGCCTAGCTTCTTTGACTACATCAGGGCTTCCGGCAGATCCTCAGCTACAGAGAACGACTTGGGTTCGTACAAAAACGCCTGGCTGCTTCGACTACCTCAGGGCTTCCGGCAGATCCTCAGCTACAGAGAACGACTTGGCTTCATACAAAAACGCCTGGCTGCTTTAACTACCTCAGGGCTTCCGGCAGATCCTCAGCTACAGAGAACGACTTTGTTTCATACAATGCCTGGCTCCTTTGACTACCTCAGGGCTTCCGGCAGATCCTCAGCTACAGAGAACGACTTTACTCCAGGCAACGGGCAGGTTAGTCGGGTCGTGAAGAAATTCCTCAACACGCAAAAAAATGAACTTTCTCGACATCCTTAAGGTTTCCGACAGATCCTCAGCTACAGAGAACAACTTGGCTTCATGCAACGCAATACGACTGCAATAGAGTCACGTGTGTCAAGAGAATAGTAATTTCGGTCTCGGAAATAAAAACAATTTCACGATCTGTTCAAAGACCTGGGTCAAAGATGTTAAGAGAACCTAAGCAATGGTTATGCAGAGGTCCTTTTCAGGCTTTCCGGTCGTAACCAACAGCCGATAACATCAACATGAGAAAATGTTTCAGGTTAATGTTATCCCTCTGGAATATTTTATAGTAATTTTAATAAGGTAGTATTGCTAGATTATACATTTGTTACCTACTATGTCTCTTTTGCTACGTGAAAGTTTTATGAAGGACAAAACTGACTACCTCAAATAAACGCTTAAAAGCAGTTGAATTACTTCGAAAAATAAAAAAAATAACATCATAAGACAATTGCAGGGAGATACGTCTTTTGCCAGTTGTTGACTTTTCGGTCGTATACCAGCTTCATAACAGGGAATGTTGACTTTTCGGTTGTATACTAGGTTCATTAAAGGACCTTAAATTATACAAATGTTTTCAATTTTATATATCATAAAAGAAAATTGCAGGAAGAAACTTTGCCACTTGTTGACTTTTTCGGTCATATACCACTTGTGGCATGTATTATAAAGTAGGTAAATAAAAATAATTAACTTCACATTATTCATTTCAAGTAGCACAAACAAGACAAACAACGTTGAAAATAACTATTTTTAAGATGTGCTACTTAAGTATGGGTGGTAAACTTCCAAAAGGTACAATATCTATGTTAAGAGATCAGAGCAGGAAATATTTTAATATGGTAAGGAAAGAGTTTTGATCTGTTAGCAGAATCACTTCAATAAGTACTACTTGTTTCAAAATAACTGACAAAAGCTGCAGATAGATCTAGAGAACCAGTGTCATCAAGTTTAACTGAATAGCTTGATGTAAGCCAAAAATATATTTATAAAGTAGGTAAATAAAAATAACTAACATCAGAAGCTGGCAAAGAAAAATACTTTTCCAAAGTCAAAAAAGTAAGAAAGGTGGCCTGAAAGAGTGAAGAGCGACAATTTATAAGAAGTCAAAATCATGCCAGAAGGGAAATACGAGTATATGAATAAATGAATTTGACTTTAAAGGATCGGTGGAGGCCGTTTGCAGGCATTTCGGTCATACAACAATTGGTTAAAGTTTGAATATCTTCTAAATCTATTTAAAAAAAAAATCTCTAAAACTGATACCAAAATGAATCATTATGGAGCATGACACGACTACCTTAGGGCTTCCGACAGATTCTCAGCTACAGAGAACGACTTTGTTTATGGCAACAGCCAGGCTACGAACCTTTCTCGACTACCTTAGGGCTTCCGACAGATTCTCAGCTACAGAGAACGACTTTGTTTATGGCAACAGCCAGGCTACGAACCATTCTCGACTACCTTAGGGCTTCCGACAGATTCTCAGCTACAGAGAACGACTTTGTTTATGGCAACAGCCAGGCTACGAACCTTTCTCGACTACCTTAGGGCTTCCGACAGATTCTCAGCTACAGAGAACGACTTTGTTTATGGCAACAGCCAGGCTACGAACCTTTCTCGACTACCTTAGGGCTACCGACAGATTCTCAAGCTACAGAGAACGATTTTGTTTCTGCCTACGGTTAGGTTTGTCACTTCATACATTGACTGCGAAGAAATCAAATCAACTAGAGAGTCAAGAGGACTTTGATAATCAAGGTGGGAGAGGCCTATGTCCAGCAGTTAACTGGAATAGGTATATGATGATGGTGTAATCAAGATTCGTAAATCAACAATACTTGCTAAATCGTCCAAAATATCAAAAATATCAAACGTTTTATATTTTGCTTTGAGTGTAGAACATGTTTGAGACTACGTAGTTATTGATTAACCGAAAATATAATATATTTATAAAGTAGGTAAATAAAAATTAATCAACATCGAAAACAGAAAGAAATACACTTAAAGCAGTAAACTATTCTGAAACATTGTTTGATGTAACAATTTTATATACCACTATTTATTTAACATGAATTCATATTTTGTGTATAACCAAAAATATTGTTACATAGCAATGGAATAAACATTGTTTAGAGTCTAAAGTACGTACGTACTATAGCGGTCTAAACTTTAGACCGCTATAGCACGGTATTACGTATGTAAAAATAATTTAGCTGTCGAGCTATTTTGTGTTTGTTTCATTCAAAAGTGGAAAGTATGAATGTTGACAAGAAAATATCATTAACAAAAGCTACATGATCTAGGAACTTGATAACCATGAAAAAATTATAGATGAAGGTAAATAAAAATAATTAACATCCATGTAGACCTTGGAACAAGTCTTCTAAGGTGGACTAGATAGTTAACCTGAAGGGCTACCTAAGCATTTTACCAACATCGAGCAGACTTCTTTAACATTTGTAGAAAATAACAAATATTAAAGTATGAAAGAGAATGTGGTTTATAAAATGACATTTGATCACTTGTACTCTAATAAAATATTAATAGAAGAAAATAAGCAATTTTCCAACATCGAGCCGACTTATTTAACATTTGTAGAAATTAACAAATATTAAAGTATGAAAGAGAATGTGGTTTACAATGACATTCAATCACTTGTACTCTAATATAAAAAAAAAAAACGAAGATGTATGTGTCGGAATACCTCCATACAATTTATGCTTGTTTCTGCCAGTTCTTTCAAATATTTTCTATGATGTTATATTTTAAAGAATTTTGTAACATCTTGAACAGTTTCAAAATTTCCTACAATCTTATCTCTTCATAAACATGACCAAATTAAGTAGTCGTTGCTTCTGGTTTTACGCATCAATGTTGATTCTGCAATATAAAGATATGAGGCAAGCTATATATTAACATCATTATTACGCTTTAAAAAAAACGATAGATCAACAAAAAAAAATACGACAGAACATCATTTGAAATGTTTCCTTCAACTTTCAGTATTATTAAAGAAACCTCTCAAAATGTTTGAAGCTTGAGTTTCTAAATTGCGTATTATCGTAAAATCATAACTACTTAACTGCGTTGTTAGCGTACTACTATTCTTGTTGTGCAAAATATTAATTTTAAGTAGAATTTAACATAACTGTGATAAATTTATAAAATATTTTTTACTTCTACCTTACTTTAAGCTTACGAAATATACAAAGAAAATTGCATTAATAATCAAAACGTGCCGGTATTAAGTTTTTCCTAGACATCATATTTAATACAAATACATTAATTTCAATCCTCAAAGTTGTACAGGAGTACCAGTTTGAAATAAGGTATTGAATATTTACCATGACTGCAAGCCAATTTAACCAGGTTGTGCCCTCTGCTTGTAGCTGCTACCTAATACAACATCTCGCTTCTAATACGAGATCCACAGATTCGGCCAGGTCAGATCTTGAATCGGGATCAGTCGTTAGGAACTTTTTCATTGACCCCTTAATTGTTTAATAGGAGGTAGGTAAAGCCGATCGACCAGGCAACCCATATTTCTTGAAACAAAAAAGGAAAGAAAATTTTAACGGAAGAAAATAAGTCTGATTTGTAAAGTAATTTGTAATAAAACGATATAGCACCTAAATTTAAAACCCAAGTAATAACTTAGGTGAAAATAGAGCTAATAAGCCGAAATATAAAAAAAATATTGCGAAAGACATTTTCACAATATTTTATGTACAATTTACAAATTGCCTTACAAAATATTTATTTGTTAATTAGATAATATTGGTCTCGAGTCAGATGAAACAGATTAATATGACTATTAATGAATAGTAATCAAAATTAAAGAAAGAAAATCCGCCGAAGTATTCCAATACAATTATCACCAAACACAGTAATTTAAAAATAAAGTTTAACCAGTTTTTTTTCTAATAAAATCTTAAACAAGTTATATTATATAGAAACAAAGATCAGTTTTGATCACAAAGAAGATGACGTTTTATTAAAATATTAAACACTTACCTAATATTTAGTACTTGAAATACAAAGTTTTTATACTTGAATTTCAAGTAAACGTACTAGAATATTAAGAAGATTTAGTACATAATTGTGATATCTAGAAATTTCCACAAGAATCTATATTTGGCAGAACTTTAACCCAATATACTTGTAAACTAATGAAAATCTTCTCAAAGACTATTTAGTAACGGCAAGTTGATCCGCTATTTATAATTAATTTGAAATAACGTAGTCGGTTATAAAATATTTTTAATTTACCCTCAAGATCAAGACACGAAAATGTGATAATCATAGAGTAAAAAGTATTTTTAACGTGTTGAATATTTGAAATTTAATAACAGTCATTTAAGGTCTATCTACACATAATCGTGTCGTGGGACGAGAACATACATAGTAAGAAAAAGCATTTTGCGCATCTTATCAGCCAGTCTACGAGTAATGAATAGTTACCATAATATTATTTATGTAGATAGTTACAACTTAACTAAAATAATTTGATCAAAGTTAATTCCAAACATTGATCATGAATGAATCTGCTCCACATGCGGTTGAAATCGACCGGGCTAAAGACGGAATATAATAGTAATTTTTTTTTATAGACTAACGCCTGTACCCCCGAAGGGGTAGGCAGAGGTGTAATATTACACCCACATTTCGCCATGAATTTTTAGGTCCCATGTAATAGGGGGCGAGCCTATTGCTGTTACCGGCACATCAGCAAACTCCGTGCTACTGAGAATTCGGAAAAACTCAGTAATACTTTTGTCCGACCCGGGAATCGAACCCGGGACCTCTGATCGGCAGTCGCATACGCTATCCACTGGACCACACTGTCAAGTATAATTATGATAGTAATGACTTGCTTAAATACATATATAATGGTTTGGGTGGCTGCCAGGTTGCTTGACACAGCGCCGAGTGTTATGGGTTCGATCCCAACACGAGACAACACTTTGTGCGATCCATAAATAGTTCTTTTAAGTCTGGGTATTTATTGTGCCCCTTGATTGTATGTTTGCAAAGTCCCCTGCGACACAGGATTTATATCTAGTGTGGGAATGCCTCTTTAAAAAAATATATATACAGAGTTTGGTATACGCACGGCACGGTTACATGTAAATAGTCTTTAAATTGCTATGTAATTTATTATATTTTTACGGCAATAGATAAGCGTTTGGCCACGTGTTTTTGAGGAAGTACCGGAAGCAAACATAGTGAAAAAGTGGACCTCATTCGTCTTTCTGATTTTGGGTTGCAGCCTAGACTACGGTTGGCCGCTGATGGTATTGTTAACTGGTACTGAGTTTTGCTGCGGGCGACGATTGAGCACGATTGAATAGAAGGTAATTTATAACTCATAACTTGAAAAACACAGATAATTTACCATTTTTGTAAATTTGCTTTTTTATTTTCAATTAATATATAACTGTAAAAAGAGCTGTTCCCCATTCTGTACCATATACGATATTATATACCGGTTTTATTTTAATAATATTAAAGATTGATAAATACATAACGGTTATCTTTTGCTTACGGACGCTATTGCGATTTACTCTGGTTTTGAAGTTGTCTCTTCCATTTACATGATATAAAATTAAATGTAAATCTATTTTTGGATTTAATCGTTATTTTCTACTTGTTATGCAATCAATAGTTTTGTTCTAGTTATGTATTTAATCTTTATTATTATTGGGATAAGAAAGATCTAGAATTACTTTTTCAGTACTACCCTTTTATTTTTATTGTTTCAATTAAGTCATAGTTTTACTTTATTTTGAGCATATTGTCATTGAAATATATATATAAATTACAATATGCAATTGCACTGTGTTTGTCAGATGACACTCTTTCTATTTGTTATATTAATTAATATAATCCGATATAATTAGTCTAACCATATAAATATAACGGTTTAATTTTTAAATGTTTGGTCCGTGTTTTTATTAACGAATCCTTAAATAATATATTCATTATAATTAGTTTCATTTGCTATAAAATAATTTAAATTCAATAAAAAATAGGTATATACCAAGACGCGTACTATATTAGAGTAAATCTTAAGTATTTTGCTATGATTTGGGCGATTAAACCTAAGTATTTTATATAGTTTTATAAAATAAAACTTATTACTAATTTTACGTAATGCATTACAATATTTATCGTATTATTCTCTTTACATGACTTCATTTTGAAAAAGGTCTTCTCAAGAAAGGCAATACAAAATCTTAAGTCTTATAATTAGTAAGGGTTAAGTTCATCGTTCAACAAATCGATGAAAAACTTAAGCAAGCAATCTATTATACTTACTATTTCTATAAATTCCTTGCAACGTGCACAAATGGTAATTTTAGAAATACCCTCAAACAAAAAGTGTTTAATTAATTTTTCAGTGTACTCCTGTACTATTAACTACAAGACATATTTTATTAAGTAATCAAAGTTATTTGCTTTTATCTACAGTCTTGCTGCAAGTGGCCTACGTTCAAAGAAGAAAACTGCGAAATCCTTGACATAAGCAGTATCATCTCATTGGCATGTCCTGATGAATCCAAGGTCAACTTTATCAGGGATGTCTGAAGCGATCGAGTAGACGGAAACCGGAGCTGGAGTTTGAAATTGAAAATCCTGGGCCAGAATTGCGAGAAAATATGGACTAGGACGGTGAATATCGGAAAAAAGGTCGAAATAAAATCGATTGAAATGTTGTTAATCATCTTGCGAAGAGCAATGTCAGGCGCCTAAGGATGGTCAAAATCAAGGCAACAAAACTGTGGAGGGAAACACTTGGAAAGAAGATAAATTGTAACAAGACGCAATGGTTCTGTGGAGGTCCTTTTCAGGCATTTCGGTCGTAACCATTGTAGCATTGGCACGAAGTAGGAATTTGCGTTGTAAAACCGTCCGATACGGTTGTCGAATTGCGTAAGCAAATAAGTAAATTGGTTCTAGAAACTACTGCTGAGACCTTATGCTTCCTAGATTTTAAAACACAAACTTTTTATACGAGATTATAGTTTCAAGAATTTTGTCTATCATGACAAAAGATACACTCTCTGTGTGTATCTTTTAAAGCCTATTGTTAACTTTGACGAATATTATATACCTGTCATACCACCAAACTATCGGTGCTCATAAAATACAAATATATGTAGAATATAATTGGTATACGGACCTATTATAGACGGACTTGAAAGAATCAAAGAACCTTAATGAGACTTAGTCTTGGGTGATGAATCTGTGAAGGCTGTTTGCAGGCTTTTCGGTTGTATACAATATATTTGAGCACTTTTTAGAATTTATATATCTTTTTTGTTTTCCCCTTTTTCGTTTTATTTTATTTTTTTAGGTTATTGTCCCGTGATAAGTTTAGTGTAGGTTTTTTATTTACGTATAATTTTTATTCTTTCTTCTTGTAACTTTTGATTTGACTTTTATTTTTCTTATTGTTTTCTTTTCATTACTTTCTATGTTATGTTTCTCATAACTTATAACTAATCAATATTTTCAAGTAATGTTGGTGACTTCTATTAGTTATACTTATAAGTATATTAAAATAATTTCTAAGGCATGTATTGTTATAATGTATTCAAGGACGTTTTAATTAATTGTTACATTTAATATGTTTTCACGTATTTTAGTCCCATATATGTAAGTTTTAATAAATTTCATATTTAATTATAATACTCGAGACAAAAGTGTGGGTAAAGGTTATTTTATTAAGGTAGTATTGCTAGATTATATTTCATTGTTTATTTCTTTCTGTTTATTTGGTATTCTTTTCTATTTTCTGTAGCTAGTAAAATACTTAGTATTGTTTTTTTATGTAAATTTTGTTTCAGTTGCTTTTTTTATTACTTAGAATTATTTACTTGTATAGTAATAATATATTAAAGTATTATGATGTTAGTTGTTATGCTTTGAGAGTATACTGAACATCGTTTTGTTTTCTTATATAATGGTATTTATAAGTAAACGTTAGTGAACGTGAAATAATGTAGGTAACTTGAGAAAATTATAGATAAAGGTAAATAAAATATAATTAACATCAAAATCACATGTGCATTTTTATATATAAACCTAACTAACAAAGAATTTCGGAGATACAGAATAATACCAACCGGCATTTAACTATATGAGACTAGGTGAGCCCGCGGTTACTGCTCCGCACCCATGGGCCCTAGCGTGATGTTATATAGCCTAGAGCTTACTTCAATAATTGCGCTATCGCATGTAAATAATCATTCAAATCAGGCCAGTAGTTCCTGAGATTAGCCCGTTCCACCAAACAAGCAAACTCTTCAGCTTTATAATAATAATATTTGTTTAGATAGTAGCAGGTTTAGCTATTGTTTTTTTTTATAGTAATAGGCGGCAAACGAGCAGACGGATCGCCTGATGGTAAGCAATTACCGCCGCCCATGGACACAAGCAACACCACAGGAGTCACAAGTGCGTTGCCGCCCCTTGGGGTCGGGAAAAGGGATAGGATGAGGAGTGGGATGAGGGAGAAGGAATAGGGGATAGGGCCTCCAGAACTCTCACTCACCGAACGAAACGCAACAGTTTAGGTACTGTTACTTTACGTCAATTTCTGTGACCAGTACTTACCCGGTCGAGCTGGCCCATTTCATGCTGAAATCAGCAAGGCTCTACTATCTAAAGCTAAGCTAGCTAACAAAAACATGCTGATAAACCATGGCTCTATAGCCTATGGCTTCATAAGCTGCCATGAGTCACGGTTGCGGCACAGCAGCCCTAAATAATGCGGGTGTAACCGCGGGCTGAGCTAGTGTGTAATAAGTAAGAGCTGAATTACTCTCACATCCAGTTCTTGCATCATCATACATTTTTGCAATTTTATGAAGATCGGGTCTATGCCCTTACCCTTCTCACAGTGAAAAGAGGCCGATGCCCAGCAGTGGGACAGAGTACATACAGGGCTGATAATGATGATAATGAGGATCAGGTCACTATACAAATATATATATGGTACCACTGAAGTAGTCTGGTGATGAAGCATGAAGACAGGAGATGAAAACCTACTGGATAGAAGCACAAGTACTTTGAGCTCATTCGATTCGTCTATTTTTTTATTTTATAGGAAGACTAGAGGACGCCAGCAGCTACACGTGTATTTTTTAATTTACCCGTTTTGGCTGATCCCGTGGGAATTTCGGGCAATCCCTTCTTAGTGCCCTACGGTTCCCAAGAAACATACATGCCAAATTTCAGCTTCCTGCGCCCAATAGTTTCGGCTGTAGCGTGTCTGTCAGTCAGTCAGTAACGCAAGGATTTTATATATTAAGATAAACGAACAAGCGGTTCACCCGATGGTAAGTGATTATCACCGCCCATAGACACCTGCAATGAAGGATCACAAGTTCGTTGATGACCTTAAAAAAAAATGTTCTCCTAAAATTCTCTTGATGACGAGGACCTACAATGCATACAGATATTACAGATAAATCATAATTATCAGCATTGTTGGCGCTATGAAAGAAAAGCGACCTCATTATGAGAAGGGTAAGGCCATAGTCCAACACGTAAGTCAAGGGCGGATTCGAATATTAAAGATGAAAAATCTTATACCTAATTCAAAATTCTTAAATTAAACTGTTAATTTATTATTTCCATCAGTGTAGAAGATAAAAAAGTAACACCTTTTGCTTTTCTATTTCATTACAATTAAATGCTTACCTTTACTTTTTGTTTGAATTCTTGAAATTATATTGAAAACATTCTTATTAATGTGGCTGTTAATTAAAATACATTCATTTTTTATTAATTGTTATGTCAGAAATTGTGTAAAGTTTCAGAACGACAAGGTCAGAAAATATTTTTTATATTTCTTAAACATGTGGGTACATAGATAATAAAATTAAAAATATCGGTTATTATTTTCTTTTGCTCATGGAGTGATCAGACAACGCTTGCCATCTCGCGCAGCCGCCATTTTCCAATGACAATAAAATATAAAACGTAATTTTTTAAATAGTCGCTGGTTGCTTGTAAGAACTTGAAGAAAGGTATGTATTGATATTATTTTTATCTGTATTTAATATTTAATGTAGCTAAAGTCCGTATTTTAAAGTGCTTGTTTGAAAATTTGCAAAATATTATAGAAAGTTTCAAACCTTATTTTAGTGATCTGACCACGAAAGTTTAAATACTTACAGTGGTGATAATTTCTCAAAAAAAAAACCGTTTTATTTTGCAAAGTCGTAGTGTTATAATTAATTTTTTTTTTTTTTATAGTAATCGTTATTTCTACCAATTGCATTTTTGTCTAGTTATGAGTAATTCTAAATGTTGAAAATCTGAAAATCACATAAAAACACATGATTATTTTGATAGTGTTTGCTGTTTCATTGCATATTATTGTACCTATTGGTTTCATTTATTTTAGTGAATGTATTTCGGATAGCCCACAGCTGGTTTTAATTTGATATATCTATAATATCTATTTCTTGTGTGAGTGTGTATGTCACTGAACTCCTCCTAAACGACTGCACCGATTTTGATGAAATTTTTTGTGTGTGTTCAAGGGGACTTGAGAATGGTTTAGATTCACAAAAAAATTGTGACTATTAAAAAAAATGGCAGTACGAAGTTCGCCGGGTTAACTTGTATATCTATAATTTATCAAATTGTGATCATGCTAAATTAAAAAAATTACATACCGTCATAAACAGAGTAATGTTCTACACGAACAGATCAGCTGATTAGGGAGTATTACTTAAATATAGAATAAGACGTAAAACAACAAAATCTTGCATAGTAAATATCCCTGGTAGATGTACTTGTTTTCTTTTCTTAACGGTGTCTGCGAGTCTAAGATGAGAAGGCTGCATTTCACATGGTGGTCAAAATACAACCGCAAATCTTATCCATATAATTATCCAAAATAGAATAATTAAATAACGGCTTTTTTAGAGGGGTCGAGACTACACTATTGACTGTCATTGGCGATTTAACACAGCGAAATCAAAGGTGAAATAGGGTACATAATATTATTCAACATTATTCTATGCCTAAATTGAAACCTAAAAGACACTTCTAATAAATTAAAAAGAAATTTAAATTTTAATAAATTCTGTAAGGCAAGTTTCTCATTAATGCTATATTAATTTTTAAGTTAAAAGGCTTCATAAATAATATGTAATATGATTAAATCATATTAAGTCTTCGTTCATACGCGACGTATGCAAAGTATTGTAAGTACAAAAGTCTATTATTATATTCATATTATACTTGTGTTTAGACAGCAGAGATTTGGTAGCTCAAAGATCAATACCTAACGATCTAGTGTAAAATAATACTCAGCTATACATATGTTTGCTTCGTCATCATCTTATACTAATATATGAAGCTTAAGAGTTTGTTTGTTTGGTTGAACGCGCTAATCTCAGGAACTACCGGTCTGATTTGAAAAAATCTTTGTGTTAGCTAGGTAATTTATCGAGGAAGGCTATAAGCTATATCATCACGTTATGAGCCACGGGAGCGGAGCAGCAGCCTTAAATAACGCGGGTGTAACCGCGGGCATCATCTAGTCACCAAATAGCCTTTGATAGTGAGTGACTGTAAGATTACTGCTTGACATAGCCTACTTATAACATGCGGCACAATAGCATTGTGCGTCAATAGGAGGGCTTTGCTTATTATATACACTACGCTGACCGGATAGTTGTGCCATAGATAAATATAATACTATCGTTAAATGTCAAGTAATCGGTCTCTTCCCTAAGATGCAATTAGTATATTATAATTATTTAATTAATCTTATATTTGTTACTACTAAAGTTCGGAACGCACCTACAACTATCATCTCTGCATCACCTTAGGTTGACTGTTAGAGAATGACTTTGGCTTTGAGTCCTCCTATGTACATATTTTATTTGTGCAAAAAGTAATAATAGTAAAATAAAAAAAAATTGCCTTAGACCTCTTACCATGGAATGAAATGGGGTGCTGACACTTTGGATTCTTAATTCGCCTTGGAATGGATGGATTTTTTTGGATTGGATGTCAATGTACACAGTAGGTGTACATTGACATCCATGTGTAGGATGTACACAGCGCAAATTGTTTGCTTAACGAACTCACATTTTGCCTGATGTAGATCCGTCCTTATGTTAATGTTGATTACGCAGCGAGGCCCTAGGGTATAAATAGAAGTAAGAATTTATAAATTATTTATACACAATCTCGTTTAAGTGAATAAACATGATCTCCGAAGTTTGACTTTCGTTTTGAGGTAGGTCGCAAGTGATTAAATTATTTTAGACCCGCGATATTTAAAAACCAGACGTCATTATTTAAGTTCGGTCAACTATTTTTATGACTAGAAATGTTTTTAATTATATATTCAGCTTGAAGCTAATAGCGGAGGCGGCGATAGCCTAGTGGAGATACCAACAGACTGCCATGCAGAGGTTATCGGGTTCGAATCCACGGCGCGCACCACTGACTTTTCGGAGTTATGTGCGTATTGAACTATTAATTATCGCTTGCCCCGTGCTTCGGAGAGCACGTTAAGCCGTCGGTTCCGGTTGTCATGAAGATCTTTCACAGTCTTTATAGAGCGTCAGTATCTTTTAAATAAACTGACACTAGTCTAAACCATGGAATATCGCTATCCCTTCAGGTTGCGGAGGTCAGACAGGCAGTCGCTCCGTGGAAAAGCTAATATTCAGCCAAATCCGGTTAGACTAGTAAGCGGACCCAGATTGAAACTGGTATAACGCTAACAGGATGATGATTCAGCTTGAAGCTAAGACGGACGGACGGCCGTGGGTTCGACTCCTAACCAAGATTGGCAATTTGTTCTGTGTCTGGGTGTTTATACACATTATAAAATAAATTTCCCTTTTCTTCTTGTCTGCTGTTGCCACCTATAAAGACTCAATAAAGTCAAAAATTAAAGAAAGGATTTTTGTACGGTTTTCACTAAAAGATTGTGTGATACCTGAGAAAAGTTAAGATAAATAATTCACGTGGGCGTAGCCACGGGCGAAGTCTAGTATACAATAAAAAATTGGCCAAGTGCGAGTCGGATTCACGCACGAAGGGTTCCGTACCATCATCTATAAAAGAAAATCACGTTAGTTACATGTACCTATACTTAAATATTTTTTAAGTTACTCTGTTTATTAACATCGAGAATATATCCATATAAGAATATATAGATCCTTTAATATTTACTTTATTTTTATTTGATTATTTATTTTGAAAGGTAATATACAACTACATATTCTGTGAAAATTTTAAGCGTCTACCTGTTACCGTTAGTATAATTGAGCAAAAAATACGAAAAAAACACGTTTATTGTATGGGACTCCCCCTTAATATATTTTTTTTTTTATTTTTAGTATTAGTTGTTATAGCGGCAGCGAAAATACATAATTTGTGAAAATTTCAGCGTTATAGCTATCACGGTTTATGAGATACAGCCTGGTGACAGACAGACCGACAGACAGACAGCGGAGGCTTAGTACCTAATAGGGTACTGTTTTTTACCTTTTAGGTACGGCACCCTAAAAACGAGAAGGATAGGTAGGTAAAATATCGGTGCACAGCGTTGTAGGTTCATAACATCTGTAAGTACCTAAGATGTTTGTAGAGGTTAAACAGTTTACGGCGTATTTAAAAACAGGTGGGTTTTATTAGTTAAGTCTTGCCGACTTATGTGACGGCCTAAAGATGCTTAGCATTAATTGTCTGTGCAATTTGCCACAACTGACCGACTGCTCTGTCCTTGGAACAAAAAGGGATTAAAACTAAACACAGTAAAGGCATAACACCATTTACCAGAACTAATATATTCATCCGCGTAGTTACAATTGTTAAATATTTCCCAGAAAACAAACTTAGAAGCACAATTTATGACTGAGCAAATATTCGCGAATTATTTGCCAAACGATTTTCAACTTTAACTCTTTTGCAAAACAGTTGTTAAATAAAAAAAAACCTTTGTTTTACTTCCTACCTGAATGTCTCGCAAAAGTCTAACAATGGACCTTACTGATAATTTTTATGGTCGCAACTTCTATTTTGTTTCAAATTGAACAGTTTTTTATTACACTTATTTTATTATTGTTTTTAATTCTCGCAATGGTTTGCCCGTAAAGCCTTCCAAGGCTTTTGAAATCATAAACGAAAGCATAACGGAAATATTTTTGACTTTTAGATAGCTTTAGTACTTCCTTAAGTTGGTTTTATTCTAAAGACTTTCATTAGGGGGACTACAAGAGCTAAACGCGAGTTTTATAATGCTTTAAAGTATATGATTCAATGCAGTTAACACAATCAGAAAAATATATGATATTCTTCAGGATATAATCTAGTTAAGTACTGTGTTAAAAACATAATACAACTAACTTTAATCGATAGAAAAAAAACACAAAAATACCTCTAAAAATATTTTAATGAGTAAAAACCATATTAAAATACATTCAATCATTCTGATTTTTGACAAATTATTCAACAAGCAATATACCAACGAAATACTGTTTTTTTTTTTAGGAATTTAAATTTTCGTGGTCACTATCATAACATGGTTACTCAAAACAAAGGTACGTGGTATATATCCCGTAGGAACAGTAAAAAGTTATTGTTTTATTTTTTTAATCCAATCAATACATTTTCGGTAATTAATTTATTTAATGTTTTTTTTTAAGTTCTGAACGTCCTGTCGTCATCGCGCTTCTCTTTCTTATGTATACAATCCGACAGTGACAGCAACAGCTCAACTCAGTAGCTGTACTCGGCGCCTTAAGAGAAAGCTATTTTCACCTGATAGTTTTTAGAATGTATTTCATGTTCCACAAATATAACAAAATAACTTTTGGCTTCCATAAACTAGTTACAAAAAAAACTGTACTAAAATAATTAAAAATTGAGACATTAGTAATTGAAGTATAACTTATTTTAAATAGTTTTGCAAAATCAAACAATAGTAGGTACTTCCATTACTTATAAAATATTGCTATAGATGTTACTAATATTGCAAAAAAGTAATTTCGCCCATCTTGGCAATTGAAATTGAACCTTTCGCCATGGCGACCTGACTTTGTAATGCGAGGCCAAACAATGATAGGTCAGCATATATACCGGTTACGTTCAGGAAAAATATTGTTTTTAAAATTGCGATAATTTCCACCTACTGCTAGGGGTCTCTTCTTCTTTTTAAGGTAGCTTCTAGCGATTAGCTTATGTTACGCATTTCTATCGTATAAGGCTAGATTACAACTGTGTGTGGTAGTATGCAAAAGATACCGTAATGCAGAAAGGAAATGGTTTATATTTTCGTACATTATGCACAAAAAAGAATAAATAAGAAAACGTGTATGTATGAAATTCAATAAATGAATGCATTCAAGTAAGTAATACGGGACATAAATTAATATGATGATGTATATTATATACGCCTTTCAGCGCATAAAACGGAGGACTGTAAGATACGGTTTAGCTTTGTATAAAGGAGGCATTGCAATGGGGAAACGACTGCGATCAATGTGGTAGTTCGTAATATACAGGTGTCACAAGACCCATCACCAAGCAGAAGTCTACTCGTTGTGGACATCATGCAGAGTCATACTAACCAAAAATAATACCTGGGAAATGATTTTTGTTGAGTTTTCACATTTTTTAACCGCAATTAAAAGCGCGCGCGTGCTATGCTCGAAATACCTACTTATCCATGGGGTTATACAGCATCTAAAGAACATATTGGCGGGGTAAATGTACCGATATTGTACCTAATTAGAAAAAATCCATACTAACTTTGAGCCTCAATATCTCCTGAACCAGTAATTTCCAAGGTATGGTGCCGAAGTAAAAAATGGTCGTAGTGATTGGTACAACATGGGATTTCGGTTTTCGTTAAGGGTCTTTTTACACTCAGTATAATTATGCAATCTTACGTAACAATGAAATTTGTACATCAATTTTACCTTACATGACAGTTCTGTCCCGAGAAGCATTATACTATAACATATATGATTAATTACAATTGATTTGCTATTTTAATTATCACTGGACTGCTAATGGGTTCATAATATTATTGTACCTCGATTAGAAATAAATTACAACAAAATCAAGATTGAATCAAGAAATGAATTTTGATTTGGTATTCTACTAAGACTGAGGCACGGTCCTCAGTCTTAGTACTGTGGCGCGTGCTGGGAGAGGCCTATGTCCAGCAGTGGACTGCGATAGGCTGTTTGATTCTACAATGAAGTTTATATTTTACTAGAGGACGCCAGCAGCTACGCCTGCATTTTTTTTAATTTACTCGTTTTGGCCGATCCCGTGGGAATTTCGGGGAATCCCTTCTTAGTGCAATCCCCTATACATATAATATCCCTACGGTCCCCAAGGAACATACATGCCAAATTTCAGCTTCCTGCGCCCAATAGTTTCTGCTGTAGCGTGTCTGTCAGTCAGTCAGTAACGCAAGGATTTTATATATTAAGAAGATTAGAGACTCGGCAATCAAATCTTAAGCATCTCCAATTAATTCTTAAACCAAAAGTCTTATAGGACTACCACATTGAACTTTCAAGTTGGACATGTTCCATTAGTCATTCAAATTCACTAGGACATGCTTGACTTGTTGGGAGACAATAAGACCCACTCCTTACTGGAGCCTGAGACCAAATCATGGATGTCTCCTAGTTAGTTTCTAAACCCAGAGTCTTATCACACTGTCACACTGAACCTTCCAATTTGTATGAATTCCAGGCAACCATGTACACCCACTACGAGATGTTAGACCTGTTGGAAGACGATAAGACCCACCCGTTACTGGAGCCTACGACTCCTGCGTACACCAGCGTCACCGTCAGAAGAGCCTTCATCGTGTGGTTCTACTGCGGTCAGAGGAACGACTTCAAGCAAGTCTGCAACTACTTCCATTACCTGGAGTCGCTGGTAAGTCAAAAGTTTTCTATCTAGCGTCATGCCTGTCTCCCATTGGGGTCGGCAGAGACTATGGGACCTCAAATGCAGGTTTCTATCAACCATAACGGTGATTGAATGGAGTTCCACGAAGTTAATTTAAAGAATATTGAGTTATCCAATTGCCAATTTTATTATAGTTACCGAGGATAGACGACAGTCGCTCTGTGGAAGAACTAATATTCTATTTTATCTGGTTAGACTAGTAAGCTATGGAATGCTATTAACTTAACTATGGAAAGGAGTAGTCTACTTTGTAAACTTCTTTGTATGTAGGTGCTTACTAGGATTACACAACGTAACGTGCAATAAATACGGTTGACAATACCAAACTTCTATAAGGGTGCTTCTACACGGTGCATGTAGCTGGAGCAAGTAAAGGTACGGGTTACACGCGTGGGTAATATGCGCAAGCTACTTGATCAAGTTACTCGCTTGTACTTGTACATGGTGCAAATAACTGGAGCAAGTAAAGACGCGGGCTACTTGCGCAAGCTGTAGGTACCTATGTGCAAGTTATTTGTTCGTGGTCAAGAGCTACATGTGCATGCTATTTGCGCGGTAGCTTTATGACTTGAATCGCGTCAAATGTCTCGACGAACGAAAATTATTTTAAAATCATATGTTAAAAATGTAATTTTAACAGATAACATGCGCGAGTGACCCGTGCGCGTCGCAGAGCACGCGAATTACTTGCGCGGGTGGCTCGCTTTGGTACATGCTCGAGTCGCTGGACCCGCACATTGTTTTAAACGATATGTTTACGGTGCATGTAACCCGCGCAAGTGCCTCAACATGCTCAAGCTACATGCGCCGTGTACAAGCACCCTGAGATTGGACTGTAATGTAATTGAAAACAATTTTATAATTTTAGGAGGATAAGATGTCACCACAAGCACGCGCAGCCAGCCGTCTCCATGAGCTAAATCTGCTGACTAAGCAGCCTCCAGCATCCAACTACATGGACAAACACTTTCCAAAACTCTACCGGCTGAATGCGAATTTCTGCATCAAAGAAACTGAAGAAGTGAAACTTGAGGACTGTATCTTCAATCTAGAAGGATACCACGATCTCAAGATACAGAAAGAAGTGACCACTAAAGAGATCCTCGAAGTCAGTCAGATGATCAAACGCTATTGCAAAGATCATCACCGATCTCTGAATCACTTCCTCGTTTCATTTTTGAAGTTTACTAAAATCACTGAAACCAATGCTTCTGTCAATAACATCGCGGTTTATATAAAAAAGAAGTTTCTTCAAGATGAGATGGTTCTTTGGAAAAGTGCGCCTAAAGACTTTTGCTTCTTGCAAATGGCGGACAAAGTAAGTGACACTGAGGATAGTGATGAGGCCCAGTACCCAGCGTTACGCGGACGTCGTAGGTCCACTAAGATGAGAAAGCTGCTTAAAGAGATCAGGAAACATGAGCTCAGGGCTTTCACGGCAGCTGAAATTGCTGAGTATGAAAATGCAAACTATTGTATGGAGCCGAGCTGTTCTAAGCCCAGTAGTTCTAAAGCACAAACGTCGATACCGGTTGCTGCGAAACCGAATGTACCGAAACAAGTTGGAACGAAAGCTATGAATTCTAAACCGAGTGACTCCAAAGTACCCAGTTCTAAAGATAATGTTTTTCTGAGGATCATAGAGGGTCGTAAGGAAACTCCTAACGATGAATTTGAAACTGAGACGTCCATTTAACTCAGTAAACTTTAAACAGGCAAAATTGTTTGTTATCTTTATCAATTCATTTTAATTACCTTTCTCTTGATTTTATGTTTAGTGAGTTTTATAATGACATAATGAATAAATAAAAATATAATAATGTTATAAGATTGTGAGGCTACCTATTAGAACACGAAAGTGTTTTGGTAATTTTTTTAACTTTTTATGACAAATGCAAGAATGTGAAATACGGATTATTAAAGATGATCACGTAAAATTATGATATATTTTTGTTTTTTTTTCTCTCATTCTTATTAGATATATTTAGTTGCTATTATTATTTGATCTAGTTGGTCTTCGTAATGGGTCAGTCTTTTTTTTCCAATAACGATATAGTCATAACATAGTAGATTTAATACAATCTTTGTTTCGTTTCACAAGTGTCATATTATTTATTTCTACACTTAAAAATTTAACTCGTCTTTGCAAAGATTTACCTTACATATGTACTTATTATTTAAATCAACATATTGGATATCTGTATATTATGACATCTTAAGTGAGCATAACTTTTATTTATTGTAGTTATTCAGTGTTTGTTGATTTCTCAGTAGCTACATTTGAGAACATTTCATAACCACAATATGCCTTTTCTTATAATGGCTCGAATTTGAGACCTGTTATCTTAATATATAAAATCCTTGCGTTACTGACTGACTGACAGACACGCTACAGCCGAAACTATTGGGCGCAGGAAGGTGAAATTTGGCATGTATGTTCCTTGGGGACCGTAGGGGTGCACTAAGAAGGGATTTCCCGAAATTCCCACGGGATCGGCCAAAATGGTAAATTAAATAAAAAAATGCAGGCATAGCTGCTGGCGTCCTCTAGTATTTACTATTTCTCAGAAAGTACGAATAGACTAATGCATTCCCGTTAGATAATGTATTTGTATGTATGTCGGGGCCATTTCTGTAAGAAAACCAATTTTAAGAGGGTTTTTACTGAGAACTGTGTTTACTGTAAGATTTTCTTCTAATCTGGTATGGCTCTAATACAAATGTTATTTCTAGTGAGATCATATTCTAAACCGAGATTATCATTCACCAGAAAGTAATTATCTTTAAAAATGTACAAATAATAACATGTGCCATTTTCTTTCTCATAGCGTTATCCCAGTTTCACCCTGTGGTCCGCTTACTAGTCTAACCGGATTTGGCTGAATATTAGCTTTTCCACAGAGCGACTGCCTGTCTGACCTCCGCAACCCGAAGGGATAGCAATATTCCATGGTTTAGACTAGTGTCAGCTTATTTAGAAGGTACTGACACCCTATAACGACTGTCAAAGATCTTCATGACAACCGGGACCGACGGCTTAACGTGCTCTCCGAGGCACGGGACAAGCGATAATTGACAATTTAATACGCACATAACTCCGAAAAGTCATTGGTGCGCGCCGTGGATTCGAACCCGATACCCTCTGCATGGCAGTCTGTTGGTATCTCCAGTAGGCTATCGCTGCCTTTATTTTCTTTAATGGCACATGTAATTATTTCTACATTGTTTATTTTCTTTAACAATGTTAATTACATGTGCCATTTTATTACAGAAAAATGTAAACAGTTAAATGTCTCTGATGTTTAGAAATAGCTTTATTGCTAAGTACCGGAATTATTTCTGATAAGTTTCTATTAAGTCGCCAATAACTTACACATATCTCGTTCTAATTTTGAATTTATCTTGTAGATAATGATGGATAGGCCATCCAGAAACCAGAACTTATTTGACAGTGGTGAAACAGGTCCTTAGTGTAAGTATTTATCTCAAATTTAGATGAATTCTTATAATAACTCAATCATGGATCTGAACTTAGATACTTACTTATATGTAAAAAATATTATTTATAATTATAAACAATATTTTGGTAGTGTTTATTTTTTTAAGTATTCTTTGCGCAACAAAGAGACGCGATTTGCAGTCAAGACATTACTTGTTTATAGTAAGTAGTATAGTACTTTTTACGACTATCGTCCTAGTTATTCCCACTAACCTGATAATCTAACGTCACTGTAAAAATAAAAGTGCCTCTAAGCGCTAACCGTTAGATTTACTGATAATGTGGAGCACTGTTGGTCCTTTCAATTTGGTTACGTACCTGAAACAAGAATACAAAATATTAAATAAAATAAGAAGTATACACTGCTTTGCCGTGTGGTTGACGGCATAGAATACAAGTGTCACCACCCCCTATCTTCCCGTGGGTGTCGTAAGAGGCGACTAAGGGATAACACGATGCAAATACCATCTTTGCGTAGAGACGGAAAACTCGACATCAAACCCTATACGACTGCCTCGTTGGTCTCGCGGCATAAATGTGCGCGTGGGATCGGGAGGTCCCGGGTTCGATTCCTGGGTCGGGCAGCGTTATTGGGTTTTTCTGTCACGAAATTCTCAGTAGCAGCGCGGAGTCTGGAAATGTGCCCGGTACGGCAATAGGCTCGCCCCTTATTACGTGGGACTAAACAATATCTGGCGAAAAGTGAGTGTAGAAATACACCTCTGCCTACCCCTTCGGGGATAAAAGGCGTGACGATATGTATGTATACACTGCTTACTAAAATAAGCGTTACCTAAATGAACAGACAAAGCACAGGCAAAGTGCTGCGGGATTTTTCGTTAGGAAATTCTCAGTAGCAGCAGGCTCGCCCCCTATTACGTGGAATTAAAATAAATCTGGCGAAAAGAGGGTGTAGCAATATACCTCTGCCTACCTCTTCGGGGATATAGGCGTGAGACTATGTATGTATGTACATATGTATGTATAAAGCAAAGCTGAAGCTGGAACTATTGAGCGCAAGAAGCTATTTTGGGTATTCCCAAGGTAAGTACATACTTGCCAAATTATAGCTAGAGGATATAGGAAAACACTTATAGAGGATTCTTAGAACTTGCGAATTTCCAAAAAAGGTGTAAAATAGACCCACGTGGGGGGAGCCGTTGCCGAAGTCTAGTGTTTCATATAAATACAGAAATATGTAAGTGACATTATAATAATATGGTAAGTGTAACTCTGAAATAAAACTAAAATAATTCATACAAAATGCATAAATCTACCGCATTTGTCGCGTTAGAGGGAAAGCAAAGCCTTCGCCTGGTAGGAGCGGATTTGGGACGTAGTGTTGTTTATTTTTAATTTCCACGAGACTGACACAGTTTTGCGCTTAGCCTGTGTATGTATAATCTCAGGAAAGGTGTTATGTTTATTATAAAACTTGTTATAAACTGAAGCCATGGATAAAACAACACGAGCTTAAAATACAGAGACGGACATGGCATTACTTTAATATATATATAGTAGACTGCTACCATTTTAAGTAAATGCGCTAGTCTGATGCAGAAACAAATTATTACTAAGTTTAATCTAAATACGTTGAAGTGTTTTTGCCCGAAAGAGTAACAAACAGTTTACCGTCCCTTCCCAAAGATTCGATATACTTCGTGTAGTCTCCTTCTAGCTTCCTTAGTAGTATGTAGGACAGCCACATAATGATCTTATTTCCTACACCATAAGAACGGTACAAAGTACAAAATGTATTTAAATAAATAAAATAAAAAATTGTATAACAATAATGCCCACAGCTTTTAGAATTTTTTTTGTTTAGATGATTTTTATGATTGCTTCTATGGAGGAAAGTGCAAAGCAGAAGCAGGTTTGTAATTAACGAAGTTATAAAAGTCATCACATTCAAGATGCTATCTATATTTTTTTTTTATTTATAGTCTCACGCCTGTATCCCCGAAGGTAAATATTACACCCACATTTCTCCATGAATTTTTAGGTCCCACGTAATAGGGGGCGAGCCGTTACAGGGCACATCACCAGACTCCGGGCTGCTACTGAGTATTCGGAAAAACACAGTAACACTTTGTGCCCGACCCGGGAATCGAACCCGGGACCTCCGATCAGCAGTCGCATACGCTATCCACTGGACCACGGAGGCAGTCTATAATGTAAGTAAATTAATAATACGATAACAATAATTATTGATATGCTTCTTGCACAGTGCATGTCGACAAGCAGAGACTATTACGATAAAAGTTTTAATCAATATCTAATTGACACCTGTAGATTTATATGCTAGGCGAAACGTAAAAATTATTTGGAGAAACTGTCTAAAACGTGCGACGTTATTAAATATCAAAAATGAAAGATCTAAAATAGTTTAATTTAGTAGAACTTTACATAACAACTAGCAACACCAACAACAACCAATGAAAGGGCTCCATTTATAATCTGTGCACCCGAAACAATGACATTCCAACTTCAATTTTCTGTGAACGTTCGCGGTCTGTCAGTTCATCAGTTGTCGATCGCATTCCGCGCGGCGCACACGCATACTCCTCTTGTGTCTTTGTGATTGCAACGAGTTCAAAAATGGCGGACGTTATGTCAACACCAGTGAATAAAATAACCAGAGAGAATCTAACAGTGTTAATAGCTAATAATGTATTAAATAATTCCATAGAATTTATTTCAGACAATGATATGGTAAGTTATCAAATATTTTGTTTGTTCTGTGTTTGCTTTCAATATTTGAATAACGTATTTAAAGCTGTCAAGTTTTAAAGTTGCTATTGTAAATTGTTTGTTTTGTTACTGTTTAAATATGATACTACTGATATATTATGCAGCGTTAATTAGCACTACAACCAATTCAAAATATCTTATTATTAATAAAACAATTTAGGATATCGGTCCATAGTTAAAAGTTATGAGCATATATGTTTTATTTAATAGAATTATTGTATTTATTGATTTTCCATCGTATATCTTGGTGGTGTATTTAGTTTTTGGTTAGCATACAAGGTATTAAGGATATTATTGACCAAATTAAAATAAGTAAAATATTTACCACCACTTTCGAAATATTTTGATAAAATCATTTATTCTAAATAAAAGTCTTAAATTACACCTCATAGAAAACAGTAAACCCTATTATTCGCATTTCAGCAATGTAGTAAAGAATTGTCGAAGTTGAGGAAGCGGCGTACATTCTGCATTCTTTTTTTTTATTAGAACCTTTTTGCCCATCCATAAAACCTACCTGAAGATATTGGAGTAGCAGGTTCAATAGAGGGCACTTTTACACCTGTTGGCGATTTAATTGTTGCATTAGTAGCCCACTTTTACCTGCCCTGTATTGTATTCGTTACTTGAACAATAACAGGTACTTATGGTGAAATAGTTGTCAGGTTAATATTATATGGGACGATACGAGGTTTTACTTACATTTCATTATTTGTATTAATATAATTTTTCCGTTGCGGTATTGCGTTTCATAGAAGAACAAAGATCTTGATAAATAACTGTCGTAGAACAATGAAAGTAATTATACATAATTATTGTTTTTAAAAAGTTACAGTATATTAGTATATTTACGTCAGCTAGCGCCATGTAACTCAAAATGTTTGCGCTGATACATTGCATAACCTATGTAATAGAGATATAGACATTCTTTTATATTTTTAAAACCACCATTTAGAAAGGGATCGTAACATCCAGAGATATTTATGTCACTGGATTCCCTACAAAAGAAAAGCCTGGAAATAAATAACTGTCAGCCCAAGAATAAACTAGCAATAAACCCAAACATTGAACACAAACTACCGAACCGAATATAAATTTACCGAAAAACTTAACTATCTTTACAGATGGAGACAGATTCGCCAATAAGAAAACCGATAGGACTACCAATCAGTAAAAAGCTCTTTCATTCACCGATGGCCGACAGCCCTAACGAAGTACCATTCACCAGGAACAGTACGGAACGAACCAGGAAAGTGAAAAAACGAAAACAACCACTGATCCCGGACAACAGTGAGCGAATCAAAAGGGCTTACGTCAAAGAGTGCGACAAGGATAGCTATAGCCCGAACTCTAGCGGAGGAATGAGAAAGAGAGTGTTGATCAGTCTGTTTCATAATAAGGAGTATTGTATGGATCTTGGCGGTTATATTTGAAATTCGAATTCGATAAAAACTATGTTCTAGTTAAAAGAATTTACTATATGTATTTTCGCATGCTTTATATAATTTTATTAGATACATAATTATTATATATTTCATAGATTATAATTAATTTTATTAAACTAACAATAATAGCGTACTGGATTAACTAGTAAAACTTAAGTCCTTATTAAAAAAGAAGGATTAAATAATTATAACACGTGACTTACTCAATTTAGGGCTTTTTAAATATTCTTTTCAGTAACGGTCTTTTTTTACTAGAATTTATATAAAAAAGAACGTTTATCATCGGATGCAAGATAAAATTGGCAATCAGAGTTCGTAATATTTTGTCCTTGCTTTGTAATAAGTTCATAAAGAACCAATACGCTAAATATTGTGGTTAGGAGTCCCGAATACCTTTAGTTAGGAAATAAACTGTCTTCCATTATTTTGGTAATGATTTTATATTATTAAGTTTCGTAGATAATCACCTATATAATGTTGTTCACCAACTGTAGGTTAAAATGTATTTGTACTGCCTAGTTATGGCGAAATTCTGCGCTTTAGACGTTAAAAACATAGTGAGAGTCGGCCCAGTGATTTCAAAAATGAATCGATCAAGTTATATATTCGAGTACTAGATGTGTATCTAACTAGCCAAAGCTTTGAGAAAAAGATGTGATACAACCGGCCTATGGATAGTGAAGCCAAAAAAAGAAAGATCGCTAGTAACCGTGTTTACGCAAGCAGTCTCATTTGACTTTTATTTATTGCGACTCATTTACTTTATTTTACTTGATCTTAGGCATTGTTATTTATAATCTGTTCTATTTCTGGGCTTAGGACATTAGTCCACCTCGCTGACCAAATGAAAGTTAGTTGGTTCAACATACCTGTTCTCACGTTATTTTACTTTACAGTTTAGCAAGCTAAAATGTTAGCAATTTAATACTCATTTTACTTCAGAAAGTCAGTGGGTTTTAAACTCGAAAATAATATCTGCGTAAGCGGTCTGTTGTGTCTCTCCATTTGGCTACTGCTGCCTTTCAATGGCATAGGCGCGTTTTAAATTGAGATCTTCCTATTTTAGGCTTCACTTTTATATGGCGACATATAATTATGAGACTGCTGTATTTACATTTTTACTTGATGTAGGAGCCTTGCGTTTCAAAACAGAGATTTTATTATTATTATATGTACCGTATTTAATGCAGTAAGTATCAATGTTACGCAACGGTAGTCCAATCCTGCACATTACAGAGAACCTGATAGGGAAAAATTGAGAAGAGCGTTCTAAAATAATTTTAAGGCTTTCGAACTATAAGTTAAGGTATATATTTTGAAAGACGGAACGACATTAATATCAAATGATGCATTGTACAACTAAGCAATTTTTTATGCAACGCGCAATGTACATATTATATACTTAGATTCTAAGAATTTCAAATACTAGTGTAATATTTAAGTGTATAATTTTTTGTGATATAATAAACGAGTATTAATTAAGTGCTATAAAATTTATAATTATAATTTACAACTGTACTATGGAATTTATTAGATCAATAAAATACGCTTTAAATATATCCTTGTTCTTGTTTTTAAATTCTTATAATTATTTTCTATGTTAAACTACAGCAGCTAGCTCGCACATTTTTTTTTATTCTACGTATCCTTCTCGATCTGGTGGGCATTTCGGGAAATCCTTTTTTAGTTCCCAAGGAACATGCCTGCCAAATATCAGTTTCTTTTGGCTTATGGTTTTGTTTGCGTAGTCTGTCAGTCAGCCAGTAACGCAAGTATTTTCTTGAGTTTACGCGAATGATACACATTGAAATTAAACTACAGTTTACGGATTTTATCGCGTTATATTGGTTTCACTAGTTCATCATCATCGCCCTAGCGTTATCCCGGTTGCATCCAAGACTTACAGCCTCGGAGCCCGGGGTCCGCTTACTAGAGATTGGAATTGGAAAAAAGAAACGTCGGCTAGTAATAAAAATGTAGTTTCTAGATCATGGCCTAGGACCTAAAAAAAAAATTCATGGCGAAATGTGGGTGTAATATTACACCTCTGCCTACCCCTTCGGGGATACAGGTGTGAGTCTATAAATAAATAAAAATATTCTAGATCATTCGGTTTAAATTTAATAACTAATGAAACCAATATAACGCGATAAAAGTAGAGCTCTGAAATCCCTTTATGAGGATTCTAGAGCTTGTGTGAGGGTAAACGGGGCATACACTGACTGGTTTACCATCAACACAGGTGTTAGACAGGGATGTGTAGCGTCGCCGTGGCTGTTTAACCTCTTCATGGACAGTTGTTTGCAAGATTTAAAACAGTGACTAGTGACTGCGGATTAAGGATGAATGGGTTACTCGTCAAATGCCTCCTTTATGCTGATGATCAGGTTATACTTGCATCTTCAACGAGGAGTTGCAGGAGATGGTAACAATCATGCATCGTGTGTTAGAGAGGAAAGGAATGAAAGTGAACGTAAGTAAAACGAAAGTTAGGGTTTTTGAAAAGGAGGAATGCGTTACGGCTTGTAATGTTTTGATCGATGGACAGCGAGTGGAACAAGTGAATGAGTTTGTTTACTTAGGTACGTTGTTTACAAGAGATGGTAAGAATGAAGCAGATATTGAAAGGAGAGTTAATGCAGGTAATAGTGTGAATGGAGCTCTGAAGGCGTTTATGAACAGTCAAAACGTGTCCAAAGCACGTTTGGCTGTACATAGAGGTGTGTTAGTGCCTACCCTTATGTATGGTAGTGAAAGTTGGGTATGGCAGAAGAGATTTGAAAGTAGAATAAATGCTGTAGAAATGAGAGCACTGAGAAGTGTGTGTGGTGTGTCTTTGACCGACAGAGTAAAGAATTGTGTGATACGAGATTGGTGTGGGGTAAAAGAAGATGTAGGGACGAGCATTGAGAAAGGCAACATGCCTTTCTCAATGCTTGTCACTACATCAAGATGGTTTGGGCACATGGAGAGGATGGATGACGATAGACTGACTATTTCTAGAATTACCGTAGCCAGGTAGGGATTTTCAGAAGTGCGCAGTGGAAGGTGTAATACATCTACCTGACCACGATAGACAATATATCTAAACACTTTTACTGTGGTGGCACAGCGATGAATTATAATCCTAATATTAATAAAATGTCTTACCAACTCTTACTGATGCTGTTCTTGAGTGGACCTATAAGATTAACTCATAATTTTGGCCAAAATAACAAGAGAATCGAATACCAGAGTCCAGTTCAGCGTAGTCCTTCTCCAGGCACCAAACAGGAATTCACACACGTGTTTTACCAAGTTCAATATTTCATAAATGTTCATTAATTTATCACAAACTTTGCCGGAAGTCAAAAGCGGCAATTGGAAGTATTTACAAGTTAATTCAATTCGCGTTAATTCAAAAGGCAATCAATGTATATCAATTTATATCAATTACAATCTCGCGAGACAAACCAAGACCCAAAACGTCCTTTTCCGGAAGGGGAAGTTGACAGTTCAGTGTGACCATTGTCAGAAATTTTCAATAGACTAAACAAAATGTTACTCAATCGATATAATCGATTTGACTTATAATAAAACCTAATTCTATTTCAGACACTTACAAAGAAGATATATAAGGCAAGTGTGAATGGGACAGGACAAAGGGGAAGACCTAGGCGAACGTTCTCTGACCAGATTGGAGCCATCCTGAAAAAAGGACAAGTCAGAAGTACCCTTAACAGAAGAGCATGCATGAGAAACTTGATGGGAGTGAGTGAAGCAAGTGAGGTATGTCAGGATCGTTGCAAATGGCGTTCCGTAGTCTCTGCCTACCCCTCCGGGAAACAGACGTGAGTCTTTGTATGTATGTATGTATGTAAAAGTAGTTTAATTTCAACAGTAACGCAAGTAGTAAGTTATTTTAATTGTAAATCTATTTTAAACAGCCAAATATCATTTTTCAGTGGCCATTATTAATAGATTGTTCCTCGTTAACGCTCGCTCAATATTTGATTTCCCTCGGGTCTGATTTCACAGACACTGTGCCTTCGGTTTCAAAGCGGTGTTTTAAACTAATGTCCGTTTTCAGTATATACCTGATTGTTACTTTGGCTCGTTAAATGAGAGCGAGTTGAAACAGTTGTTTGCCTTTGAGAGGCTTCATCCTACTTTCTAATACATATAATAGACGTGATAGCTTGAGATGATGGATATATGTTTTTTATTCTTTAGTGCCAAAACGAATAAACGGATTTTCATTTAACTTTGTATTGATTTGCTTATACATGAAAAAACACATAGGCTTTTTGTTACGATAAAATACACATGTGAACGCAATAATTCACGCCTGTATCCTCGAAGGGGTACGCAGAGGTTACACCCAGATTTCGCCATGAATTATTAAGTCCCACGTAATTGGGGGCGAGCCTATTGCCGTTACCGGGCACATCACCAGACTCCGAGCTGCTACTGAGAATTCGGAAAAACCCAGTAACACTTGCCCGACCCGGGAATCGAACCCGGGACCTCCAATCAGCAGTCGCATACGCTATCCACTGGACCACGAAGGCAGTCAATAAACCATACTTCTAGATATTTTTATTACCATCAATTAGTGTTTGCTTGTGACAATATATTTCGAACCCATCCCACTAGCCTAGAATTATTTCTTTAAATACAATTAGACATACCAACGATCTTGATGGGTTTGCGGATGGATGCGAGCACCACCTTGTCGTGGTGGGAGGGCTCAGTAACTGTGGTTAGGGCACCCACAGTGAAGCAAAACGAGATCCCGGGAGTGGACGCTCCGCGTGGGCTTGATGGAGGCCTGCGCAGGATGCGTCCAAAGGTGCGGGTGCGGGGGACAGTTCTTTCTGCGGGTATGACTCGCATTCTTTTTTATAGCGTGGATGCGAGAGGCTCAAGATCAGCAAGTGTGGATAGCCATTGGGGAGGTATGTAGACGTCTACTCCTATAGGTACCTACTTTGGCTAATATTACGTGATTGTGCTTAACAGTGGTATTATAGAAACGTAAGTATTACTAGGTGCCCAATCACATTTTAGATCAAAACTCTCTACGGGCCTCTGCACGTTGGACCTATGTATGAAAGCCTCCTTAATCTACCGGAAAAAGAGTGACATAATAATAATAAGTTCTGAGAATAATCTACGATGAAGAAGGAAGGTTAATGACCAACCTTTTATAGAAAACGTAGGAGGTCCTATTAGACCGAGAGATAATTTCGTCGATGTGATACGAACATTGAAAAGGTTAACACTGTCCTACCCTGATAAACCCGCTATACACTGTTTAATACAAATAATGTTAATTGGTTTACATACGTACATAAATACATATAGGTACTCACTCCTTTTTCCCGTTGGGGTAGGCAGAGACAACAGAACGCCACTTGCTTCTATCCTTACAAATCTCACGCGCTTCCTCTACACTCATTACTCTATTGTCTCTATTGGTTTACATATCCATACATAATTTTAATTTCCTTCCTACCGAAAGGATTTTGTAAGATTTTCTCTATGAGATAATTGTGATTCCTGAGCAAGGTTTAGTTGTATAATTCACGGGGTGGAGCCGCAGGGCGAAAAGTAGTTAGAATTTTATAGTATGAATTTGAATGATGCAATAACATATGAAAAAAGAAAAATACGTGAAATCTCTCTGGCACAAGACAGATAAACTAGTGTACTATTTTATGTACAATCCATCCTTCTGCTCTAAGATTTTAATAACTTGTACGTTGAACATATTCACAAAAATTACTATACATTTAAATCCACGTGATGCCTACGCATACAATTTAAACATTGAGTGTAGTGTCCCTCCCACTAAGCATTTCTTTTTTTAAGGTAATAGGCGGTAAACGAGCAGACGGATTGCCGATGGTAAGCAATTACCGCCGCCCATGGACACAAGCAACATCACAGGAGTCACAAGTGCGTTGTCGCCCCTTTGGGTTGGGAAAAGGGATAGGATGAGGAGAGTGGGATGAGGATATATAACTGTGCTGTAGAGATTATAACTACACATAAACATGTGTATCCACACAATTATATAAATGTGTGCTTAGACTATATAATATTTTATGTTATAATAGGTAAATAGAATAATTTATGTTCTCCCTAACTCTTCCTTTTCACACCTTACGTTACGAGTAAGTTTCTGACTCATAATAATACTAGAGCGCAACATTTTCCACAATCTTTATCATTTAAGAATAAATGACAACCAAGCAGTTATCTAAGTAAAGAGGAAATCGCAAAGAGTACAAAACTAGCGACAGGGGAACTCGGCAAGTCGGCACTCGGCTTCGGAACAGATCACAACAGCGTAAGTTTCCTATTGGCTAAATAATGTTGGAGCACGTCCACTCGTTACCGACTTCATATTGTTTAGATTCAGAACTTACTTCGCCCCTTTAAAATTTTAATTATTGTCCTTTTTAATAGAATGGTTTTAAAGTCGCTTGAGGTATTGTTATTTTTGAGTCAGGAAGATCGCCATTACGGGGTGTTTGTACACTCAAATACAGGGTGTCACAAGACCCATCACCAAGCCGAAGTCTACGCGTTTTGGACATCATACCAAGTCATACTAACCAAAAATAAAACCTGGGAAACGACTTTTTTTTAAGGTTTCACCTTTTTCAAGCCGCTATAAAAATGCGCGCGTGCAATTTTCGAAATACCTACTAATCTTTGGGTGCATAGGACATCTAATTCTAATAGAACAGGTTAGCGGGGTAAATGCATCGATTTTGTACCTAATAACAAAACTACCATAGTAACTTTGAGCCTCAATATCTCCTGAACCAGTAATTTCCCAGGTATGATGCCGAAGCAAAAAATCTTCGTAATGATTGGTACAATATGGGGTTTCCGTTTTCGTTAAGGGTCTTTTTACATCCTGTATACTGACACTGGTGTGAGCTATGTCAAATCGTTATCCTTTTGGGATGAGGGAATCACTCTGTGGGGAAGCTAATATTAAGAGGCTGTTGTGATTTTGTCTTTCATCTATAGTCAAAACTTTGATTGCTTCATAACGATTTCTGTGTGTTGGCGCATATAATTTATTTATTTATTTTTATTTTATACATACATACATAGACTCACGCCTGTTTCCCCGAAGGCGTAGGCAGAGGCATATTAAACGCCCACTTTTCGCCAGTGTTTTGATCCCACGTAATAGGTGGCGAGCCTATTGCCGCTTATCGGGATATTTTGTTTGCCAGAGCCTCGTCCGTTGATCGACAGGTGCACCACTTGCAGGTGAGGTTGGCTTGGGACCCTATGCACCATTATTATATTATATATTTATTTTATAACTTTATATACACGGAAGCGTATAAAGGCGGACTTAATGCCTTAGGCATTCTCTCCCAGTCTACCTTAGAGTGTTGCAGAGATTAAAAGTAGGCGTATTGTAGAAGTGAGTGAAGAAGGACCTTTGTAGCATAAACATAGTAAAGCTGTTTCACTCTTGATTTAAAGCGATCTTTTGTAGTAGCCATCCTGATTTCAAGAGGGAGCTTGCTTGAATGGGAAAGGATGATTGAATTAATGTACAACTATGTGAAGGACAAAGTAGGTGAAGATTATTGAAAGAATGAAGATTTCGATCGTGGTTGGAATTCAAGTATTGGAAATAAGAATGAAGGTATTTTGGTGTATTGGGAGACATAAGGATAGTGTAGAGAGTAGTGAAGGCACGCATAATGCATCTTTGACGAACATGAAGCCAATTCAATTTAGAACAATAAGTAGATACATGATCATACATTATATCAATGCGTAAGGCATTGTCTCCTGTAACATAGTTTAAACTAGCACAGGTTTAACATAATTTTGGTTACAACTTATTTTATGTCAATAAAGATCTTTTCAATTTTCAATTCAACCTCCACTGGTTTTAACTTAATGATACATCAACCAAGTTCGGGAATCATATAATATGAATAGCAAGGTGAAATGATGATAGTGTGTACATACCTTTAACGGCGCTAAGTTTGTTCCCAACCATCTGCTTGGCTACGAACGCCGCCATTTTTGCTTCTGCTGCTTACTTCTTCAACTGTAACAAACAGACAAACGTATTATTAATATTAGACTTTAAAATAATGTGTACTAAACTGGTTTACAGAGCTCTCGATCAGAAAAAGACAAGAAGAGGTCAGAAATGTTCTTATTTTAAGGTTCTGTTTATATAAAAATTAAGTATATAGTGATATTTCTTTATTGGCAAATGTTTGAGATTATTTTCTATTTAAGCTCAACTTCGATAGCTATATATTGTACCAGTTGATCTGCACGAGGATCGAACCTACAATACTCGCACAGTGTTGAAAAGACTGCTTAAACCACCGCACTTCATCCACAAACTAATATTACTTTATACTTACAACCTATATTACTAGGTCACGGCGTGTCAATAGTTATCGCTTTGTCCCTGAATACGAATGATGTCAAACATGGGTCTATGCGATGTTTTGGCACCGACTCCCGTCCAAGTTGACTCAGATATCTAATAAAATAGACCTCAGTCAACCGAGAACACCGCGGTACATACTAATGGTCACTAATGTTAATGCTGAGCAATATTCTGTGTGATATTTACACATATGAGCCACACCATCCATAGATTTTTTTTTCATTTATCGACTCACGCCTGTATCCCCGAAGGGGTAGGCAGAGGCGTAATATTACGCCCACATTTTGCCATGAGTATTTAGGTCCCACGTAATAGGGGGCGAGCCTATTACCGTTACCGGGCACATCACCAGACTCCGTGCTGCTTCTGAGAATTCGGAAAAATCCAGTAACACTTTTGCCAGACCCGGGAATCGAACCCGGGACCTCTGATCAGCAGTCGCATACGCTATCCACTGGACCACGGAGGCAGTCAATAAAGATTAACCAAAGATTAATTCAGTCAGTTATGCTGAAACGTCGGGATAAAAGGAGTATCAGTATCGTTTTTATAGACTCCTGCCTGTATCCCTGAAGAGGTAGGCAGAGGTGTAATATTACACCCATATTTCGCCATATTTCGCCAATTTTCAGGTCTCCCGGAATAAGCCTATTGCCGTTACAGAGACTGGGAATTCGGAAATACTCTAAGTAACACTTTTGTCCGACCTGGGAATCGAACCCGGGAACTTGGGATCAGCAGATGCATACGCTATCCACTGGATCGCGGAGCTAGTACACTGGACCATGGAGGTATTCTATTTCGAGTTAGTCTATCACTTTTATTTCCAGAATAATTAGGTGATCGAGAGCCATCGTACAAATTTCAGTGTTATAAGTGTTTTTCTTACTCTCGATCTTTTATGAAATACAAAGCAGTATTTTTTAGCCTCTAGCGACTTAGCGATCATTTTTTGTTAAAACATTAATTAGATCCAAGTACGTACTTCCAGTAAAGAACTTTTTATGTGCTTATTATTAAAAGCTATCAGTTTTATTTTTCTAAATTCCTGTAGTTAGTTCGTCTAGTTCGTGTGTCAGTTTATTTCAAATAGCTAACTATATTTTCACACATCAAATTATTTCACGCGTGATGAACCTAATTAAACAGATACAATGAATATTCCGTATTAGGAAAATCAATGATTCCGTATCACACAATTGTATGGACAGCGAATTCGCAACATTCATCTCGGTGTTAATGAGAGTCTGCCACCTCAACCAAAGCGCAATTTAATCAAATTGTAGTTACTTTAAGATATCAATTACACTTTATCCACTCATTTTATCCACTCATAGAAAAACCGAGCTCGTACTAAAACTTATAGATAGAATAAATTGCTTAGTCAGCGGGATAATCCGACCTAGATTGATTGGCATAAAATAATCCGACCAATTTCCAATGTGCCCTCGCAGCCATTTTATACGGCCATAAAGTAATATTGCCGAGTATTCGAAGGCTTTTAATTAAGAGTGCAGAATCTTTTAGCCGGATTATAGGTTCCCACTTTTTAATTTGGTATTTTCCTTTAAATACCTATCTGAGGAATTTTATGAAATATTTGTATTGAAAGGGTAGTAAATATGAATATATTTTGCTGAAATTTGTGCATTGTTTTCGGCTGGCGAAATGCGTTGCGATATTTTTAAGAGCTCGAATCAAAATCCAAAAAACCAACTACAAAATTTTTTTGTGACGATGAGAATTTTCCGATTTTTTATATTTTGTTTACATTACTAGTCTCACGCCTGTATCCCCGAAGGGGTAGGCAGAGGTGTAAATATTTCACCCACATTTCGCCATGATCTTTTTAGGTCCCACGTAATAGGGGGCGAGCCTATTGCCGTACCGTGCACATTACCAGACTCCGAGCTGCTACTGAGAATTTCCTAACGGAAAATCCCAATAACACTTTGCCGTCTCGGGAATCGAACCTGAGACCTCCCAATCCCATTTATGCCGCGAGACCAACGAGACAGTCTTTTTTTTGGACCCCTGTATTTTCTAACTGTCACCATTATTAGCACAATGCAATGTTAGATCTACTAATAATTATTTTTCACAAAACCTCAATAACCTTTCGACCCAACCTAAAAATGTTTCATGCACTGCAAAACTTTCCTTGTCGATTAAGAATCTCAATGTCCACGAAGCAAGATCCACTTTAAAAATTTCGTGCCGAGTTCATTCTGTCCTTATGTTTCAAACTTTTTATAAATTCATCGTTTTTCTGACATGGAGTACGAATTTACTTTTGTTTTGGTCCCAACTGGATAAAAAGTTACCGACGATGTTATACTTGAGAACCCCATAATCTGTCATAGTTAAAAGTTGGTGGATTGTATTTTGATGGTCGGCTGGTAACACTGAATCTAATTTTGGTGGGTGTTGACCTAATTTTCCTGATTTTGTAGAGCTACCGTCGCGTCGTATTGATGTCAGTCTGTATACTATATACTTTATATTTTTGGTTAGGCCACTAGAAGCACGCAAAAAAAATCATCACTTTATCGTCTTGCTGTCATCGTAGTAAAGTATCGCAAAAAATTATTGCTTTTGATCAAATTTCACGTTCAACTTTTAGCTTTGTACTTGAGTTTCCAAATATTTTCATTTTATATAAAACAAACTCAAAGCAACATGCAGCGACATTGCACCAAAGAATGTATTATTATACACATGTAATCGAGACTTCGGATCAATTTAAATTTAACTGTAGCCTTATTTAATTAAAACTGACCCTTGTGACAATTTTTAGCCCGACAACAGCGCCACCTACCACATGTCTTTCGAGAACATTACAGAGAACTCTCAGTCATGCAGGTTTCCTTTCAATGCTATTCTTCATCATCATATCAGCCGAAAGACGTCCACTGCTGGACATATGCCTCCCCCAAGGCTCTCCACACAGGCCGATCCTGAGCCACTTGCCATCCATCCGCTGCCCGCGACCCCAACAAGATCGTCAGTCCACCTTGCGGGAGGCCTACCTATGCTACGACGTCCTGTGCGTGGCCGCGGCTCCAGAACCTTTTTGCTCCAACAACCATCGGTTCTTCTTGAACATGGGCGTTTTCGGATTTTTGCGCAAACCGATAAAAATCCGATTTCAGCTTTTGAAATCGATTTCAAAAACCGATTTTAGAAATCGATTTCAGTAGCGGATGTTGGAGCGAGCGTAGCGTACGACAAACGTAAACAATTGAAATCTTTTTGTATTTTAAAACTCCAAACATAAATTCCTAATAACTTCTTGCAATTTTTAAAATAAACATTAAATAGTTGCAATCTGAATTAGACATTATCGCCTCGATATTTAGTTTTATTTTTTCTATTCAATCTGCAATTCATAAAACCGCCAAAATCCAAAACGATTCGCTCGTCGCAAAGCGCAATTCGCTTCATCTCTTTCGCTCTTTCAACGGATCACTAAGTTAGAAAGAAAAGGAAATTAAATTCGCTCTCTCTCTCATTCTAACTAACTAGTCGTTTGGTAGTGTGAAAGAGAACGAATGAATATGAAAACTATCGGAAACGTAAGCTTTAGATTTACTTTGTAGTTTGGTTGCGCTTGCATCGTTTGGTTCGGATTGTGTAGTTTGCGTTATCGTGGTATTGTTTTACGTTTTTTGAAATCGGTTTTTTCACATTGGAATATTGATACGATACGATTTCTGTCTGAAATCGGATTTCAGATTCGTTTTGATATATCGGTCTCATGCCTAGTTCTTCTGGCTATGTGCCCTGCCCATTGCCTCTTCAGCCTGACTATTCGGAGAGCTATGCCGGTGACTTTGGTTCGCCTGCGGATCTCCTCATTTCTGATTCGATCTCGCAGGGAAACTCCAAGCATAGCTCTCTTTTTACCGACACAAAAATAGTAGTTTTGAACCGTGTAGAAAGTAAGAACGTAAACAGGCTGTGTATGTATCTCTATCTGTATACATTTTCAATTATTTTTTATAATTTGTTTTTCGTTTGTTTTTCGTGTGAGCGTATGGCCAACTCTGGTGTCGGAGTTTTCAGAACGCCCGAAGGCCTCCGACATGGCCTAACGATCCTTATCCTTGGACAAGAACCGGGACCGACAGCTTTACGTGCCCTCCGAAGCACGGTAGCGCTCAGATGTAAATGCCACACACGGTCACCCATCCAAGTGGTAACCTGTGCAAGCGTTGCTTAACTTTGCCGATCTGTTACGAACGGCAAGCCAAGTCTCGCTACGAGCGATTTTTTTTATAATTATAACATATCATTCAAGAACAGTCCTACATAGATACACCCAGTAATAATCTGTTCCATTAGCTTAAACTCCCTAGAATTGCTTCACCCATGCCAAGTGCCATGACAATGATGACATAACTGAAATCGTGAGGCGGCTAAAGCCAGCGGTTACTGGTTATAACCAGTTTAATCCGGTTTCAAGCGGTATAAAAGCCGTTATAGAGCTAAGTGCAGTCGTAAATGTCATAGTTTTGCCTGTCATAGAATAGAGTGGAGATTACAAGGTGAATTATACAGTATGTGGTTATTTGGTTCTGAGTAGCTCGCCTGGAGTGCGTACGTGCTTTTTTATGTTGCCCGTGGCACATAGCGTGATGATAGCCCCCAAGATAGATCTGCTATCCAAAACAAAAATTTGTATTCAAATCAGGCCAGTCATAGAGGCCTGTTGTTCCTAAGATTAGCGCGTTCAACCAAACATCAGACAAACCCCTCAACTTTATTATATTAGTATAGATATTATTTAATTTGCGTATGGTGCCTGTGCATCAAACAAAAATAAAATAATACGGAATTGAAAGTTGAGATTTCAGATATTTCGCTACGCCGTAGCAGTGCCGTAGCAGGTGTGGACGTAGCATTAATAGTTGCTACGACTATATCGGTCTACACGTCTCTCCTCGTTTTACGAGAGATGGCGATACTATATAGGCCTCATTATAAAACAAGGACAAATATAATAAAAGATCAAGCTCTATATTTTATATACATTTTACACAGGTAAGATTATATACTTTACATCTCTCATGTTCGGTAAGTAGGTTCTTATTACCTCCAAATGGAGCTTGTAGGTGACTAATTAGCGCTCTAGGGTAATAATGTAGCTAGAATAGCCCTAGGGCGGTAAGTAATTAAAAAAAATACTGCTTTCTTTCAAAAAGTTCGCGTACATCTAACCATCATACTGGCAATAGACATCATACATTCAGCCCAATGATCAAAGAGGTCGCTTTGCTATTCAGCCTTGTCTTCGTGTGAGTAAATAGTCATCAATTTTTAAATAACGGCGAAGCTCAATATCGTTCTTGAAAAAAATTTTTAAAAGTTCTTTACTTGATTCTTTTTAATGAAAAAGGCGGGAATAGAAAACTTTTACTTTAAATATTGTTTGTTTTTGGGATTTTTTTATAATTACGTGCTAATTAGGAAAAAGCATGAGTTGTTCAAGTGAAGCTGCACTCCCGATTCAATGAAAATGGAAGCTGAAGCAGCAATTAACAATATTTTGCCTGAAACTTCTAAAGAGAGATATTTGAAAACTTACGACGATGTTTACGATGTTTTATTCTTGTAATGCCGGTTTTTTTCTACTTACCTCACAATCGAGATGTAAAGCAGAATAGTTAGCTCGGGTGTAAGCACCAATTGCACCCTCGAACTATAGGCGTCCTCGCTGCGCTCGTGCGCCTAAATATCTCGGGCTGCAATTGATGTCTTACAGCCCTTGGCTACCAATCTACTATTGAACTATATTATTTAGTACATGTTTCCTGAACAGTTAAGTAGCCAATATCATAATATCAGCTGTGTTGTAATCCAAGTCTTTCTAGTTTGAAAAAAAATGGCCAAGTGCGAGTCGGACTCGCGCACGAAGGGTACCGTACCATCATCTATAAAAGAAAAGTACGTTTGTTGTAACTATGTATACTTAAATATTTCTTAAGTTACTATATGTTTATTGAGATCGAGAAAAAAATGCTTAAAAATTACGTGTGTTGTATGCGAGCCCCCTTTAATATTTACTTTATTTTTATTTAATTATTTATTTTGAAAGGTAATATACTAGTACATATTTTGTGAAAATTTTAAGCGTCTACCTGTTACCGTTAGTAATATTGAGCAAATAATACGTAAAGAAACACGTTTATTGTATGGGACCCCCTTAATAGTTTTATTTTTAGTGTTTGTTGTGTTATAGCGGCAACGAAAATACATAATTGGTGAAAATTTCAGCTTTCTAGCTATCACGGTTTATGAGATACAGCCTGGTGGCAGACAGACAGACATATAGACAGCGGAGGCTTAGTAATAGGGTCCCGTTTTTTACCTTTTAGGTACGGAACCCTAAAAAAAGAACCCCAGTAAATGACATTTTTTACAGAGCTAGTCGCCGCCACCCAAAACATTAAACCATACCAATTTTATACCAAATTGTTCATACATTTCATCATCATCAGCCCTGTACATAAACTGTCCCACTGCTGGGCACGGGCCTCTTCTCACTATGAGAAGGGTAAGGCCATAGTCCACCACGCTGGCCCAGTGCGGGTTGGCAGACTTCACATGTCTTTCGAGAACATTATGGAGAACTCTCACCATGCAGGTGTCCCAACAATGTTTTCCATCACCGTTTAACAAGTGATAATTAACGATTTAATACGCACATAACTTCGTAAAGTCATTGGTGCGCGCCGTGGATTCGAACCCCAGACCATCTGCGTGGCAATCTATCGGTCGCTCCACTAGACTAAACTTTAGATAACTTAAAATACACGTAGCCTTTAATTTTTTTAGATTAACCCGGTACAAATATAGGTTTAAAAACAAACAAAATCTATTTCGCGACTGCAATGTTCCGTAAAGTGCATCTGTCAAGTGCACCCGCCTGTCAAACGCACACCAACTCGCGACGATTTAATTAGAGCGATGTAATTTATGAACGAAATAGTACCTACACAGGTAAAAGTAATTACATATATAGTACGTATATAGGTAAAAGTAATTATATGGTAAAATGCAAGTGGTTGAAAACGTGAGCGGGTAAATTAATGGCGACTTTAAAAGTAATGTTTATTTTTTGCGTGGACGATGCTGAGGTTTAATTGGTTTCACGGTTATTGCTAGTATGTCAAGCCAGGCATAAAAACCTTGATACTGACTGACCACGACCACTGCTCGCGATCTACAGTATTATATAGCGATGTAAAAATCCCGGCATATAAGAATATTTGGGCAGAAAACTAATAATAAAACCGTATAAGTAATACGTTTGGTAACTGCTTCAAGTATTTTACGATGGCATAGCACATGTAGGATCCATTCACAATCATTATAATGTCACGCCATCTGCACAAAAATAAGGCAAATAGATTTAATATTATAAGTTATTGTTTTTATTGATAATGCAACAAGTATATGTTTATTTATAGCTGAACGTAGATTACTAAGACCAAAAAGATATGAAACTATATGAAATATAAGAAACTTACTTACATGATAAATGGAAATGAAAAATTCCCATGGGAAATCCGTTACAACGCCATCTATCCTTGATCCCCTTAACTAAGATGCAAAAAACAAGAGTACATAGTTCGTTGCTCTTGCCGCACTGGCGCTGTCTGTACAAGACGCCATGTAGTTGTCATGGCAACCAAGACATGGTTGAAAAAATGTAATGTACCAAAAGTTGTACTTACTGGTTGGTGTATCAAAAATGATCAATATTTTTGTCTGTTAATAAAACGATATTCATTATACTTCTATATTTAGCAGCTACAGCAGACTGACTTCTAAGAATAAAATATTGACAAGATAGCTTTTGGGTTAATACTAGTTTTATTAAAAAGCTTTAGCTAACATGTAATAAATTAAGTAAATAGAAAATGTTTTATGAATAGTATTTTTGCTACAATTGCCACCTTTTGTAATGTTTTAAATTAATTAAATTGTATATTGCATACTATCTCATTTTGCAGTGGTCATTGAGGAGTTTATTCATTTAAAATACTAACTTCCAACAACCGAATTCCGCTCAAATTAATTACCTCCCATCTCGAATAGTTTGTACGAAAGTGGCACTAGGTTTGACAAAGTTAGGAAACTTATTGTCACAGAGATGCCGGGTAACTTTTTAGGAGTAACAATAGCGGGTGAACTTTCAGAGGCGTATGTGAAAGTTACACATGTTGTAATGAAAGTTACACTTCTTTGTGTAAATGTTGTAGTGTAAGGCCTTTTACTGTTGTCTGTTCGTCTCTGATTTCAAAGTTAGTCTTATTGTTTTATTTCTCGTCAGGCTTATTTTTTTTTTTATTTCAGGGCTATTTCTATAGTCTTATTAGATTCAGTTGGATATTATTTTTGTACGGAGCATCTGTTACTAGACTTTAGCATTAGTACAACTATATATCAGTAAGAATTTTATTAGCTTACCACTTCATATCGGGGAGGAATGTAATATCAAATGATTGTTACCTTGTAATATAAAATAATCTTCAATTTATTGTACCATCAAACCTATCATAGTGCATTAAATTGTATAATTTGATAAATTTTCTGTATAAAATCATTTTCAGCGTCGCTATTTTGTTTTCATTGCTTCATACAATTAAATATTTTCTTAGGTACCTCTTTTAGTGTTGAAATCTATTTTACTCACCTCAGCATTGATTCAACTATTCAACTTTCATATTCTCGTTACATATGAGCGGTACCACTACTGCTCCTTGCGTAGTGAAGTGATACTTTTCAAGGTATATATTTATGAAGGCAGTTTAAGTTGTAGCTTCAAACGAACCGTACAAAACTGTTTCTGGCTCAAACAAGTCACTTTGCGTTACGGAACATGACTGTAATTTCCCGCGGGTCTCATAAAAGACAACTCAAGATTTAGAAAGGCGATGACGACAGTTGGAGTTTTGGACGCTTTGGAATCAAACAGATGGCATGACCTGAATAAAGTTAATGTTGTTTCTGATAGCTAAATATAGGACTCATTTTTATCATGTTTATACGCATTCAAAACCTAAGAGGAGGTATCAACAGCCGTTTGGAGAAATTCAACGTGTGATTGAAATCTGACAATTCTGTCTCAAATAATTTTGGCTTGCTAGATATCAATCAAAATTGTTAGCGAATCTGAGTTATTTTATATAGTTTGCTTAAAATCTGCTTTTGTAAAATCTACATAGAAGAGTTTATTTACTTCATAGTCATTTATTTCAACATCTCAGTCAAAAACCATTCATTGCTAAAACGGGAGGAGGCCTACACAAATTATTTACGCAAATGCAAAATTTTATACAATCGATACTTCCCTGTTCAGAAAAAAAGGTGAAGAAAACACATAATCGATGTGACCGACATTAAAACGAAAACAAGACGAGAATCACTTAAAACGTGGCATTGTGCTCGTTAAAAAGTCGTTAAGTCACGATGGACACTTTTTGCTGCGAAATGCTGTCGGTAAAAACTGGTGAATTGACCTATGGAAGAAATTAACTAAAGCTACAAAGGAAAATCTTTCAAGTGTTTTCTGTGAAGGCTCAGATTGCTGTAACAACTAGTTTGGACATGATTGGGTTTACATAAGTTTGGAGACACGTTTGTTTTGATGGAATCACTGAAGGCTGAGGAACAATAAAAAATGTATCAATCCTGTTTGCACTGCAAACAGGGGCCTTCTCTCATCCTCAGTCATATCTATTTGTGAGAAGGTATACGCCGTTACGTACTCCACCACACTAGCTATGGCAGGCTTCAATACTTATTATTATTATTAAACACTTTATTGTACACCATACATACATACATACATATACTCACGCCTATTTCCCGTCGGGATAGGCAGAGACAACGGAACGCCACTTGCTTCTATCCTTACAAACCTTACGCGCTTCGTCTACATTCCTTGCCGTTTTTCAGAACGTCACCAATTTGGTCGACGAATGTCCTACGAGGTCGGCCGCGACCGGCTTGCCCATACACGTTTGCCTCATATTTGGTGCGTCATTCTTTCTTCACTCATTCGCTCCACGTGTCCAAACTATCTCAGCATTCCTTTCTCAATTCTTGTCACAACATCTTCTTTCAGGCCACATCGCTCTCGTATTACTGCATTCGGAATTCTATCAATCAGTCTCACCCCACACATACTACGCAGTGATCGCATCTCAACTGCGTTAATTCTGCTTTCATGCTTTTTCTGCCATACCCACCACTCACTACCATACATCAGTAAATAAATAATATTACAATAAATTACATTGTAATCTTATAACTAGTGGTACAAGGCGGCCTTTTCGCACATTGCGATTTCTTCCAGACAATCTTATTTGAGAAAACTGTCAAACGTGCTGGTTTCTTTATGACTTTCTTTTACCATCTAATAAGTGATCATAATCATCATCGTTTAGTGACATCTCGTTTGCATCTAAGACATGCCCGGGATCTGCTTATTCTTAACTACAAAAATAATCTACGAAGTAAAAGTTATCATAATAACAATAAACCGTTCTATAAAGCTCTCTAGTTTACTGTCTGATTTTTTTTTTCAGAAACAGTAAAATAAAAAAAATTCTGCTACTATTTTGTATTAATTAAGCCTTCGGTGGAGTTAAAATAATGATGATATTTTAAAATCAAGCTGCTTCGCAATTTGCGAGTATTTTTAGCCATTATACAAATCGTTAGCGTGGTAATTAACGCTGCAATCAGAAATATAGTGATGAAAAATATAGTCTGCAATGTTCAACATAAAAAAATATAATTATTGTGATTGCTTGCATCTCCAAAGTACTTACTCGTACTAACTGGCTTTCAACAACATTTTGTCGGTTAATACAATTTAATGCAGTGTTATTGGTGATGTCGGCTTAAAATGTTTAAATAGTATATTATCATATTGTTGTCGGTAGCAAATGAACGAATCACTTATTTAATATTATTATCTAGTAAACAGTGTCCTGTAGCTTTATTACAAGGCTCCTTGAAATCTTTTGAAATCCAAGTTATAATTACCAATATCATAATTTTATTGTGGTGATGTGCCCGGTAACGGCAATAGGCTCGCCCCCTATTACGTGGGACCTAAAAATGCATGGCGAAATGTGGGTGTAATATTTACACCTCTGCCTACCCCTTCGGGGATACAGGCGTGAGACTATAAATAAATAAATAAACATAATTTTTTTTACACCAAGTAAATTCCCCCCAAAGTAAAGGCAACTTTACTAAGGGATTGACTCAAAAGGCACCCTCACAATTGCCTTTCGAGTTTTTTTTTAATTTAAAATGCATGTGGTTAGCCTAAGCGCACATTATTATTATTATCTCTTTATTATTCAGTATTCACATAATCGAATTTTACATACTTAATTAAACCTTAAATATATCATTAAATTTAACTATATAAAATTGGACCACGGAAACCCACCGGTGTCGGGTACAGGGACCAAGCCACCGGTGGTTACAGCCTCAGAGAAAGGAACTTCCTCACAATGCGTGCCGTATCGAGAAGAACCGCCTTCTGAATCAAGGCCTTGATCCAGCTTCCCAGTGCGAGCCTCTTAAGATGTTGGTCGAGGCTTTTAGCGATCAATCCATTCACTGAAACGACAATCGGAACAATGATTGCTGAATCTACATCCCACATGTCGACAATCTCGTGAGCTAGATCTAAATATTTAATCTTTTTATCATTTTCCGCCTTCACGAGATTAGCGTCATGTGGTATGGTGATATCAACAATCATTGCGAGACGCTCTGCTCGGTCTATCACTACAATATCAGGCTTATTGGCTACAATAGTCCTGTCTGTAATGATAGACCGATCCCAGTACAACAGTGCACGACCATTTTCGAGAACTGGGTCGGGCACATATCTGTAGTACGGTACCTCAGAACCAACGAGTTTATATTTAAGGGCTAGTTGCTGATGGACAATCCTAGCCACTTGGTTATGTCTGTGCAAATACTGACCATTGGCAAGACTCGAACAACCGGACACAATATGCCTGAGAGATTCCCCGGGCTGGTGACACGCCCGACATATGTCAACAGTACCGTCCCTCAGGATATACTTGCGGTAGTTATTTGTCATGACAACTTCATTCATAATTGCACGGACAAAACCTTCGGTTTCTCCGAAAAGATCACCGAAGCGCAGCCAGGAAACGGATGCCTTAAAATCTATATCAGACCCGTGTAAGGCCTTATAGAAGCGTCCATGTAGCTCCTTGCCCTTCCATACTTCTCTCCGGTCCTCAATGCTAAGTACTGCAGGTTTGTGCCAGTTCTCTTTGGCCAGAGCGAGCGGGGTAAGTCCAGTATCCACTGCAACCACATCTCGATGCATATCCACACTCATTTGCAGAAAATATTCTCTGAGGTTATACAGCTCGCGGTTATGGAGGGTCTTAAGACATAAAAATCCTCGACCATCACATTTCCGCGGGATGTATAGCCTCATTACCGACGAGCGTGGATGATGCATCCGAGATGCAGTCAGCATTGAATGGACTTTTCTGTCCAGGGCGTCAAGTTCAGTCTGAGTCCACCTGAGTATGCCGAAGGAATACATAAGGACTGGCATAGCCCATCCGTTGCAGGCTCGCACCTTGTTACCACCTGATAAAAGACTATTCAGTACTTTTTTCAGGCGGCCAAAGAAATGAGCCTGCAGCGACTGCTTCATGTCAGCCTCAGAGATATTCAAAGACTGCGACATACCCAGGAATTTGTAAGTTTCCGTTATAGAGAGGGACCGAAGTTGTATGGAATCTGAGAGTTGTATCCCTGCAGATTCCATAATCTCACCTTTGTTCACATGCATGACCGCACATTTGTCCACACCAAATTCCATCCTGATAGAATTACTAAAGGTTTCAGTTACCTTAAGTAATGCAGTCAGTTGGAGATTGTTGAGGGCAAACAATTTCAGGTCATCCATGAAAAGCAGGTGAGATATAACATGACCACCTCTCCTTAACCGATAGCCTAGCCCTGAACCCTCTAATAAAGTACTTAGAGGGCTCAGTGCTAGGCAAAACCACAAAGGGCTCAGACTGTCGCCCTGGAATATACCTCGCTCGATCTTTATTGGGACACCGCAATCCAAACTCGATCGACATCCTGGATAGCGCAATACGGTCCTCCATTGCCCCATACATGACCTTAAGAAGGTGCATAGAGTTGTATCTACTTAATACAACTCCAGCACCCTCAAAAGCCAGGTATGTAGCACGGAGTCGTAAGCCTTTTTGTAATCTATCCAGCATGTCGATAGATTTTTTCGATTACGGCGTACCTGTTGGCTAATGGCCATGTCAATCAGAAGGAGTTCTTTAGTACCACGAGCCCTTTTTTTTTTTTTTTTTTTTGGTGTCGGGTTGGAAAATCCTCATGGAGTCCCTCCGCCCCGGGGGAAGGACGAAGGGGACTGTCAGACTCTTACTGACTAAAAACCAACCCGTGTTCCTCATGTACCCGTGTGTCGGAGGGTAGGGATTCGCATAAGCATTCATCGCAACCCCCCGACGGGTATTGGCCCGCCAGATGGTCAGGCGGGCCCCGCACAAAACCCCCTTGGCGGCGGATTAAGGTGTTGGGCTCCGCCGCCAAAACACCCAACGGCCGCAGAGGATAGGGAGGACGGCAACGCAACACCGCATCTCCTCTTCCTCTGCGGCCCCACCGCGACGCATCGAATGGTGCGCCCCCATTTGGTCGCGGGAGATAGGGCGCGCGGCAACGCAACACCGACACGCCTCTCCTCCCACGACCGCACCCGACTGCGAGGGACAGACAGAACTGTCCCCCGCACCCGCACCGTTGGACGCATCCTGCGCAGGCCCCGTCAAGCCCACGCGGAGCGTCCCCTCCTGGATCCCTCTTAGCTTCACCGCGGGACACCAATCCACGGTTACTGAGCCCCCCCACCACGACAAGGTGGAGATCCCACGGGGGGGAGTACCACGAGCCCCACTCCTACATCCATTTTGAGAAACTGATAAAATTGAATTATCAAATATATGTTTTGATATTTCTTTTTTATTATTATTATTTTTTTTTTTTTTATTTACGGATTTAATCTCTTTTAATTTTAGCTTTACAAGAAATAAATAAACATATTTTTATAATCTACATGAAGCTTAATCTAATCTTAATGTCTAAGTAGTATAGGTACAAAAAAAACGTAAAAAGAGATTAAAAATTGAAAATATTTACACGGTTTAGGCGTCGTAAAATGCCTCTGCATCAATGTCATCGGGTAACGTGCCCAGAAGGCTGGCAACATTGCCAGCCTTCTGGGCACGGCCTTCTTTTTTTGATAATTTTATTCTCAAAATGGATGTAAGAAGTTTATAAATTGTTGGCAGACAAGTAATCGGCCTATAATTCTTGAGGTCCGTGGTACCACCAGATTTATAGAGCAGGTGAGTGTGGCCGGATGTTAAAAAGTCTGGTAGCAAACCCGATTCCAATGATGATTGGAATTGAGACGCTAAGCAAGCATGTGAACTACGGAACCATTTAAGCCAAAAATTGTGCAGTCCATCCGGTCCTGCTGCTTTCCAGTTTTGTAACGGACGGACTGCACTGGCTATATCGTCTTGTGTTATGTATATTGGTTCCATAGTTGGGATTCGTTCAGATACTCGCTCAACATCCCGGATCCAATCACCCTCCGCATGGCTGACAGGCGTCGACCAAATGCTGCGCCTAAATGAATTAGTGGCATCATCATCCGGTCGACACCCATCACCCTCACCGGCCCTGGAATCAGGTTGCTCACATCCTCTGTACACCCACCTCTCGTCTCTTTGGAATGTGCGATTCAGGCAATATCGATCCACTCTTTTATATTCTCTTTATTATTATTATAGTTAGTAGAACCTTGCTGATTTGAGCATGAATGGGCCAGCTCGACCGAGGTAGTACTACCCTCTCACAGAAAATCGACGTAAAGTAACAGTACCTAAACTGTTGCGTTTTGTTCGGTGAGTGAGAGTGCCGGAGGCCCTATCCCCTATTCCTTCTCCCTCATCCCACTCCTCATCCTATCTGTTTTCCCAACCCCAAGGGGCGGCAACGCACTTGTGACTCCTGTGGTGTTGCTTGTGTCCATGGTAGGCATGAGACCGATATATCAAAACGAAACTGAAATCCGATTGCAGTCAGAAATCGTATCGTATCTATATTCCAATATGAGAAAACCGATTTTAGAAAACGTAAAACAATACCACGATTACGCAAACGATCTAATCCAAACCGAACGGAAACTGTGCAAGCGCAACCAAACTACAAAGTAAATCTAAAGCTTACGTTTTCGATAGTTTTCATATTCATTCGTTCTCTTTCACTCTACCCAACGACTACTTAGTTAGAATGAGAGAGAGCGAATATATATCCTTTTCTTTCTTACTTAGTGATCCGTTTAAAGAGCAAAAGAGATGAAGCGAATATCGATCGTTGCCAAGCAAGCCAGTCGTAGTACCTAGTGCGTTATGGATTTTGGCGGTTTTATGAATTGCAGATTGAATAGAAAAAATAAAACTAAACATCGAGGCGATAAGATCTAATTCAGATTGCAACTATTTAATGTTTGTTTTGAAAATTGCAAATAGTTTTAATAGTTATTAGGGATTTATGTTTGGAGAGTTTTGACTTGATCGATGTTTATTTGTTCACTTGACCTAGGTGACACGTGCAGTGCGGTGCGCGCGTAATAATAATAAAATTAAGTACCTATATTTGGTTTTCGTGAAAGTTATACTATTAGGATTTAAAAAGTTTTATTGTTACGTTGTTAGGATTGTAAAGTGTAAATAAATAGAAACAATTGGTGTTGCGTAATTTTAGTTTGTTTGGCGACTGAGTTTTTTAACAATTAGTTTTAGGTAGTTAGTAGGTTAGGATTGTAAAGTGTAAATAAATAGAAACAATTCGTGTTGTGTAATTTTAGTTTGTTTGGCGACTGAGTTTTTTAACAATTAGTTTTAGGTAGTTAGTAGGTTAGGATTGTAAAGTGTAAATAAATAGAAACTATTCGTGTTATGTAATTTACTAATTTTAGTTTGTTTGGCGACTGAGTTTTTTTAACAATTAGTAGGTTTTCTTTTTCAATATGTCACGCAAACCAAGCGAAATATGGACGCATGACATGACAATACAATAAGAATTCGATTGTTTGCGTTTGTCTACGCAACTAGTAACTACGCTCGTCGCTCCGACATCCGCTACAGAAATCGATTTCTAAAATCGGTTTTTGAAATCGATTTCAGTATCTGAAATCGAATTTGTATCGGTTTGCGGAAAAATCCGAAAACGCCCATGCCTAGTCCATGGGCGTCGGTAATTGCTTATCATCAGGCAATCCGTCTGCTCGTTTGCCGCCTATTACAATAAAAAAAAAACCAGTGTAGAACAAAAGCCACAGTTTTAAATGCTATTCATAACATTTAATGGGCATATTTATTTATGTATAACATAATCATTTAGCTCTGAGATTACTGATAATATAATTTAATTACCTACTAAAGTACCCTAGAGTGGGCAAGAGTGTAACAGTTGTTTCGATCACATGATTTATCGTACAAAGAAACACTTAAAGCATACAGGTGGAATTAATAACGTGACCATTATACTCCTAAGAGAGGTACATACATACATACAAACATACATACATACATAGACTCACGCCTGTTTCCCCGAAGGGGTAGGCAGAGGCATATTAAACGCACAACTTTCAAGAACAACGTTTGTTGTCTTAGTATTACTCGACTTGGCAGCAGAAAGTCTTTTCACTTAGCTACTGCAGCTATCGAAATTACACCACATCGACATCACCTCGTCGACAGTTAAGGATGGAAAATCAATCAGACACCATGGCCTACCAACAACTTCATAAAGAAATACGTCACAATATAAAACGGGACTTGTTACAATTCGAACATGACAAGACTAAAGTACTAGAGAGAGACTAAGACTACTAAAGCAATTGAGTTGAATACCAGCAAACGAGTTCTGCGTACTGAGTTATCAAATGGCCGAAAAGAAATTTTCCAGCTAGTCAGTGATACGGGCGATGTCGTCATGAACAGAAAGCAACTACTAGAGGTAGCGAGGACGTACTACGAAACCCTATACAAGAGTAGAGTGCCGCAAGCCGGCTCGCAAGCCGAAGTTGTACGGACAAATAGACCGTTAGTTGCTAACGTTGGGTCTGAAGAAATTCCGGACGTCACTGTGGACGAAATTCGTTTTGCCATTTCACAAATACAGAACAGGAGATCTCCCGGGAATGACAACATTGTGCCTGAAATGAAAAATGAAAAATGAAAATGAAATGAAAAATGATTTATTGCTGCCACACCCATACACAAGTACACACATGTTAAAAAAAAGAAGGTAATCGATTTTAAACTTTCGCGATTTGTATACATCATACAAAATAAATTAGCGGGTCTTAATCGCATAAATTAATTTATTAAGGTATAAATACCTATTTGTTTCCGACGTTTCGCTCGTCTTGCACCGAGCGTGGTCACGGAGAGACTGATGAGAGCTCAGCGCCGTCTTGTGGAAGTGCGGGTTTCGGCACTTACCCTCACTTGGTCTTTATTTAAGTTCGCACTGTCGTCGGTACTCCGACACACTACACTAATGACGTCTACACACTGTTGAGATTTATCACTGCGGCGGTGTTTACATTTGCATCTGCATGTCTATGGATTCCTCGAAGTGCTCCATCCAGATTTTGGCCATTATCGGTGCTATAGGACTACCCATAGCCACTCCATCGATCTGGCATATCGCAGCTGTGAAAAACCGACATATTAATAAGTCGGCTATAGCTGAACATTTGTTGGAGTCTGGACCAAACCACTGGATAGAACTGCATCAACCACAAGTCTTATCCACCGATCGTCACTATTACTCCAGGATAGTACGTGAAGCGGTAGAAATCAAGAAATATAACAATTTCAACCGGGAGGATGAATATAGATTATCGGCTACTTGGAATCCAGTCATCAGCAAATGTAAACACCGCCGCAGTGATAAATCTCAACAGTGTGTAGACGTCATTAGTGTAGTGTGTCGGAGTACCGACGACAGTGCGAACTTAAATAAAGACCAAGTGAGGGTAAGTGCCGAAACCCGCACTTCCACAAGACGGCGCTGAGCTCTCATCAGTCTCTCCGCGACCACGCTCGGTGCAAGACGAGCGAAACGTCGGAAACAAATAGGTATTTATACCTTAATAAATTAATTTTACGCGATTAGGACCCGCTAATTTATTTTGTATGATGTATACAAATCGCGAAAGTTTAAAATCGATTATTACAAACCGCTACGGGCCGGAATATGTAATAAAAGTAAAACAACTAGAACGCCTTAGGATAAAGCGGGTATGTTTGGAAACTTCGCTTAGTTTTTTAACAAAGTGTCGTGATAACGATGTAATACCCGTAGGAGTGCGCATTAAACCACGTAAGGACATTCCTTATTCCGATGGCATTCTACGTAACGCCAGTGTTCGTCTTTTAAGACAATTAATCCGTAACTGTCGGTACGAGCTAGGTGTTGTACAGTGTGACCTATTTAAACTGCATACAGAGTGTAGTGAAGTGCTTTCAAACAGTGACTTTAGCTTGTGCGATCGTGTAACGTATAACCAATCTAGTCGCATTTACGACCTGCGTACTAAACGGCACAAGAACAAGTTTGATAAATTGATAAACCATCGTGAGAGAGTAACCGGCAAAAATGAACAGTCCACCCAACAGAAAACGGTAGTCAATTTATCAGATTATGTTATTGATAGCACGACACAAAGCGTATTGGCGAAAGGGTTGAATTATGCATAAACACCTAAACGGATTCCATATGAAAACGTCATAAGTAGCATAGAAGAGGTGATAACGCGTAACAAGTTACCGTCTAACGATGCGGATACACTTAGACAGGATGTTGCCGTTATTTTACGCAAGTCAAAGCCGCCTAAACCCAATATTTCCACAGAAGAGCGTCAAGCACTAAAAACGCTGCGTGATAACACGAATATTTTAGTGCTAAAGGCCGACAAGGGAAACGCTACTGTGGTAATGAATACTTGTGATTATGACTGTAAGATTAGGAATCTGTTAAGTGACACATTAGTATACAAGGCAGTGTCATATAACCCGACCGCCAGAGTGACAAAACGCATTCGTGCCTTAATTAGGGACCATAAAAACTTATTTGCGGAAGAGGTGATTGAACGGTTACATAAACCTCAAATTGTGCAGCCGCCTAAGATGTACGGCTTACCCAAAGTACACAAGACCAACTTACCTTTGCGTCCTATAGTGAGTCAAATAAATTCACCCACATATGGTTTGGCGAAACACATAAGCAAGGTACTACAACCGTTAATAGGCAAGACGCACTCTTTCGTGAAGGACTCTCGTCACTTTGTAGAAATTATCAAGAGCACGAAAAAGGAACCAGACGAGGTGATGGTGAGTTTTGATGTGGAGTCACTATTCACCAATGTTCCTGTTCAAGATTGCCTTGAGGTCATACAGAGGAAATTAAGGGAAAACGGTCTGTCTGACGAATACACTGTTCTGCTTAAGAATTGCTTGGATGGAAACTACTTATTATATCGTGGACAACACTACCTTCAGATCGATGGAGTGGCTATGGGTAGTCCTATAGCACCGGTAATGGCCAACATCTGGATGGAGCACTTCGAGGAATCCATAGACATGCAGGCATCAAATGTGAAGCTATGGAAGAGGTATGTCGATGATATCTTTTGCATCATGAAGGGGAACCAGCAAGACGTGGAACAATTCGCAGACAAATTGAACTCCATACATCCAAACATCCGATTCACATACGAAATGGAGGTAGACGGATCGTTACCCTTTCTCGACGTTAAAGTGTCAGTGAGAGATAATGGTACCCTTGGACACACTGTATATAGGAAACCGACACACACAGATAGGTATCTTAACGCGAACTCGCACCACCATCCGCGGCATTTGGATTCCGTTGTGTCATCGTTAGTGAACAGAGCGTATGACCTGTGTGACCCTGAACAATTAAATAGTGAACTGTCACATGTTCAGGAGGAACTTAGGCGCAACGGATACAAGAAGAAGATACTCCGTCTGAAGAGGAAAGATCGTAGACCTGAAGTGAGCAGAGTGCCTGCTTACATGCCGTATCTAAAGGGAGTAACGGACAAGGTTGGAACAGTACTCAAGAAATACTCCATCAAGACTGTATACAGTCCGTTCTCTAAGATAGCACATAATCTGCGTACCCCAAAGGATGTCATTCCTCTCCAAACACCTGGCGTCTACAAAGTCGATTGCAGCTGCGGTAGTTCATATATCGGGCAGACTAAGCGTACAATCACTGAAAGAGTAAAGGAACATATCGCAGCTGTGAAAAACCGACATATTAATAAGTCGGCTATAGCTGAACATTTGTTGGAGTCTGGACCAAACCACTGGATAGAACTGCATCAACCACAAGTCTTATCCACCGATCGTCACTATTACTCCAGGATAGTACGTGAAGCGGTAGAAATCAAGAAATATAACAATTTCAACCGGGAGGATGAATATAGATTATCGGCTACTTGGAATCCAGTCATCAGCAAATGTAAACACCGCCGCAGTGATAAATCTCAACAGGGTGTAGACGTCATTAGTGTAGTGTGTCGGAGTACCGACGACAGTGCGAACTTAAATAAAGACCAAGTGAGGGTAAGTGCCGAAACCCGCACTTCCACAAGACGGCGCTGAGCTCTCATCAGTCTCTCCGCGACCACGCTCGGTGCAAGACGAGCGAAACGTCGGAAACAAATAGGTATTTATACCTTAATAAATTAATTTTACGCGATTAAGACCCGCTAATTTATTTTGTATGAAAAAGAATGTTTATGTATGTTCCCCGATTTCTCTAAGACGCCTGGACCGATTTCGAAAATTCTTGTTTTGATTGAAAGAGTATACCTCCTAGTTGGTCCCATGATCATAAGGTCAGGATCTCATCATGGAATCCTGAGAAATCGAAGGAACTCTTCAAATTTTATAAGCACACTCGAAGCGATTTGACCGTAACAACCCAATGCCGTCGAGTTTGGGCTCGTTTGAGTCGTCTTTTACACGGACTTTGACGCTAGATGATTTCCATGGTCTGATGATAGAGTTGGAAGGTAACCATGAGATTTTTGTGATACAATAACCCAATCTCATCGAGGTTAAGGTCGTTTGATTTGTCTTTACATGGACTTTGGTACTGGATGTTTTGCAGGGTCTGATGATGGAGCAGGAAGGTTGCCATGGGATGTTTGTATTACAAAGACGCAATCCCATTGAGCTTGGGCTCGTTTGATTCGTCTTTACATGGACTTTAGTACTGAATGTTCACCAAACTCTGATGCTGGAGCAGGATGGTAGCCATGGGATATTTGTAATACAATTACGCAATCCCATCGAGTTTGGGCTCGTTTGAGTCGTCTTTACATAGACTTTGACGCTGGATAATTTCCATGGTCTGACGATGGAGCAGGAAGGTGGCCATGGCATCTTTTTAATACAAAGACGCAATCCCATTGAGTTTGGGCTCTTTGGATTCGTCTTTACATGGACTTTAGTGCTGAATGTTTACCAAACTCTGGTGATGGAGCAGGAAGGTGGCCATGGGATCTTTTTAATACAATAACGCAATATCATCGTGTTTAGGCTCGTTTGTTTTGTCTTTGGTATTTGATGATTTTCGAGATCTGATGATGGAACTGAAACGAACGTGTTTAGGCTATTTAGTTGAAAACAAAAAATACTTGAAATTGCCAGAAAGGTACAGGTCTACTAAGGAAGGCCTCCCCATCATGTACCACCTACACTATCCTATGTACCACCTATTACTATTTTTTATTAGTATATCACTAAAAAGCAAAGTATAAAAAATATTTTTAAATAAAAAAAAAACAACTTCAAAAAACACTAAGGAACTAAAAAACAAAAAATAATTGGTTTTGGAGCAAACATTTTTGAATTCGGTGCCAAGCCCTTACGCAAAAAGTTACTAAATTACAAACAACCTATTCTATCAACAACGAAAGTTATATAAAAATGTGTAGAGGTTTTATAGTCAGATCAGAAATACTTTGCTTGGCACCGACTCCAAAAATGTTTGCTCCAAAACCAATTATTTTTTGTTTTTTAGTTCCTTAGTGTTTTTTGAAGTTGTTTTTTTTTTATTTAAAAATAATTTTTATTACTAACTGCATATTAAGTGGCAAGGTACCCAATGACTGGCATGATGCGATTATAGTACTGCTTCATAAAAAAGGAGATATCAGGAAATTGGACAACTATCGTCCAATAAGTCTTTTGTCACACACGTATAAGTTGTTCACAAGAGTTATCCTAAATAGACTTAAAAATAAACTTGACGAATACCAGTCAAGGGAACAGGCTGGATTTCGATCCGGTTGCGATACTAATGATCACCTGCAAACCCTAAAGACTGTTATTGAAAAATGCCACGGGTACCAAAACCCAATTATATTAACCTTCATCGATTACGAAAAAGCCTTTGATTCTGTGGAGACATGGGCAGTGGTGGAAGCCCTGAAGGACAGTAGAGTTGATGGACGGTACATAGAACTTATCAGACACTTGCAATCTTCTGGAACATCATCGGTAAGCTTCCATAAGCTCACAAAGTCCTTTAGACTGGAGAGAGGGGTGCGTCAAGGAGACACAATATCGCCGAAGCTGTTTAACGCTGCCCTGGAGAACATCTTCAAGACACTTGACTGGGCTGGTAAAGGAATATTGATCGACGGAGAAAGGCTAAGCCACCTCAGATTTGCGGACGACATCGTGCTTATTTCTGACAACATCGAGGATATGATTACTATGACTGACCAACTACAATGTGAATCAGCGAGGGTCGGGCTAAAAATGAATAAATCAAAAACCAAGATCATGACATATATCCCAGGCGTGGAAAATCACCAACTACCTGTAGACATAGTAGATCATTATATTTACCTAGGACACAAAATTACTCTAGGTCTTGAAGATCAGGTTGCGGAAGTGGGTCGGCGTGTCGGGCAGGCATGGGCAGCATTTGGGTCGAACGCCAACATCCTTCGCTCTAAGAAAATTGCTCAATACCTGAAGACCAAGGTGTTTAATCAGTGCATTCTGCCCGTCTTCACTTACGGTATGGAAACCGCGACACTGACAGAGAGGTCTGCTGAAAAGCTTCGAGTCGCGCAGCGTGCAATGGAGAGGTTAATGCTCGGAGTCTCACTGATGGATCACAAGACTAATGAGTGGATCAGGAGAACCACAGGAGTCAGGGACGTGGTCGAAGAGATAGAACGACGTAAGTGGAGATGGGCGGGGCATATTGCCAGAATGAGCCATGACCGTTGGGTCAGGAGAACCTAGTCGGGGCAGAGGAAGGCCGCCTAAGAGATGGACTGACGATATCCGGCAGCAAGCCGGTACTAACTGGATGCAAGTGGCAAGAGACAGGAGAAAATGGAAGATTGGAGAGGAGGCCTATGTTCGAAGACGAACAACAAAAGGTTGCAATAGATAGATAGACTGCAGCTATAACCGATCATGTTTACTCACACCAACATCAATATAAAACTTCCAGTTGCTCTACCAATTTTATAGTTTTCAATCAAGTTCCCAAAAACGTTATAACCCTATCGTGTGGCAAGCCTGGCACTCACACTCCTATCTAAAATTGTATCTGAATTCTGGAAATTGAAAATGTTATCTATAGCTTCGCTCTTGTACCGTGGTGCTGGATAGAGAACTTTATAGCTAGCTTTTATTTTATCTCTTTCATGTGTCAGATTGTGAAGTGCAATTTGGATATTGGCTTGTGAAATATTTGGTTTTGTTTTGTCACGGCTAATAGTTTAAATAAAGGGGTCAATTAGATATTGTTGGTGAAACATATTTAATTAGAGATGATCTCTACAAAAAGCAAGGCATGATGTCGAAAACACCAATACATATATAAAGAAAATTAAGTGGCTCTTTAAAACTTACAACAAAAATGTCTTAAAATTTTGAAGATCCACTTATTTTTGTTGACCAGTATCTACATACGTACGCAATCGTATCTTGTATTTTTTACATTGCATACTAGGCAAGAAGAATAAATTGTTCATCTATTGCTCAATTGTAAACGCAGTACAAGCACAATCTCAGCTAGAGTAGTTAAAAGTGACTGGTGCCAACAAAATCACCGAACTTGAAACTGGAGACAAGAGCAACTGCTACTAAAAACCTATGAAATGAAATATATTTTATTTACAAATATGGTACAGATTCAGGTGTTACAGTATCGTTAGTATAGTTTCGTCACATTTTACCTTTTAAGCATGAAAATCTGATGTATAATACTAAAACAAACATCCAAATACGTGGACTTTTCGTTGCAGATATATCATTAAACGTTGAACTACCATGTAGGGTTTTAAAATTGTAAAGTATCAACGAAATATTGTATAAAATATTAGCATCAGTTTGTGACGCAAATATTTTTTAGCTGGAGTTTTGCGTTAGACCTGAATAGCGATGATGAATGCGACTCGTTTAAATGGTAATCTGGTGTGGCGTCATGAACCACGGCGGTGACATGGCGTATGATAGAAGAGCTCTGTCGCTGTTGTTTTTATAAATAACAGCACCAGATATTTTGAAAACGTAGGCAGATTTTTTTTAATGTCTACTAGGTCCAAATCCTGTGTCGCGGAGGACTTTACAAACATACAACTAACGGACACTATGAACACCCAGACTCGAAACAACAATTTATGAATCACACAAAGTGTTGCCTCGAGTGTGGATCGAACCCACAACACTCGGCGCCATGTCAAGCGGCCGCTTAAACCACTACTCCAACCGTGCAGCCATAATATAAATATACTTTACTGGACTTTACCCGAATGATATGTACCTTACCTTTCACCACCACCACCTTAACCTTTCACAAGAATCACCAACTATTGGTGCGTTTGTGACTAATTGATAGACAACGCACAGTCAAAACTAGGCACAAGCATATATGTTCCTTGGGGACGACAGAGGTTCACTAAGAATAAAATATTGGCAAGATAGCTTTTGGGCTAATACTAGTTTTATTAAAAAACTTTAGCTAACATGTAAAAAAATTAAGTAAATAGAAAATGTTTTATGAATAGTATATTTGCTACAATTGCCACCTTATTGTAATGTTTAAAATTAATTGTATACTGCATACTAAATCATTTTGCAGTGGTTATTGAAGAGTTTATTCATTCAAAATATTAAATTTCAGCAACCATATTAAGCTCAAATTAATTACCTACTATCTCGAATAGTTTATAAGAAACTGCACAAGGTTTGACAAAGTTAGTAAACTTATTGTCACAGAGATGCCGGGTAACTTTTTAGGAGTAACAATAGCGGGTGAACTTTCAGAGGAGCATGTGAAAGTTACATATGTTGTAATGAAAGTTACACTTCTTCGTGTAAATGTTGTAGTGTAAGGCCTTTTACTGTTGTCTGTTCGTCTCTGATTTCAAAGTTAGCCTTATTGTTTTCTTTCTCGTCAGTCTTATTATTTTTTTTTATTTCAAGGCTATTTCTGTAGTCTAACTAGGTTCAGTTGGATATTATTTTTGTACGGAGCATCTGTTACTAGACCTTAGCGTTAGTACAACTATATATATCAGTAAGAATTTTATTAGCTTACCACTTCATATCGGGGAGGAATGTAATATTAAATGATTGTTACCTTGTAATATAAAATAATCTTCAATTTATTGTACCATCAAGCCTATCATAGTTCATTAAATTGTATAATTTGATAAATTTTCTGTATAACATCATTTTCAGCGTCGCTATTTTGTTTTCATTGCCTCATACAATTAAATATAATCTTAGGTACCTCTTTTAGTGTTGAAATCTATTTTACTCACCTCAGCATTGATTCAACTATTCAACTTTCATATTCTCGTTACATATGAGCGGTACCAGTACTGCTGCTTGCGTAGCGAAGTGATACTTTCCGAGGTACATATTTACGAAGGCAGTTAAAGTTCTAGGTTCAAACGAATTGTACAAAACTGTTTCTGGCTCAAACAAGTCACTTTGCGTTACGGAACATGACTGTAATTTCCCGCGGGTGTCATAAAAGACAACTCAAGATTTAGAAATGTGCTGACACCAGTCGGAGTTTAGGACGCTTTGGAATTAAACAGATGGCATGACCTGAATAAAGTTAATGTTGTTTCTGATAGCTAAATATAGGACTTATTTTTATCATGTTTATACGCATTCAAAACCTAAGAGGAGGTTACAACAGCCGTTTGGTCAAAACGTGTGATTGAAATCTGACAATTCTGTCTCAAATAATTTTGGCTTGCTAGATATCAATTAAAAATGTTAGCGAATCTGAGTTATTTTTTTTTTATTATTTATAGACTCACGCCTGTATCCCCGAAGGGGTAGCCAGAGGTGTAATGTTACACCCACATTTCGCCATGAATTTTTAGGTCTCACGTAGTAGGGGGCGAGCCTATTGCCTTAACGGGCACATTACCAGACTCCGTGCTGCTATTGAGAATTTCCTAACGGATAAACCCAATAACACTTTGCCCGACCCGGGAATCGAACCCGAGACCTCCCAATCCCACGCGCACATTTAATTTTATGCCGCGAGACCAACGAGGCAGTCAAGTTATTTTATATCTTTTGCTTAAAATCTGCCTTTGTAAAATCTACAGAAGTTTATTTATTTCATAGTCATTTATTTCAACATCTCATCCAAAAACCATTCATTACTGAACCGGTAATAGGCCTACACAAATTATTTACGCAAATGCAAAATTTTATAAAATCAATACTTTCCTGTTCAGAAAAAAAGGTGAAGAAAACACATAATCGATGTGACCGACATTTAAACGAACACAAGACGAGAATCACTTAAAACGTGGCATTGTGCTCGTTAAAAAGTCGTTAAGTCATGATGGACGCTTTTTGCTGCGAAATGCTGTCGGCAAAAACTGGTGAATTGACCTATGGAAGAAATTAACTAAAGCTACAAAGGAAAATCTTTCAAGTGTTTTCTGTGAAGGCTCAGATTGCTGTAACAACTAGTTTGGACATGTTTGGGTTTACATAAGTTTGGAGACACGTTTCTTTTGATGGAATCACTGAAGATTGAGGAACAATAAAAAAGGTATCAATCCTGTTTACACTGCAAACAGGGGCCTTCTCTCATCCTCAGTCATGTCTATTTGTGAGGAGGATTACGCCGTTACGTACTCCACCACACTAGCTAAGGCGGGATTCAATACTTATTTGAGAATATTCTGGAAAACTGTCAAACCATCGTTCATCATTACCATCTAATAAGTGATTATAATCATCATCGTTTTAGTGACATCTCGGTTGCATCTAAGACATGCCCCGGGTCTGCTTATTCTTAACTACAAAAATAATCTACTAAGTTAAAGCTATCATAATAACAATGTACCGTTCTATAAAGCTTTCTAGTTTACTAATTGTCTGTTTTTTTTTCAGAAACAGTAAACGATAAAATATTCTACAACTATTTTGTATTTATTAAGCCTTCGGTGGAGTTAAATCAATGATGTTATTTTAAAATCAAGCTGCTTCGAAACTTGCGAGTATTTTCAGCCATTATATAAATCGTTAGCGTGATAATTAACGCTGCAATCAGAAATATAGTGATGAAAAATATAGTTTGCAATGTTCAACATAAAAAAAATATAATTATTGTGATTGCTTGCATCTCCAAAGTACTTACTCGTACTAACTGGTTTTCAAAAACATTTTGTCGGTAAATACAATTTAAATTCAGTGTTATTGTTCATGTCGGCTTAAAATGTTTAAACTTTAAATAGTATATCATCATAATGTTGTCGGTAGAAATTGAACGAATCATTTACTTAATATAATTATGTAGTAAACAGTGTCCTGTAGGTTTATTACAAGGCTCTTTGAAATCTTCTGAAATCCAAGTTATATTTACTCAGATCATCATTTTATTTACACTAAGTAAATTTAAGTAAAGGCAACTTTACCAATGACTGACTCAAAATGCAGCCGGACAATTGCCTTTTGAGTTTTTGTTTTTGATTCATAATGCATGTGGTTAGCCTAAGCGCACATTACCAGAGTAGAACAAAAGCCACAGTTTTAAATGCTATTCATATCATGTTATGGGCACATTTATTTATATAAAACATAATCATTTAGCTCTGAGATTACTGATAATATAATTTAATTACCTACTAAAGTACCCTAGAGTGGGCTAGAGTGTAACAGTTGTTTTGATCACATGATTTATCGTACAAAGAAACACTTAAAGCATACAGGTGGAATTCATAACGTGACCATTATCCTCCTAAGAGAGGTACATACATACATAGACTCACGCCTGTTGCCCCGAAGGGGTAGGCAGAGGCATATTAAACGCACAACTTTCAAGAACAAAGTTTGTTGTCTTAGTATTACTCGACTTGGCAGCAGAAAGCCTTTTCACTTCGCTACTGCAGCTACTACCGATCATGTTTACTAACATTAACATCAATATAAAACTTCCAGTTGCTCTACCAATTTTATAGTTTTCAATCAAGTTCCCAAAAAAGTTATAACCCTATTGTGTGGGAACCCTGGCACTCACACTCCTATCTAAAATTGTATCTGAATTCTGGAAATTGAAAATGTTATCTATAGCTTCGCTCCTGTACCGTAGCTGTGGATAGAGAACTTTATAGCTAGCTTTTATTTTATCTCCTTCATGCGTCAGATTGTGAAGTGCAATTTGGATATTGGCTTGTGAAATATTTGGTTTTGTTTTTGTCACGGCTAATAGCTTAAATAAAGGGGTCAATTAGATATTGTTGGTGAAGCATATTTAATTAGAGATGATCTCTACAAAAAGCATGGTATGATGTCGAAAACACAAATATAACTTACAACAAAAAATGTCTTAACATTTTGAAGATCCACTTATTTTTGTTGACCAGGACCTACATATGTACGTAATCGTATCTTGTATTTTACATTGCATACTAGGCAAGAAGAATAAATTGTTCATCTATTGCTCAATTGTAAACGCAGTACAAGCACAATCTCAGCTAGAGTAGTTAAAAGTGACTGGTGCCAACAAAATCACCGAACTTGAAACTGGAGACAAGAGCAACTGCTACTTAACACCTATAAAATAATAATAATAATACGAGATTGTCGACATGTGGGCTGTTGACTCGGTGATCATTGTACCGATAGTCGTGACCGTAAATGGTCTTATTGCCAAGAGCCTCGACCACCACCTCAAGAAGCTCTCGTTAGACGTCTGGATCAAGTCCTTTTCTACAGAAGGCAGTATTGCTGGACACGACACGTATCGTACGGAGGTTCCTCTCTCTGGAGCCCTAACCACCGGTAGCTTGGTCCCTGTGCCCGATACCGGTGGGTCTCCGAGGTCCCATTTTATATATTTAGTTTTATATTTTTTTATTTATTAAGCATATAAAACGCGATGTATGAGAAAGAAATGAAATAAACGAAATAATAATAATAATATAATAATATTCTACCACATACACACATCACCATCTAGTCCCAAACTAAGCAGAACTAGTACTATGGGTACTAGGTAATGGTTAAACATACTTATATATATATTTTTTCTAAAAACATACATATTATACATAGAAACACCCAGACCAAGACAAACATCCATGTTCATGCACACAAATGTGTGACTTGAGCGGGAATCGAACCCGCGACCTTCGGTGTAGCAGTCGCTTACACTCCCGCGGCGCCAAACGGTCGTCATGAATGAAATGAAATATATTTTATTTGCAGAAAATGTGGTACAGATTCAGGTGTTACAGTATCGTTAATATAGTTTCGTTACATTTTACCTTTTGGACATGCAAAATCTGATGTATAATATACTACATATATATATGTATAAGAAACATCCAAATACGTGAACAAATTTTCGTTGCAGATATATCATTAAACGTTGACCTACCATGTAGGGTTTTAAAATTGTAAAGTATCAACGAAATATTGTATAAAATATTAGCATCAGTTTGTGGCATAAATATTTTTAGCTGGAGTTAAGCGTTTGACCTGAATCGCGATGATGAATGTGACTCGTTTAGATGGATAATCTGGTGTGGCTTCATGAACCGCGGCGGTGATATAGCGTATGATAGAAGAGCTCTGTCGCTGTTGTTTTTATAAACAACAGCACCAGATATTTTGAAAACGTAGGCAGTTTTTTTTTAATATCTTAGTAGACATTAAAAAACAATCCGCGACACAGGATTTGGACCTAGTGGTCCAAATCCTGTGTCGCGGGGGACTTTACAAACAGACAACTAACGGACACAATGAACACCCAGACTCGAAACAACAATTTATGAATCACACAAAGTGTTGTCTCGAGTGGGGATCGAACCCACAACACTCGGCGCCATGTCAAGCGGCGATGCGGCCGCTTAAACCACTACGCCAATCGTGCAGCCATAATATAAATATACTTTACTAGACTTTAACGCGTGAATGATATGTACACCTTAACCTGCATTGTAATCGCATTAATCCTGCATTGTACTCGCATCTAAACCTATCATGTCTGGACTTCAAAAGAATATAAACGAAGAGATGAAATATATAATGAAATGGCAAAAAAGCAATGACTCTGAGTTTGTTTCGGCCTATCTTCTCAAGAAGTTATTTAGCTAGGAAAAGCCGGCATCATCTAGAATAGGGTTTTGACTCTTATAAGTGTTGTAAACAACCAAAATGCAGAAATTTTGTCTGTAACCTTTCACGGGAATCACCAACTATTGGTGCGTTAGTGACTAATTGATAGACAACGCACGGTCAAAACTAGGCACTAGCGTGTATATATTATGTTCCTTGGGGCGGCAGAGGTTCACTAAGAAGAGATTGCACGAAATACCTGCGGAATCGGAATGAAATGGTTAAATTGAAATAAAAAAAGCAGGCTTAGCTGCGGGCATATAGCATATGCGACTGCTGATTGGAGGTCCCGGGTTCGATTCCCGGGTCAGTCAAAAGTGTTACTGGGTTTTTCCGAATTCTCAGTAGCAGCACGGAGTCTGGTGATGTGCCGGGAAACGGCAATAGGGCGAGTCTATTACGTGGGACCTAAAAATTCATGGTGAAATGTGGGTGTAATATAACACCTCTGCCTACCCCTTCGGGGACTACAGCCGTGAGTCTATAAAAAAAAGTAAACAAAGGGTATAACACTAAAGAAAGATACTCATTGGTTACCATTTAATAGTTAGTATTAAAACTCAAATGTATAATAGATGCATTAAAAGCCATACCGAATCTAACCAATTTAATGCATATTAAATATGTGTATAAATAATACAGTTAGCTACTGATCTTGGTGGAAAATCATATTACAGAAAAATACAAAGATTTTCATTTAGCAGCTTAATAAAAAACTAAAATAGTTTTCAGCGTAAAGTCACCGTTTTAATATCAAAGTTTATTGCCTACGTTTTTGTATTTTTTACTCATGATGCAATTTTCAGCAGCGCCTGAATTTCCAACGCTTTCAGATATCCGGTTGAGTTGCTCCTAGCTTTCAAAATATTAATAAAATATATATTTTAAGAAGCTTACGAAACAAGTTAAGAAATTGCTTACGTCTTACAGAAGCACAACATTTAATTGGAAAAGTACTTAGCGCTGTAAATAGAATTAATAAACGCGTATTTTCTGTTGCTTCAGCTACTTTTATTAAAGGTTAGGTTTCAAATACGCGGTAATAGGATTTCTGATTTCATTAATAATTTCAGGTAGCTGAAATTATTTTCAGGTACCTGAAGTTATTAATGCATTCACAATATTCAGAATTTATGACATCCGCGCCCTATTTCCTTAATATGAAATTTTCCTATTCACCATTTTATAAATACTTACAGTTTTTCTTCTCTTCTTTCTATTACACATTCAAATCTTTTGTGTTTAGACTTACCTATACGTAATTTTTTTTAATGATTCGCGCTAAGCTTGTATTCCCGAAGGTGTAGGCAGAGGTGTAATATTACCCACATTTTGCCATGAATTTTAATTCCCACGTATTAGGGGCGATCCTAATGTCGTTACCGGGCACATCACTAGACTGCGAGCCGAGCTGCTACTGAGAATTCGGAAAAACCCTGTAACACTTATGCCCGGGAGTCGAACCCGGGACCTCCAATCAGTAGTCGCATACGCTATCCACTGGACCACGGAGGCAGTCCCTTTTATACCCTTTTATAGTTTTTAAACTCATAAATGTATACTTAATAGATGCATTATAAGCCATACCGAATCTAACTAAATGATGCATATTATGTGTTTAAAATAATACAGTTATCTACTGATCTTGGTGGAAAGTCGTATTACAGAAAAATACAAAGATTTTCATTTAGCAGCTTACTAAAAAGCTAAAATAGTTTTCAGCGTAAAGTCGACGTTTTTAATTTCAAAGTTTATTGCCTACGTTTTTGTATTTTTTACTCCTGATGCAATTTCATCAGCGCCTGAATTTCCAACGCTTTCAGATATCCGGTTGAGTTGCTTCTAGCTTTCAAATTATTAATAAAATATATATTTTAAGAAGCTTACGAAACAAGTTAAGAAATAGCTTATGTCCTACAGAAGCACAACATTTAATTTGAAAAGTACTTAGCGCTGTAAATAGAATTAATAAACGCGTAGTTTCTGTTGCTTCAGCTACTTTTATTAAAGGTTAGGTTTCAAATTCGCGGTAATAGGATTTCTGATTTCATTAATAATTTCAGGTACCTGAAATTATTTTCAGGTACCTGAAATTATTAATGCATTCACAATATTCAGAATTTATGACATCCGCGCCCTATTTCCCTAATATGAAATTTTCCTATTCAACATTTTATAAATACTTACAAATGTAGTTTTTCTTCTCTTCTTTCTATTATACATTCAAATCTTTTATGTTTAGACTTACCTATACGTAATTTGTTTTATTGACTCGCGCCTGTATCCCTGAAGGTGTAGGTATAGGTGTAATATTACACCCACATTTCGCCACGAATTTTTAGGTCCCACGTCATAGGGGAGAGCCTATTGCCGTTACCGGGCACATCACCAGACTCCGTGCTGCTACTGAGAATTCGGAAAGACTCAATAACACTTTCGCCCGACCAGGGAATCAAACCCGGGACCTCTGATCAGCAGCCGCATACGCTTTCCACTGGACCACGGAGGCAGCCTACTTAAAAATGTTACGTAAGTCGTACTTTATCAACATTGCCCTCTGTAGGTTCAATATGGTCCAAGCGTAGGTACTTTTTCACGAACGCTTCTGTCACACGAATTCTATTTAAATGCAAATCCTGTGACCCTTTGTAGCGGCAGGAGAGCTCCAAGTAAATTTGACGCTACATTACTTTTATTGGATGTTTTTGTGATGCCAATATATTATTTTATTGGAACGGCATAAAAATATTAAACAGTTGAAGTAAGTTTTTGATTCGAGAGAAACATCTTACTAAAGATGTATACTTGGCTGTTGGTCTAGTGTTAGCTTGCTAGGCCGGTAGTCATGAATTTGATATATATGTATATATATATATTTTTTAAGACAACTCCCGCACTAGGAATAAAGCCTGTTTTGCAGTGAACTTTACAATCATACGAGTACAACCGGCGGACACAAAGTACACCCAGACTCGAAACAACAATTTATGAATCACACAAAGTGTTGTCTCGTGTGAGAAGCGAACCCACAACACTCAGCGCAGTGTCAAGGAGTCGCAGTGGCGAGGAGACCGCTTAAACCACTACGCCAACCGTGCAGTCTAGGATAAAACTTTAATTGATAAGCACGATTTTTAGTTCCGAGTTTAAAATATATATGAATAATTTATCAGTTATCTGGTTCTCATAGTATACACTTTATATTAGGAATCTGATGAATATGTGTCTTTTCTAGAATATGATATTTTTACTAGAGGATGCTCACAGCTTCGGCCGCAAATATATTCTATTGTTTCCGTGGGAATTTCAGGAAACCCTTTCATAGTGCACCTCTAGTCTCGCCCCATGGTTTCGGCTGTGTGTTGTCTGTAAGTCAGTCAGTAACGCAAGATTTTTATAAATAAGGCCCCAATTCTCCTAGATATATTTCTTCAAAATGCAGATTCGATCTAATGTCAGTGTCATACAAATGGTATTCTCCTAAATTAACTAATATTTGAATGTTATTGGAATGCTATCGTGACTAGATCGTGAATTGAACAGTGCGTCAACGTCAGACTATAGAAGTCAAAATAGACGAATATGACATTAAATAAAATTACCAGAATACCGATTCTGAGTCAATTCAAAGTCTAATCTCATTCCGTTCAAAATATCGTTTAAATTTTATATAAAATACGAGAATTGGCGTTCAGAGTATACTAAAAGTCACAAAAGGTGTCAAAATTGTGTAGTGTGCATTTTTAATAAAAGTCGAATGCATCTGTTAGTTATAAATGAATAATGCAAGTAATCAAAGAATTCTATTAGCTTTCTGTGAAAAGAATGAATATTCGAGTAAACCTCACCGTAAGTGTGAGGTCTGCCTGAATATTCAAAGGGCAAAATCCCTCGATCTCTTAGCTCTTAAAGCTAAACCAGGATGGTCGTAAGGAAAACTATTTTCTACGCTGACTTTTATGGATTATAGTTTTCTTTTGAATTTTGACTTCTGTTCACGGTGGTTGCAAAAGATATTGTAGAACGTTGGGGATTATTTGGCTTTGAGCACATTTTCATTTTCGCCACACGGTATTCTACATAGACTTACATCTAAGATTTCGGAAGGGAAAATTCTGAGTGAAATGTAGCTACGAACCCACAAGTCAAGTCTGAAGAAACATAGTTTCTGGTTAGGTACTTTGAAAATTAAAAATTTTGTTCTAATTTTTGTCACGTTTCATTAAAACTTGAGAAATTATTTCAAAGAATTTTCGACATTTCATTCTATTTAGTAAAGATTTAGTAAATATAGTAAAGTGTCGCTATTCAAAAACCAAAACATAATACAAATACTTAGTAAAATGTTGTTACCTTTTTTGTACCTATTATTTTGATGATTGTTATCGTTTTAATCAAAATAAATAATAATGATTTTGCTATATCTGATCGAAGAAGATGAAGACGTGTTCCACTAAGCAGAATACACAAAATTGCCAACAGCAATAGACAAATCGATACCTAATTATTTTATTTCAGCAGAATTAAGGTCACGGGATCTGCAATAATCCGACAACGCCACAATTTACGCGACCCGCGACCCAGTTCTCATTCACACCAAAATTGTTCAGAATATATACAAAAATAAAATGTAGAAAATATTGTATAAAAACAGACCACTGCTGTTTCCGTTGTTGGCCAAAATGGTTTGATTAATAATGCTTTTTAAGGGAAACTTTGAATTTTTGTGTATCCAATGCCGTTTTTTGATGGATGGTATCTATGTTTATGTATTTATGTTTTGCTTAAATGTGGGGTTTACAAAGCCTTTTTAATAGTTTCACTTTTGTATTGTGAGTATATGCATTTTTTTTACCATTGTTAAGGGGGTTATAGTGCAGTTTAAGGAAACAATTCACTTTCATAAATTTCACTTTTGATCACCAGGGTAGACAGAGATATACAGCCCATTGTCAAGCCCATTAGACAGGTTAGCAGTATCTTTCACTCACGCTGACAATGGTGTGAGTGTAAGATAGACATGTCCAGTTCATGAAGCAAGAGAGATACGTCAGAATCGTTGCAAATGGCTATCCGTAGTCACAGTCTACCCCTTCGACACGGAGGCGTGAGCCTATGTATGTGTCTATGACATTGTTTTTAGATGTATGGAAAAAAAAATCAATCACATGTATTTAGATACGCAGGCACTTATTGGTCTCAGGCATGACTTGACATCAGATACCGTAATATAAGAAAGTACCTATGTTAATGCCATGCTTTTGACAATGGTCTCTTACAGGTCAAAATCAGATTTTCTTGTGTGTAATATGGAATGAAAATAGCGTATTAGTCTAAAATAAGCTCTTTGTCCTACATCAAAAAGAATATCTCAAAAAGTGTTGTAGCCTGGGGCTTAGAAAAGCGCGGCAGAAGCGATTGAAATTTTTTAACAGTAATTCCTTTCCTAAATTACAATAAATAAAAAAATATATAGATAACACAACGTGCTTAAATAATTATTTATTAAAGCGAATGCAACATTTTCGTAGACGGTTAATTTCATTCCATCTAGTTGAGTGCGCTGAGAAAATAAATCTTGTACCGCGCGGAACTTTTAACCAAAACAATCGGCGTGTATACAGCAGCAAAGCAGCCGCTTAAAGCACTATGCCATCCGTGACAAACAAGAAAAAGAGTTAAAAAAAAAACATGCAATTTGAATACTTCCGTGAATTGCTAATCTTTCTTCCAGTTCATTTTCTCTAAAGTCTAACTCAAATGTACCAAGGGACACTTAATTACAAAAACTTTGCTTAACAAAAGTACTTCTAAATTCGATGGCATGGTTTCCAGATCTACTCGCCATAATTCTTAATTACTTATTTAACATAAAGTTTAATCTAATTAATTATTAAACAGGGGTTAACTCTTGAAATTTGGACCTCTCCCTCCTTCGCCAAATTCCTTTGACTTTAACATTTTTCAAATGTCAATTAGAATTATTTAAATTTTGCGGAAGTTTAAAATATACATATTTCATTTTTAACGGAAATTGTTGAAGTGCGTAATAAAATAAGCGTTTTAATACGAATTGATTTTTCAAGTGACGATAGCCTAGACGATGTTGATGCTGATGTTGATGTTGATGACGTAAGTTGATGCTCCTGTTTCACCACATTTACTTTGGGAGGCTGACCAAATGAACATCATTTATTGCTTGAGTACGATATCAATAACTTTTAAAATTTTGCATTTGTAGATAACTCACAATGTGAAACAGTTGCAGCTCCTTACAAAGATAACATGTAGAAACATTATACTGGCAGTTAAAAAGAGTGGCCACGAGATTTATTGCCCGTTCTTTCTCGTGGTTCTACCTATTGCGTTGCGAACGTGGCAGTAAATGTAAATGTAGAATCATCTAGTAATTAACTTAAATTTTTGACGTTCATAAGCGTCACTTTGTGGCCTAAATTAATAAATGATTTTGAATTGAATTGAATTGAATTGATGGTCTCGGGTTCGATCCACAGGTACCTCGGGCACACACTTCTGACTTTTCGAAGTTATGTGTGTATTAAAAATGTTAATTATCGCTCACTTAATAATGTGCCCGGTAGATGGCAATAGGCTCACCCCCTATTACATTGAGACCTAAACATTACTGGCAAAATGTGGGTGTTTATACATCTCTGCCTGGGGTAGGCAGAGATGTATAAACACCCACGTTGGGGATAAAAGGCGTGAAGTTATGTTATGATGAATTTTCATGATATCAAACCCGATGGCCAGTCGGTTTGCGTCTCTTCCCAAAGATAAAATTTCCTCGTGTATTTTCTTAGTCGCCTCATATGAAACCCACAGATGTGATGTACATAATATTATATTTCTCTTTGCATTTTGGAGCAATACTACACGCCATCTATCGTATAACTCATAACACTAATCTCGACGACACAATCTCAACGTACAAGTGCTTTTTCTCCGAAATGTTTGATGTCAATAAAAATAACGACACGTTTATACAAGCCATTTCTAGTTTTGCATATCTATGTCATAACAGAATGACATAGAGACAGTAGTGTTATAACTTTAGAGACCTTTCATTTCTCTCTACCATAAATACATACATAACCTCTCTACCATAAATATACTTTAGTCCCACGTAATAAGGGGCGAGCCTATTGCCGTACCGGGCACATTTCCAGACTCCGTGCAGCTACTGAGAATTTCGTGACAGAAAAACCCAATAACACTGCCCGACCCAGGAATCGAACCCGGGACCTCCCGATCCCACGCGCACATTTATGCCGCGAGACCAACGAGGCAGTCGTATAGGGTTTGATGTCGAGTTTTCCGTCTCTACGCAAAGATGGTATTGGCATCGCGTTATCCCTTAGTCGCCTCTTACGACACCCACGGGAAGATAGGGGGTGGTGACACTTGTATTTTATGCCGTCAACCACATGTTTCTTTTTTTTTTATCTTGTCTTTATGTTTATATTTAGTAGAGCCTGAAAATATTGTTTTCTTGTGGCTAATTTATTTATGTTTGCTGGGTGATTTGAATTATGTATGGTACCTTAAGTTATTATGTCATCATCAGCTTACCTCCATCCCGGTTGCTCTCCAAGGGACTCACAATGTGAAACAGTTGCAGCTCCTTACAAAGATAACATGTAAAACCATACTGGCAGTTAAAAAGAGTGGCCACGAGTTTTATTGTCCGTTCTTTCGCGTGGTTCTATCTATTGCATTGCGAACGTGGCAGTAAATGTAAATGTAGAATCATTTATTTTATTTTTATTTATAGACTCACGCCTGTATCCCTGAAGGGGTAGGCAGAGGTGTAATATTACACCAATATTTCGCGATGAATTTTTAGGTCCCACGTAATAGGGGTGCGAGCCTATTGCCGTACCGGGCACATCACCAGACTCCGTGCTGCTACTGAGAATTCGGAAAACCCAGTAACACTTTTTGCCCGACCCGGGAATTGAACCCGGGACCTCCGATCAGCAGTCGCATACGCTATCCACTGGCCCACGGAGGCAAGTATGAATGCCTTCGCATTTTTTTGTCTTTTTAAATAGACATAAACAAAAACGAGCCCTATCCACCCTTTCACCTTACGTCCTATCATGTACAACGTGTGATAGTCTCTACATTTATATGTATATCATTGTCACAAACAACTTCAAATTCAAGACGACTCTCACATAAATATGAATTGAGATAGGTAGAGTCTTACGTGACTCTATCAAGGTGTCCCGTGATGTACTCTCTACATAAATGGTCGCACGTATAGAAACAATTTAAGATATTTTGTTTCAGAGCTTTTGTAGAGTCGAGACAGGAGCGACGTAAATAGCAGGGTAAACACATCTTAATATATAAAATCCTTGCGTTACTGACTGACTGACAGACACGCTACAGCCGAAATTTGGCATGTATGTTCCTTGGGGGCCGTAGGAGTGCACTAAGAAGGGATTTCCCGAAATTCCCACGGGATAGCCCAAAACGGGTAAATTAAAAAAAAATGCAGGCGAAGCTGCTGGCGTCCTCTAGTATAGTGATAAAATGGATGGAAAATGTTCTTACTTTCTCTACAAACGATACTATACAACTTTAACAAAGTTTTTTTTTCATAAAACGACAACTCACGGACTAAATCCTGTGTCACGGGGGACTTACAAACATACAACTAACGGACACAATGAACACCCAGACTCGAAACAACAATTTATGGATCACACAAAGTGTTGCCTTGTGTGGGGATCGAACCCACAACACTCGGCGCAATGTCAAGCGGCGAGGCGGCCGCTTATACCACTACGGTAACCGTGCAGTAAAGTGTACGATTTCATCAGGTTAATAATAAGCAGGCAGCGATAACCTAGTGGAGATACAAATAACCTGCCCTGCTGATGCAGAGGATATCGGCTTCAAATCGACGACCGGTTGGCGCAGCGGGAGTGTAAGCGACTGCTACGCCGAAGGTCGCGGGTTTGATTCCCGCTCCAGTCAAACATTTGTGTGCATGGACATGTATGTTTGTTTTGGTCTGGTTGATTCTATATATGTATGTATGTATTTACAAAAAAAAGTATATATGTATGTTTATCCATTATCTAGTATCCATAGTACAAGCTTCTGCTTAGTTTGGGACTAGGTGGTGTTGTGAGAATGTGGTAGAATATATAAAAAAAAAAGTTAATTATCGCTTGCCCCGTGCCTCGGAGAACACGTTTAGCCGTCAACTCGTCTGGAATATCTTTGACGGTCGTTATAGGGAGTCAGTACTTTTAAAGAAACTGACGCTAGTCTAAGGTGATATTCCATAGAATATCACTCCCATCCCATCAATCCCTTTGGTTTGCAGGGGTCCGACAGGCAGTTGCTCTGTGGAAAAGATAATACTCAGTCAAATGTGGTTAGACTAGTAAGCCTCCGGGTTGCAACTGGAATAACGCTAGTAGAATGAAATTTAATTACTATCTTGATTAAATACTGCAAGAAGTCTATCATATGGACCTGAGTATAAAGATATTCCCAATAATTTAATAACAATTAATAATATATCAGAGCGATTAAATTAATAGGTTGAATATTAGATCCCCGCTAATGACTTCAATGACTAATAGCTGCGACTGACAATGTGACACTAATGAGCCAATCATAGCGTAACACACTTAAGTGCCAATTGTGATGACCGGTATTATTGTACCCAGGCCCTTTGTACTTATATAGTTAGTGACTGCAAATCGCACTGAATATATTATGTATATGCACACATTCACTCGCAAAAGCACATGCACAGCTATAGTAAACTAACACTCAAAACAAGAATGTATGTAAGTAAAAATTTATTATAATGTTTTTTAAGTAATAGATGCAGGCAGGCAGCGATAGCCTAGTGGAGATACCAACAGACTGCCATGCAGAGGGTATCGGGTTCGAATCCACGGCGCGCACCACTGACTTTTCGGAGTTATGTGCGTATTGAATTATTAATTATCGCGTGCCCCGTGCCTCGGAGAGCACGTTAAGCCGTCGGTCCCGGTTGTCATGAAGATCTTTGACAGTCGTTACAGGGAGTCAGTACCTATCTCTGAATAAACTGACACTAGTCTATTCCATGTAATATCGCTATCCCTTTGGGTTGCGGAGGTCAGACAGGCAGTCGCTCCGTGGAAAAGCTAATAATAATAAATCTGTCAAATCCGGTTAGACTAGTAAGCGGACCCCAGATTGAAACTGGGATGACGCTAGGAGAAAGAAGAAGACTTTAATAGATGAAATATTATACCTCCCTCGTTTTACCCTTATTTACATACGAAACATATATTGTTTGTTTTGAATACAAATCATCGTTTTGGCGCTTTCCCAGTTAGGTACATTCAAGACCTTAGCCTTCATGCTAGGAATTAGCCTATTAGTCAAATCAGATGTGACCTTAGCAACCCAAAGGGATAGAGATATTCCATGGCTTAGACTAGTTTTAGTATAACTATTCTAGGGTACTGATTCCCTATAATAGGTTAGTTGACAAAAAAATAGTAATAGTAGTAATATAAGTCCGTCCTTTAGATTATTCAATAATAAGCGATACGTATTTTTTTATTTGTAAATTAAACCAAAAATGACCAAGATATAGCTCATTAAAGTTACGTATAACGTCACGCCGTGCTGCATTTTTTCGCACTAGATGGCGTCACACATAACTTTAATGGGCTATAACTTTATTATTTTTTATTTAATCGAAAAAAGAAAAAATACGTGTCCAATATTCTTTTATAATCTAAAATACGGACTAAATAAAATGTAATTATTTTGACCCTGGAAACTACCCTATTATTGTCAGACATAGAAGAGCGGGATTTCGCTCTCGCGGACCGTACACCAGACCTTCCTAAGGAATCACACTATAAATTAGTGAAAACCGTACAAAAAGCCGTTCGGTAGTCTTTGAGTTTACCACGTGCATACAGACAGACAGGACGCGGCTGGGAATTAATAGAAGGTGTAGTCCGTGTGGTGACGGATGTAGAATACGGATTGTCACCACCCCATATCATCCCATGGGTGACGTAAGAGCCGACAGAGGGACCATATTATGCATAGAACAGCACTGTAAGAGAAGGAAAACTTGATACAAACTCTATACCAACCCGTTTGGCCAGCGTGGTATAGTAGGCCAATTCCTCCTTTCAAAGCAGAGGCATAGTCCAGCAGTGGACTGTTAAAGGCTGATGATGTAGTATCTGCTATTTATCTAACGATCCATCATTTTTATTGCATCGACATCGACAACGAGGTCTCTTCACCCCTCAGATTCAAAATGGACGAAATACAGCTTCCTAGCAATACTATTTGTAAGGCTTACAAACCGATCCAAAGTTCACGGTTCATCTGAATGGGAGGCCATTTGTAAAGACTCCGCGGGAGTGAGAGTTTGCATGTGTAATTTGTATCCGGGTGCAGGATTTAGGTTCCTACGGATAACGCTGACATGGTGATGTAAAACTGGATTGTACGCCATTTAAAAGAGTTCTTGACTTCGGGATTTTTGTAGAATTACGTTTCCTTGTTGCAGGTTGTGTTTCCTTAGCGGGTAATTTATCTGCGAAAGTAAATGTAAGTAATAATTTTGGGATGAGATGTAACTACTATTCATATTTATATAAAATGTCTCAAATGAGAATATTTGAAGGTAAAGGAACCACCAGTCATCCAGTAATTGTGGCTAGGAATCTATGGATCGTCCATATCAAAACGTCGAGGAAAATAGAAGAAAGTTCACTAATATTTTCTAATAATTACTCGATTGAGAGCCGTTATACAAATAGAAGCCGCAACACACATCCGTGTGGTGACGGATTAAGAATACGAAATGTCATCACCCCATATCATCCCATGGGTGTCGTAAGAGCCGACAGAAGGAGCATATTTTGCATAAAACAGCACTATAAGAGAAGGAAAACTCGATACCAACCCTATACCAACCGGTTTGGCCAGCGTGGTATAGTAGGCCAATTCCTCCTTTCAAAGGAGAGGCCTAGTCCAGCAATGGACCGTTAAAGGCTGATGATGATGCTGATGATGACACAAATATAATACAAACTAAGGTATTATCTTAAGGTTTCCTCTAACAAAAAGATAAGTAGAATTTTTTGGAACAAATGAGATAAGACTGAGAATAGGTTTATATTGAGAAAGAAGCCACTAATATGAAAATATTACCTTATTCCCTTATTGTCTAATGCCGCGTTATATTATTGTGAAATCTGAATCGTATCGCAAAATACTGTAGATTACGAGAAAACAGACATCAAAAGGGGAATATTGTACGTTAAAAACGCCCAATCACCAAATAAAATAAAACAATATTTTAGGCTCTCTCAACAAACAACAATAATAATAATACCAAAAACTTTGTTCGCCCAAAAATTTGGTACTTCGATTATTTCTACATCAATACCTCTCCTTCTCCCTCGCCAAAATTTACTATACGATAGAGCGAGATAGATATAATTTCTTCAAGAAAAATCAGAGATTGATTGTTCCTCCACCTGGCATGTGGATTGATGTCTTTTGAATATTTACGCGAAAGCCTTAAGCGTTTTTCTTGTAACACTTCAGTATATTTTAGCTTTTATCACTGCTGTTATAGAGTACATTTTTCTTTGTACTTAGACAATCATTTTTCATTGTTTATCGCTTTCGTTGATACGGTTTGCTGATGCCGAATAAATTTGGTAAACGATTTAGCACGCCCTATTGTCGGAAATGTTTTGGGTATGGTGATTTCGTTCAATCCAACTGCTGAATACAATGAACATTTCAAGTTTGCGAAAGATGAAAGGGAGAATTAATTAGCATAAAGAAAATAAGTGTCTTAGGCCCTGTTTCACCAACTCTGAGTAAGCGTTACGTTCTAGGTAAATTCAAAATGAGAACGAAATTTGTATGAATTTATTTGCCAAGTAGTTTATTCAGAACTTACTTATTGAATTGTTTTAATGTAAAATCGTTACAATAGACTTCATGATTAATTTTAATAATTGCATTTTAAAGCGTAGTAAAAAGTGATACCTAACTCTTTAGTGTCTTGATTAAGTACAAAGTTAAGATTTAATTTATCTTAACCAATGTGTTAGAAATATATTAAATGTCTTTTTTTCTACGTCTTCTTGAATTTTTATTTGCTCATTTGCTTTGTAAACGTTAATAATAATTATGAAGATGTAGAGTTACTGACAACAGAGTTAAGATATATATTCATTCAAAATATGATAAAGAGCTTCGTGTATAATATAGGCGAAGGCTCTATTGATATAGGTACATGATTACCTGACAGTATTGAATTATGTTCAGAAATCTACAAAGTTTATGAATAGGCACACGATACGGCACGTATAATATCCTAACATTCAGAGTGACAAGCACCTTTGATGTCAAAAACGTTATGCTTAATATCTCGTATATTAAGTTACCAAATGTTACATGAAAGTCACATCTTTTATTCATGAAAGTAACATTGAACAAAACAGAGATTTGCGAATGACTTCACTATCTGATTTTATGTCCAAAACTTATTTATATTTACAAGCAATGTTTGTAAATGTCCCCAAAGTACCAACAAGTGTCATAAACGAATAAAACCGTAAACTTCTTGTTTATGGCAACACTGACCGTTTCCCATTCAGTGTTGCCACGACGCTTGTAAAAACATTTAGGTTTAGTGCCCTGCAGTATTTGCTATTATGCCGTTGTTGCGGGAACAGGGTAATCCCAGATGTTTAATTATTTCACAAAACCCATTGTTAAAATGTAGTTATTACAACAAATGTATTTTAGTAATGGCAACATCAAAACAAGCGTGTGTTGTAATGCGAACATGAAATTTTCCCACTACAACTTGTAGACATAACATAGAATTTATATCTTAACTCTGTTGTCAGTAACTCTACATCTTCATAATTATTTGTTTAATATAATAATTTACTTCTTTTTAGCCTCATGCAAGTAATCTTTTTTGTTTTGAAAGAACCAGTCAGCCTGGCGCAAGTTCCTAAGAAAAAACCGAATGTATGAAACGTGCTATCTTTTTAATGGCTACTATTATATGTATAAAACGTGAAGATAGCATCCTTCACTATGTACCCTTGGAACAGTATTCTTTCAAAGTTAGACGGGTTATACGTACATCACCGCCTTGGCTGTCAATAGTGTCAAATGTCACAACTGTCACATTATTATCCAGATTGAACTTTGCCGCGTTATGTAGTTTGTTTATAAAACGTAAAAAACATATTGTAAAAGTGCTTTGTGTATACCAAATAAATGTGATTTTACACTTCTAGTGTTAGTGTTACTATATTTATTTGATTAGCATTGAAAGGAGCGCAATGAAAACAAGCAAAATAACGTGCGAAATATGGCATACAACAACATGCCGGTCAGGCAATGAAAAAAGGGTAGGTATTTATGGCAAAATGTCCCTAGATAAAGATCAATAAATATTTATAATGTTATATAATGTGATATATTTCAATGAAACATAAAAAATAAGGAAATATTCTAAAGTTTCATATCCTAGTACTTTGTAGGTAAACAATAGTGCTGCCTGTCAGTTATCGATAATCCGTTATTAGAAATTGGCACAAGGACGAAAAATTCTAATCTTTTTTTTTCTTTTTAGATGTAAAAATGGGTAGCTGCAACTGGAAACCAAGACTTGATTTAGGTGCCCATTGAAAAATTACATCAGTTGAACTATGTGTGTGGCAAGCATTTTAAGCCAAAAGACAGAGACGAAAAAAAGGGAACTCAAGTCAGAAAACCAGCTGTGCCTTGTATCTATAGACATTTCTTTAAATCCTATTACAGAAGAAATGTTGAAAACCTTTCCATTACATGTACATACAATTATATTTTTTACATACATACATACATATCGTCACGCCTTTTATCCCCGACGGGGTAGGCAGAGGTGTATTTCTACACCCACTCTTCGCCAGATATACTTTGGTCCCACGTAATAAGGGGCGAGCCTATTGCCGTACCGGGCACATTTCCAGACTCCGTGCTGCTACTGAGAATTTCGTGACAGAAAATCCCAATAACACTGCCCGACCCAGGAATCGAACCCGGGACCTCCCGATCCCACGCGCACATTTATGCCGCGAGACCAACGAGGCAGTCTTATAGGGTTTGATGTCGAGTTTTCCGTCTCTACGCAAAGATGGTATTTGCATCGTGTTATCCCTTAGTCGCCTCTTACGACACCCACGGGAAGATAGGGGGTGGTGACGCTTGTATTCTATGCCGTCAACCACACGGCAAATATTATATTTTTTAGTTCTACGTATTTCTCTTCGCTAATCTAGAATAGATTTATAGAATAGGCTAATTTGTTTAAATAAACACATAAATATTAAATACATCTTTTATTTGTATTGGAAATGTATAATTCTAGTCGAAACATAATTATAATTATTTCTTACCGAATATTATCGATATCGATATTTCGTTAATCACTAGAGGATACATCCCTATATTGACAAATATGACAATGCTGACAACATAAAAATGATGTCAATTAGCATCTTTATGTTGGTACGAGTTCTCCCTGCACGTTTCATACAAAGCTGAAAGTCTCGCACGATCTATGGCACATCCGCCTCTTCTTACGTAGTATTTGTATTCTCTTTGGAACCAGTCATATTGCAACGCCATCTCTCAGTAGAAACGGGAACTAAACACGATGCAAGGACGGCATCTGCTGAAGGAAAAGTGTTGCGAAGATTGCAATTATAGACAATAGATGTCAGTAGTTTAACCCAACAGTCAGAGTCAGTCAGTTCAGTGAGGTTGATTATTAACATAGTAATAAATAGATAAGTAGTGATATTTATATTAGTAGTTATGTAGTTATAGTAGATAATTATTTAGACTTAAGTGTTATAAAGAGTACCTGTAGATTTATTGCAATGTAGTAAAGACACTTCGCGTATTTGGTTTTTCAAGCTTTAATTGGGTTATTTATATAATTAGCATCTTATCACTATTCACTTACATGGAAATGCATTCTAAGAAACATCTCCGTCTTACAATTCAAAGATCTAACGTAATAACTCTTGCCTATGTTAGCTTTAAATGTAAATTGCTCAAGCACTTAGCTCTGAAAGTATATAACATTTCAGTGCATCCGATGCTGAGATTAGCTTGCTTCAAATTCTATAGTGGACAATTTCTATAGCGTACCATGTAGTAGGGCAATCAGCGTATCGAAAATAGTATGCTATGGCTGAATGACTCATTATAGTTATCATTATATTGTTAGCTAGGTTGCATCCAAGGCTTTTCGTTTTGAAAACCAGGGTTGGCTTACTAGTCTATTTTGATTTGACAAAATACTACCCTTTTTACAAAGCGCCTGCCGAGATGGCGATATTCCATAGTTTACACCAGTGTCAGCTCATTAAAGGTACCTACTGACTCTTTGAAAAGGCCCTGGTGCGTGTGCGTGAGTTTCATGGAGACGGGTATCGAAGCCCTCTATGATGGCAAATTGGAACTAAGTCCTAAAATAACTAAGTACACGTTTTCTCAAAAAGTTAGAAACAGTAGAAATAAGGTTAAATGTTTTCATTAGATTAAATAAAACGACTATAACTTGAGTGTAAATACAATTTACGTGACAAAAATCTCGTTTTCCCGTCTCTGGATGTACGTTTTCTTATCTCGTCGGCTTATTCCACTTTGGCCGACAACTGTCACAAGTTAAGTAAAGAAACAAAAAGGGGTTTTATAAACAAATAGGGCGCAGAATAAGTTGGGCAATTGTAGTTGGTTTTGTGAAGAATCTTATGTTTTGTCGTAGATACATGCCATTGCTTGTAATTTACGTTTTGTAATAATTGTGAATATGTTGGAGTAATTTTCATTATATGTTTTTTCCCCTTTTCAGTTATGTCAAGGTTATTGGAAACATTGAAAACTGTGGTTATGTTGGCTATTGTTTTTCAGGTGCTTAGATAATATATCTAACTAGGGGATGCCTCAGCAACGCCTGCATATTATTAAAATTTTCTTCTAACTTGCCGATTCCGTCTGAATTACGCGAGAGTTTTTTTTAGTGCTCTCCTACAGTGTACAAGAAACCTTTACGCCAAAGGACCATGGGCACTTTTGTATGAACACTGGACCCACTTTTCAAAAGTGTGCAACAGTAATGAAACGTATGTCATATGAAAGCTCTTGGCATGTTCTTTATTTCATTCTATGGCAGCTAAGCTCAAATCCAGCGCAAAAACAGCGTTTTCGTACGTTAAACTTTTTTTTGTAAGTTACAAATGCGCGTGAAATATTATGCAATGCACATTTTTTCATTTCATTTCAGCCTGTTAGACGCCCACTGCAAGACATAGGCCTTCCCCACTTGGATTTTTTCTTAGGTAGCATGGCAGGCGGATTGCCGAATGCAGGGGAGGGAATGTTTGATTCTAGGCGCTGGTGCCCATTTAGTTTTGACATTGGTTGACCGTCATCTTTCGGTTGACTATTTGTACCGGAGGAGATATCAGTATTGGTCAAAGTGGGCGTGGGGTTGTCACGTCCCGACGCCAATATTAAATGAAAAGTAAATATTTATTTATATAAATAAATTAATTAAATAATATTAAACATCGACTCGGTCTAGTAAAATATTTTTTAGGTGTGATTATGATGTTAACAACGTATTTGTAACAGTAAAATAAGTATTTTGAGCTTAAAAATAATATTCATAACTTATAAACTAGTAGTAATTCAATTATGGCGATGAATGATAAAGTTCATCCCGTATAATAAACCATAGTGCGCGTGGCTACTTTGATTTACTTTGTAACGCCTCTCGGTGTCTTCATTTACAGGGAAGATTTTAAAATGCATCTATAATAATATCGTCTAAATGTATTGCTGGTCGATGAAAACCATCCAAATGTCTACCTAGTCCCAAGTACCATATTATAGATATGACATGGGCACAACTTCTAATAGTGCGTCTACTCGTGTGACATGTACAATAGTATTCTATAATTGCGTCTTTGCCGCCCTGATTACGGTCAATCAAGATGTAGGTAGGTATAATACATCCTCGATCTAACGTGTCGTGATTGCACACATCCCCTAAGCAGCCATACATTATTTTGCTGTATATTGCACTCTTCTAAGTCATTTAAATTGTTTTCACGGTATACAGATATGTGCGGAATATAATACATCATAGTGCACAAGTGTGTGCGCGATACAAGTGCTGTCACTCACTGTCATATTCCGATGGGACGGCATATCCGACACAATAGGAAAGAGATTAGGTGCAAGACCAACGCCCTCAGATCAAAGAAATAAATAAATAAATAAATATTTCCTGTAGATTTTCAGCCTAAGCGCGCTTCAACTACTTTTGTAGCTACGTCTAGCTTCTTGTGGCGGCGTTTGTGGTTGTGGCCAGTAGCCCGTGTGCGGTGACCCTTAGTGTCGATTGCGCGATTGATTGGCATAGCGTGGGTAGTGTGCGTGAAACCTATACGTACACGTCTCTCAGGCGGCGAAAAAGTGGAGACTTTGCCGCGCGTACAAAAGTGCGGCCGGGGCATATCTATTTATTTATTTGATCTGAGCCAACAACAAACTTTTCCAAGGCACAGAAGTGTAACACCGCCAAGCTCCAGACTGAGCTTTGAATTGGATAATTCTTAACAGGAAAACCTAATATCCCTTTTTCTCGACCAGCGAATCGAAACCGAGAACTCATAATCTGCAGTCGCTTACACTACCACTGGGCCACTGAGACATCAAAAGTCCTTTTATTGTATTTAGATACTAATTGGCAGGTAATTATAATTAAATATCAAAACAACACAGATTTTCAATAACGCAGCAAAACATCATTTTCGCGCTGGAATTGAGCTAAGCTGCCATAGAATAAAATAAAGTACGCTTCAAGAGCTTTCATATGACATATAATTCATCACTGTTGAACAAAGTCCAAAAGTGGGTCCAAAATGACTCATGGTCCTTTCAGATTCTTGCGCCCATTTTTCCGGCTGTGTAAATAACGGAATAATTATATTCATAGGTTTTTTATGGACTTACGCCTGTATCCTCTAAGGGGTAGGCAGAGGCGTAATAGGTATTACATCCACGATTCGCCATTAATTTTTAGGTCCAACGTAATAGGGGCCGCGCCTCAATAGGCTCATAGGCAATGTGCCCAGTAACGGCAATCCATTACTGGGCACATCACCAGACTCCGTGCTGCTACTGAGAATTCGGAAAAACCCAGAAACACTTTTACCCGACCCGGGAATCGAACCCGGGACCTCCGATCAGTAGTCGCATACGGTATCCACTGGACCACGTAGGCAGTCTTTTATTTATAGGTGAAAAATTTTAACTATCTTAACTTTGTAAAATATATAATGTTGAGCTGTAGTAGTTTGTAAGACGGTATGACCAAGTTTAGAAAGACTACAAACAGGAGTATCCTGTAGAAACTTTATATCTCTACTCAGCATCTGTCATTTATGTCAAAATTAGTTCTCATTTTGTCCGATATGGCACTACTGTCTTAACCATAACAGTTACTAACACAAGACATATAGTTGCTTCTCCTTAGGGTGTAAATAGAACTTACACAGAACAGTATTAATTGAATATTCATTGAAGCTTAGTATACAACATGTCAGTGTATGAGACAAGTATTCTAGTAGATAGTTTGGACGGCTAACTTCGGAGTTTGGTCTGTCTGGTACTATTGGGACGATCGAATGATATTCTAATTTAGCTCAACTAGGTTTACTCAAATTTAAATACTTTGTGTTTGTATGAATCCAAATTGAAAGTAGTTTTGCAACTGTTAATCCTTTTAAAACAGTAGCCGTGGTCTAGTGTGAAATTTCCATAATTTTGATAAACATGACTTATGTAGTATTTTCTTGCGTTTACGCGAATGTTACACATTGATATCAAACTACGGTTTACGGATTCTATAGCGTTATACAGGTTTACTGATATTACATTTAAATTGAATTATCTAGAAACTACATCATCATCATCATCAGGCCTTTATACTGTCCCACTGCTGGGCACGGGCCTCTTCTCTTTATGAGAAGGGTATAGTCCACCACGCTGGTCAAGTGCGGGTTGGCAGACTTCACATGTCTTTAGAGAACATTATGGAGAACTCTCAGATATGCAGGTTTCCTCACTATGTTTTCCTTCACCGTTTAGCAAGTGATAATTAACAATTTGATACGCACATAACTCCAAAAAGTCATCGGTGCACGCCGTGGATTCGAACCCGGACCCTCTGCGTAGCAGTCTGTCGGTCTCTCCACTAGGCTATCGCTGCTGAAATAAACTACATATAATCATTATAATCAAACATTTGAATCCGTAAACCATAGTTTGATTTCAATATTACTTATTATAAAAACCTTTATTAATATTAAAATCTGTCTCGTTTCACATTTAATATTCCTACATTTTATTATAGACAGATAAAATTATACCTGCACCACTTAAGTTTAATAAAAAACGTTTGTAACATTATATTTTTCAGTCTGGCAATATTTTCAATTTCTTGTTTTCATTCATTTTATTTTACGAAGAGATTAATTTCTTTTGAATGGATCTTGACGAATGAGTGAGTAGCGTGGATTTTGTGAAAGTGAAAAATATATAATTTCTTGTAGGTAATTTCTTTTTGATGCTTGTTGATGTGGAAGGAAGATTATGACGTAATATTTTGGGTATTGATAAAAATATGTGGAAGGTGAAAATAAAAAACGATAATACGAAGATGTATAAGGCTGTTTAGATGTTTGTGGAGTCGACGACTATATCTTGTTCTATCAGAGAGAATGTAGGTGACTCTGTTCGAAACGACTAAACTTTTGTGCCTCTCTTGTTCTCGTAAGATAGGTAATGCAATGTAGTTTTTTGGTATCTCCACTAGGTTACCGGTGTTTCATTGAGATTTATTTTATATGGAAGCATAGCTGCAAACTAAAGTCCTTGTGAATTCTTTGGCAAGATTGTAGCAATGTTGTAACTGTGTGTGATTCAGATATATTATTAGATAGCAAATTAAGAGTCTGCTGGCCTTCCTCGAAGAGCTGGGGTAGCTCAACTGACACCATTCCCACCCGTACGCAAAATACACGTGGAGTTGCGGTAACAGCACGTGCTACAATACCATACCATAGATAGCAAATAGCTCTATAGAAGAAAAAAACATTTTCATAAAAAGAAATAGTTTTAATATCCAAATAATAACGCATTTTATTCTAGTAAATATATGTGTATAATTAGTTTTACAAACTGTAAAACCACAATTTAATTATAGAAACATTTAGTTGATAGCATGTGAATTTAATTATTTCGCAATATTGGGGCTCGCCGGGATTCGCTGTGGTTTTATTAAATTGTCTATATTATATATGAGTACACAATGTTGGCATTACTGGAATATTATAGTTTAGGGTTGGTTATGCGCTGTGAGTAAGGATATTAATAATGTCTTTTTTTTCATTTAGTTTGGTGGTAGCAGTGGCTGCATAGATTCAATGCATGGATTCAAAATATTCAAATTTATGAGTGGTAATAATGTAACTAGTCTGATCACAAGCGCATCTAAGCACAAGCTCCGAAGCGAAGACTTTGGCCAGATGAATTGGTATAGTATGTACTGTCAAGTATTTCTTCGTACTTATATTTTCTGTAGTCGCGTCTGCCGCCACCTGCGCTATGAAAAAGTGGCACGTTATATCCACGTTCTGGTTTTATTATCAGTCACTATAAACACTTACCCAAAATCCGCAATATATCGTCAACGTACGTAATAACATCCAACCTCAACTCATCCACTCAAATATCCATCACAAAAGCCTCACTTGCTACCATATCGGCGCTGTCAGAATATGAAATGCTGCAAATTGAACCCTGACATCAATTATTCCGTTTTGAATCCATCGCAGTATCATCTATCCAATTTGTTAATGGTTAGCGGTTTGGATTTTGGACGTCGGTCATTTTAGAATGATGTCTGTAATATATTATTGTGGTATATAACGCAATTTTGAATAGATTGATTTTAAAATGTTCATTTTTTATTTTGATTCTATTTTTATTTGATTCTATTTGATACATTTAACATGTATGACAATTGTATCGTGACCAAGGTTCACGTTATCTATTTAGAAACTTTAGAGCCAATTTAAGCGATTTAAAGTCGTTAGAGTTAAAAATAATGAAGCTTTTAATTTCAAAGAATTATGCTTGTTTAAGCATAGACAATGTGGCACGGTTCTAGTATGACTATTTTACCACTATTACTTGATTTGGTATCTATAAATTTACTTCTATTAGTTGATAACTACATCACTTTTATTGAGCCAACTAATCCTTTAATAATATTACCTACAGTCTAAATACCGGCGAGCATGTATGAAAAGAGTAATGAGTGTAGAGGAAGCGCGTGAGGTTTGTAAGGATAGAAGCAAGTGGCGTTCTGTTGTCTCTGCCTACCCCGACGGGAAAAAGGCGTGAGTATATGTATGTATGTATGTACAGTCTAAATATTTTTTTATACCAAATGTTTGTTAATTAATTAACGCTTTTAAGGCCAGTAAACGAGACCCATAGATAGAAGTATTATCGCTAAGACAAAGCGTTTACCGTCCATCAAAGTGTTAGACTATATTAAGAAAACTATTATCCCACAAAAATATCATACTGAATATCCATAAAACTTATAACTTTAAATCACTATGATTTATCATTTCAATAAGCACGTGCTTTGTCATATACGCTCAATCTGTCATCGCCATTGTTTCATTGTTTCAGGCGATGAGTTAACGCCATCTGTAAACCTCGGCGGGAACTAATATAGCCTGATAATGTATTGGAATGTCCACTGAGATTGTATTGCTTATAGGTACATTTGGGGGGTAGTGAGTAGTGTTACGTTAGATAGTGTATATTTGAGATAAATGTTAGGCTTCTCAACTGTCGAGATATATTTAATTTCATTTGAATTTGGCTAATATTAGAAGAAAATATTTTTGAAGATTTAGATAAAAGAGAATTTTTACAAAGTCTCAGAATATTTCACATCATAAAATATAAATGAATATTCATTACACAGACTTAATTTTGTCACGATATTTGCAACTCTTATTTCTTTGCTCTTACATCATTGTATTTACTCATTGATCACAAATAAGCAACGCCAAAATTAAAATATAAGAATACAGATAGATCCCACCCATTAAAGCTTGTTGAAAACTTCAAACTTCAACCATCTACAAAATCCCTTTTACGTGCTTAGTGTTCTACTGTTCCGGAACAATAAATTTTCTGAATTGCAATATAGCAAATGTGTGCACCCTCGAAACTGGAGCAAAGCTCAACTTGGTAAATAATGGTAATTTAGACCGGTACGCGCACTCGCAACGAAGCTGGCTTCAGTTTAATGGTTGCAAATTTGCATAGTACTAGGCCAGTGATGGATAACGCAATCCTATTTAGTACACCAGTGAATACCAGTAAAATTTTGTGTGTAATTCACATTTTGGTTAAGTGAACAGACTGAACCACTAGGTATTATTACAAAATAAGTAGCAAAGTTTTCGCCATTACTTGATGTTTTAGACCGTGTACCACATGATGTTGTTATTTATTTCAATGTCAAATTAGCATTGCTTAAAAATATATATAGTTTTCTAGTTTATGGCTGACTTATATGACAGAATTGTCGTTTATCTAAGTATTGAGATTTTAAGTGCAGTAAATAATATATTGCTTAACAAAATTGGTAGATCGAAACACTGGCGAAAAGTGGGCGCTTAATATGCCTCTGCCTACCCCTTCGGGGAAACAGGCGTGAGTCTATGTATGTATGTATGTATGTAAAATTGGTAGAACAAATAATTCAATGATAATAAAATGAATGAATCGAACACTAGATAAACAAACAAAATTTAGCTATTCTTTAATTTAACTAAGTTAATAACTTAGTTGAAAAAGAAAAGTTTTCATAGGTATTACCTATTGAGCAGAAAATTATAGAATCTGATTCAATTATTCTAGTAGCATGGTTGGGAGAGTGAAAATGTTAATAAAATCATAATTTTCATCGCAACACCAATGGAAAAATCACAAACTTAAAAGTGACCTTAAATATATTATATTTAAGGTCACTTTTAAGATATTGCTTATTAATTAGTGGTAAGATCACCATTTGTAAATTATTTGTCATTTTTCCATTGGTATTGCGATGTAAATTATGATTTTATTAACATTATCACTCTTTTAACCATGCCACTAGAATAATTGAATTACATCTGATTTTAGAATTTTCTGCTTAAATAGGTAATACCTATGAAAACTTTTTCTTAGTGTAGCAATCTACCACCACAATAGGCATCCTAAAATCAAATAATAATTGTATGCAAATGAGTATGCGTACTATGCTCTTCAACATTGTCGATTGAACTATTGACAATACCGCATTGGCGTGTTTGATCTAACTTGGCTTCTATGAATCCCAGTTTGCGATGCACTTCAAAATTGTTGGCTGTGCCATTGGTTATTCAGCATTGGTATGTTGGTGTTAGTTGGTAGAACTCCCGCTTTGGGACTAAATCCTGTGTCGCGGGGGACTTTACAAATATACAATTAACGGACACAATGAACACCCAGACTCGAAACAACAATTAGTGAATTACACAAAGTGTTGCCTCGATCGAACCCACAACCCTCGGCGCAGTGTCAAGCAGCGAGGTGGCCGCTTAAACGACTACGCTAACCGTGCAGTCAGTATTGGTTTAATTATACCGCGCCATCGGTACTGGATACTGATGAGGCACATACCTGTGGTACTTCTTTGACTAAAGGTATAAACCTTTCACTAGGCACTAGGTGATCGTGGCTGGTGAACCGTCGACTATAGAATAATCGCGTGTAAAACTTTTAATAACGTGATGTAAGACACTCAATAGTTCGTTCGTAGTTCTGTGGGCTTTCGTTAGATGTCGCCAGTAGTATCTTCATAATTCTACATTAGATGATAATTGATCGTGTGAAGCCGTCACATGGATAAGAATGTCACTGTTCGAGTAGTGCAATCAGACGCTTCTTCTTCTTAGTCGGCCACTCTTGTCAGAGTGGTCGTGGCTGTTGATGATGGACAGGACTGCGGAGCGCCGCCGTCGTTTTCCTCCAAAGCTGCGGCATGCCGAGCGATAATCAGACGCAAGACAATGCAATTAAAGTTCCTCTTTGTAAATTTCTAGTGTCACATAAATGTGGAACAGCTGCTGATGAGAAATAAAATCATGGAAAGGGCCTAAAGGCACATATGTGACCGGACATCCAAGTTGAAAAGCGTAATTGCGAAAGAGGAAAATTATAGTCGATTTTTCACCTCTTTTTTTATGTAATAAGTGGCAAACGAGCAGATGGATTGCCTGATAGTAATCAATTGCCGTCCCTATTGGACACAAGCAACGCTAGAGCTGTCCAAACTGCCTACACGCTCTTTGGAGTTGGAAAAGAGATAGTAAGAGAAAAAGACAAGTCGATGAGGCACCCTCACTCACCGATTGAAACGTAACGTAAAAAAAATAGTCAAAACCGATATTAAAGACATTTACCGAGTCCGAGGAAAAAAAGTTGAGCAAAAAAATACGCCAATCATTATCGAGACCGGCTCAGCAATATTGAAAACCGATTTTTTGAAGATGGCCAAAGTTTTCAACATACGAAATAAGACAAAACTTTGCGCAAAGCATTTAGGGTTCAAAACACAGGAGGACACTCCAGTATTTCTTTCAGAGCATTTAACTACCAAAAGCTCTCGCTTACATTACTTGGCTCGGGATCTAGCAAAATCCAAACAATATAAGTTTTGTTGGACCAGTTATGGTAAGGTATTCGTGCGAAAAAATGAACAATCTCCTATCATCCGCATCACGAGTGAAGAACAAGTACATCACCTCTTACTGGAAAATTGACTATGTCCCGGTAAACTACAATACAGCTTTTTAAATGCTTCCTTTTTGTACAAACATATTATACCTAAATTGTATTTACTAAAACTGTTACTAACTTATTATTATAGGTACTTTACTTATATTATTATACCCATGCTGCTGTGTGATTATATAACGTTAGATAAATCATACTGTATCATGTTATTACTATATATTTACTTTACTATTTTATTATTCCTACACTATTCTGTATCCTTAATCAAATTTTATTTAAGTGATATGGGCTACTTGTTTTTGACATGGAATAGTATGGTGTTATACAGGAAAACACATGTTAAGCTAACTATTAAGTACTTACACATCCTAGATATAGATTTACAACCGTATAAATATTTGCTTGTTGAAATGCCTTATATGTATACGTTGTCTGTAACTTCAATTATGTTTTACACACATAGCTCAATCAATCTACACTTTCACTCACCTTATCACACAAATTCCATAAATAAACACACAAGACAATCAAAAACACTCTTTCAGCATATTACACATACGATAGCTCTTTATAATTTCAGGTCCATCCAAAACCGCTTTCTCTTTTACAATATGTTTATAGTAAAAATATGCAAAAATTGCTGCATACTCATCCAAGTATATCTATATTGCAATACCTTAGGGTCGACAACTTTGGTAGTCATTGTTTACTGGAATGGGTGATACATTTGATACACTGAATGAAATAGACAGTCTTAAGATAGCGCGTACCTGTGAATGTGACGTTACGGAACTTAATAACTACATGCAGATTAAAAGAAATGATCTTACAGTAATTGCACAAAATATACGTAGTATTTATTGCAACTTTGACGATTTCCTATTAACTTTATCCAATTTGACATTTCAGGCAGATGTTATAATTTTGACCGAATGTAGGATAAATAATAATAAACAGATACCTCAGCTATCAAACTATCTTTCATACTCTACATTGCGACAACTTAATCAGAATGATGGCGTCGTGGTATATGTCAAAGATTCACTTAAACATAAAATTAAGGAAATAAATCTATGCCAGGCCTCGTGTCTTCAGCTAGACATTCTGAATAGCATAATTCTGTGTACATACAGGTCGCCATCAAACGTAAATGCAGAAAGTTTTATAAACTCTCTCAGCGTATACTTAGATAGTTTAAGTACAACAAATAAAAACATGGTCATCGCGGGAGACATTAACATTAATATTACCCTTAAACCCACAGAATCATTCTATGAACAAAGAAACAGGATTAGTTATTTAAATGCGTTGTCCATACATGGTTTATTAGCTGGTCACACTATTCCTACTAGGGATAAGAACTGTTTAGACCACTTTATCCTAAAAATAAACAAGACAAAAGTTTCAGCATCAATTGCTATACTACACACAAGTACTACTGACCACTATACTACGTTACTATGCTTATCAAAAATTAAATACTATTCAACTGTAACTAAAACTAAGACTACTATTAACTTCGAAGACGCTTTAAAACAACTTAAAACTAAAAACATTGCCGAGCTTTTGTACTGTAATGACCCGAATCAGTTAGTCGAAAGTCTCATATATAAATTGAGGGAGTCATTAAAAGAAAGTACTATTACTACAAACGTACCGAAAAAATATCGAATCATAAAACCGTGGATAACACCGGGTATGCTGCGCTGTATCAATAATCGCAACAAATTACAAAAGAAAGTTCGTTTAAATCCTTTTAATGAGAATGAGAAAATAGTTTATATTAGATACAGAAATTATTGCAACAATCTTATAAAAAAATTAAAAAGGAATTATGAAAGAGAGTTATTAGCTAAATCTGTTAAAAATAATAAATTATTGTGGAAAAATATTAAACATATAACATATTCAAATAAAAATAGTAATTCAAACATGGAATTAATTAATCTAAAGTCATCTCCTATAGCATCCATGAACTTTGTCAACAAATACTTCACAAGTATCGGAAAAGAACTTGCCGAATCAAACATGCAACGCATAAATTACAGCAATGACCTCCGTAATTACTTAGATAATATGCCAAGTCAACAGAAATCTCTTGTTTTGTTACATACTAATGAATATTAAGTAAACAGTGTACTGATGTCCTTGAAATCAGATAGTGCTGCTGGATGGGACAATATTCCAACAAGCTTTCTGAAATTGGCAAAGTCTGAAATCATCCCGGTCATTACACACTTTACCAACCTTTGTTTCGATCTGGGCATTTTTCCTACAGCTCTCAAACAATCTTTTATTACGCCGGTATATAAGAGTGGGGATAGAGATGACATCGGTAACTATCGGCCTATCTCGGTGCTCCCTGCAATCTCTAAAATCTTGGAAAAGCTCATTAATACTAGATTACTCAAGTATTTAACTAATTTCAACATCTTATCTCCTGCGCAATATGGATTTCGTCAAGGGAGATCAACTGAAGATGCGGTAATCGAGCTGAGTTCGCTTGTGAGCGAAGAAGTTGATAAACGCAATAAATGTACAGCTGTTTTTCTGGACTTTAAGAAAGCGTTCGATACTGTCTCTATCCCCATCCTTATACGCAAGTTGGAGAAGATTGGTGTGAGAGGTATCCCACTCAATCTATTCAGGGATTACTTATCTATGAGAACACAAAGGGTAAAGATAGACAAGTATATCAGTGGAGAAATGATGGTGTCGTTCGGAGTCCCACAGGGTAGTGTCCTCGGGCCTACCCTGTTTCTGGTTTACATCAATGACTTATGTAACACAAAGATCAAAGATGCTCAAATATTTACTTATGCAGATGACACCGCTGTTGTCTTCAGTGGGAGGTCATGGGATGCTGTTAAAGTTAGTGCAGAAATGGGCCTAAGAGTTTTAAATAAATGGCTTGGTAACAACTTACTTACCCTTAATGCCTCTAAATCAAATTGTATCCACTTCTCCATTAACGATGTTACACAACCACATAAAGATTTTGAGATTAGATTACACAGCTGTAATGGTTTGGATAATGGGGATGGCTGTAAATGTCCAGTCTTGCAAAGAGTAAGTCAAGTCAAATATTTGGGTGTCTTCTTGGATCAGCGACTCTCGTGGTATCCACAACTTGAACACGTGACGCAAAGAATCCGAAAACTAATTTGGATCTTCAAAACATTAAGACATGTGGTGCCGCGGGAAGCTGCTGGGTCTAGTGAGTCAACTCGAGATATACTAAAGGACATTTACATTTCTTTGGTGCAATCAGTTATAATATATTGCATAACAATTTGGGGTGGCGCCGCTAAAACACGATTTATAGATGTGGAGAGAGCACAGCGGAGTCTATTAAAAGTAATGTACTTCAAAAGAAAAAGATTCTCCACTGATGAACTATACAAAATGGCGAAAGTGCTGTCCGTTAGAAAACTTTACATTCTAAATATAGTGCTAAGGCGACACAGAACTTTACAATACGACCCAAGCAAAGTCAGTGGCAGAAGAAAACATAACGTAATGCAAGTACCGAAGACTCACACTACCTTTGCTAGTAGGCAATATAGTAAACGTTCGTCCTATCTATACAACCTTGCAAATAAATACTTAGATATTTATAATAAAACTTATAATACAGTAAAAAGAACTGTTACTATATGGCTCGAAATAAAGACTTATGAACAAGCAGAGAACATTTTGGAACCTGTTAGATAATTTACATCACATACATACACACTCACAACATCACACAGATACATAAACTCACGCAAGCGCGCGCACACACGCACACACACACACACACACACACACACACACACACACACACACACACAACACACACACACACACGCACACACACACACATACACACACACACACACACACACACACACACACACACAACACACACACACAAACAAACAAACACATTAAATTTTTAACAAATTAATTGAAATGTTAATTGTTACAAAATTAAAAGTAATGTTAATTGTTACACAATATTTATTTAGTTTAGTAAAATGAATACTTAGATAAGAAAGATAGCTTCAAATTTTATGTTACCTTATGTGTTATGTACCTCTATGTCTATATGTTAGTATGGAATTGTTAGAAGAGCGGGGCTTCCTGACACAGGCCTTTAAGCTTAAAAGGAGGCTCCAGCTACCATAGATTTAGTTACATATTGGTTAAAGAAATAAAGATTTTAATTTTAATTTTTTAATTTAACGTCAATATTCTGCAGAGGGAGCAGTGTTCCACTAGTTATACAATGGATAAGATACGGTACAACTACAGTAAGTAATTCTACTTCGATGATGTGCTGAATTTACTCAAGTCCTTATTGGCTATTCAGTATTGGTATGTTGGTATAAGCTTGCCTTTATCGTCGTAGTTTCTCTTGGCAATTGTTGGTGCTATTTGCTTACCGAATCGTGTGTGGGCTATTTGCATAATCCGTCTTACAGTTGTTAAAGTTGTGTAATGGGTTCAGTACCAGGTGCAGAGAATTTATATGAGTCGAATTTATGCATGTTTGGATTCTGTAGAATCGCATTGGTATTCCGAAGCTTAAGGTTTTAGAGCTTTCGTAGAAAATATTAGTAGTTAATGGTATTAAATTGCTTCAGAGTAAATCTTTTTTCGAGGTTAGATTTAAAATGTGAATATAATAGGATAATTGGCTTCGGGTAACACCGAAGCCGTGTGGTTGACGGCATAGAATACAAGTGTCACCACCCCTTATCTTCCCGTGGGTGTCGTAAGAGGCGACTAAGGGATAACACGATGCAAATACCATATTTGCGTAGAGATGGAAAACTCGACATCAAACCCTATACGACTGCCTCGTTGGTCTCGTGCCATAAATGTGCGCGTGGGATCGGGAGGTCCCGGGTTCGATTCCTGGGTCGGGCAGTGTTATTGGGTTTTTCTGTCACGAAATTCTCAGTAGCAGCACGAAGTCTGGAAATGTGCCCGGTACGGCAATAGGCTCGCCCCCTATTACGTGGGACTAAAGTATATCTGGCGAAAAGTGGGTGTAGAAATACACCTCTGCCTACCCCTTCGGGGATAAAAGGCGTGACGATATGTATGTATGTATGTGGCTTCGGGTAACACAGGTAAAATGTTAAGATAAGGATTTTTCTAAACAAGTAAAAATTAAATAGCGGTAGCTCATTAGCGCAGGTCATATGGAAGCAAATTTTGAGCTTTTTCTCCATAGAAAAATAAGTAAGAGTAGAAGTGCCAAGGGGGCGTGTCGGTGTCCGCGCGAAATGCACCCAGAGTGCATATCGCAAGCAAATGGCCGTTGCCGCGAATTAGTACACTTTCGACCGTGATCGCGACAATTTATAAGAATGCCGTCTTGTTCAGTGGTTTTCTGTAAAAACCGAAGCTCAAACCAATATTTTGTGAAGAATGGAATCACTAACCATATGAAACTGCAAGTATTTTACTATATTTGTCTTTAATAACATGAAAAACAACAAATCGTAAAATATTCCTTGCTGTTATTATGTTAGTATTGTTTGCAAATCTCACGACTATATTATTTTTCAATAAATACATTGCTCTTTAACTACTACCTAAATTTGTCACGAAGTGACTAGACAAGCAATGTAATCCTGACCGAACGATACTTTATTAAGGCAATGCATCGCGTAGTACGGCCGCTGCATCTAGCAACGAATTAGTGTACGATAGTGGCCGATGTTTTTGTGTGAATAAGTTGAACGTTGCTTGGTAAATACACGCTATGTTCGATAGGATAAGGTTTATAATTGATTTTTTTGTAAGTTTTGATTTAAAAATACGAGTGTGTGCGCGAAAGCGTTTTCATATTGCTTTTACTGATCTGCATGTGTAGCAGTAGCCGCGTGGTAGGGGCAAACTGGTGACACAGGTTTCCGATACATTTTCGTCTACAGGGCATATCTTCTATTAATTACTATATCTATGTCTATCTCACAATTAGAATGTTTAGGTCATTGTCCTCCATGCTAGCTAAGTGTGGATTGACAGATTATGTGATATCTAAGTGTTTCGAGAACCATAAGGAAAACTATCTGAAATGCAGGTATCCCATGTCCTTCTCCGTTTAACACTTAAAGCAATTAAGGATTATTATTCTAACGTATAACAAAGAGACTTATTGCGAATGTAAATGATATTGATAAAACTAAGCGTTTTTTTACTAAAAACTGTCTGAAAATTCACGGTAATGTCATAAAGAATAATTTGTATGTACTACCGGTGTTTAGGTAGTTAATTCGCTTATAAATGATGAAAATTGTAAGTAACATTGAGAGGAATTTTCCACAAGATCAAGTACTACCCAATAATCCATACGAAAACGGCAACATTTTTACGTAATTCTTGGAGATACTTAAAGCCGAATCTTTCCTTTATTAAATAACATTCCACGAATATAAATATTGAAACATATTCACAACGTACTCATTACCGAAACGGTAATAAACGAGTATTCTCCAATAACAAGTGATCCATGTATTAAATTAAATAAAGCACATTTATCATCTCACAATATACCCCTATCAACGAGCACTTTCAAATGATACAAGAGCAAAACAGACTTTATCCCAACGGTATAAATTTCACATTCGCAAAATGAGAACATTACATTTTACAATATGCGCGTTGTTTTAAAAGCATCGCTTTTATATGCTTGGAACAGAGTCGATTTTCGTTTGGGTTTCAGATTTTAGGCTGTAAATGTTAATTGGCGTTTTGTAAAACCGAATTTTGGTGCCAAATTCGGCGGATATGTTGGCGATAACCGGTTCGGTTTAAATCCGCGTTGGATCGGATAAGCTGTGTATAGAGGATATAAATTTTGTGTCTGATATCTGATATATGGTTTGTTAAATGCTGTAGTGTTTACATACCCTGTTTAATGTTGGCGTAAAGATCAATGTAACAGATTTTTTTTTGGGTTTGATTGAGCTATTATTGTATTTAATGTACTATTTACACAAAAGGCAAATAAGTGCCTATGGTGTGTTGCTTTAAGGGCGGTTTCAGATTATATTTTTATAAGCCCGTGTAAGAGTAGTCTAAACCATGGAATATCGCTATCCCTTCGGGTTGCGGAGGTCAGACAGGCAGTCGCTCCGTGGAAAAGCTAATATTCAGCCAAATCCGGTTAGACTAGAAAGCGGACCCCAGATTGAAAACTGGGATAACGCTAAGAGGATGATGAAGCCCGTGTAAGATCGTTTTTGGAAGCGCACGTAGGCGCGTTTAGGCGTGCCTTTTGGCACACGCACAACTCGCGTACAAGCGTTGACGCGCTTGTAAGCTCGTATAAGCGCCAGCCGTCAAAATCCATGTTGATACTGACAATATATCACTACCTTTGCGCGCGAACACGCCGAAATGTTTGATAATGAATGGTGTTTTGAGGCGAGTAATGTAGCGCGCGTGTAAGCGCGTATGCTGACACGACCGTATACGCGCAGACCGTACACGAGACAACACTTTGTGTGATCAACAGTTCTTTGTTTCGGGTCTTGGTGTAACTTTTTTTTAATGCAGTATTTTAAAATGAAAAGTATAGTTAAACATCATTTTATTAAAAAACGGCTTTACAACGTGTAAAGCAAGATGTTTAAATTATATGGCGTAAACACAGGATCGATTTCTTTTTACGGTTAGTAATTAAATGAACCATATCGGATCGTAGTTGGTATTTCACCATCAGCCCTGTAAATATAAGCTGACGTACTGCTGTGCAAAGGCTTCTACTCACTGTCACTACGCTCGAGAAGAGCGGGTTGGCAGACTTCACACTTGCAAGAACATTATAGAGAAATCAGACACGCAGCTTACTTCATGCCGTTTCCTCGACCGTTTAGTTAGCGATAGTTAATAAACTGCCTCCGTGGTCCAGTGGATAGCGTATGCGACTGCTGATCGGAGGTTCCGGGTTCGATTCCTGGGTCGTGCAAAAGTGCTACTGGGTTTTTCCGAATACTAGCAGCCCGGAGTCTGGTGATGTGCCCGGTAACGGCAATAGGCTCGACCCCTATTACGTGGGACCAAAAACTCATGGCGAAATGTGGGTGTTATATTACACCTCTGCTTACCCCTTCGGGGATAGGCGTGAGACTTTAAATAAAAATAGTCAATAATTCATACATCTGACTACGAAAGGTCAGTGATACGCACCGTGGTAGCAATCTGTTGGTATCTGACGATACAAACGCTGTTTATTTTTCATCTTTATTTTAATTCATTAAGCGATTAACCCCCGTTACATAAATATCAGTACGATTGTGTAACATTCGGCACATATCTGACGGAAGATGCGTCGCGTATTATCGGTGAATCGGTCGCGTAACGCCAAAACATACAAATATATAGGAAAACATTCAACCTTTCACACCTGACCGATTATCCGTTAGTACGTCGAGCGTACAGCGTCTGTTCTGTTTCTGTCAACGTGTCGGTCGACGTCGTCGCGGGCACCACGCACCACGTGAATTTTGACTGACGCGTTGGGCGACGTTTTAAAATTAAATGTCACCGCGCTGTAGTTGCTGAACGCAGAAACTGACTAGACGCGTAATGTAGCAGGTCTAATTTGACGGAATAGGCGCAACCGATGTAGATACGCTAGACGCATTTTCCGTCAGATGTGTACCGACTCATTTGACGGAATAGACGCGACCGAAGATACGTTCGACGCATCTTCCGTCAGATATGTGCCGACCCCTAGGGGTAGCATCTTAATTTCTACCAGTCCTGTAAAAAACATATTACGGTTATTTAACGATATAATTATATGCAAGTAATAACTGTTTTTCACATGTAAACACAAAGGAATACAATGAAAGCAGTTGGTTATTATACTCAAGAGCTGGTTTATGTTATCGTTCTTAATAATTTCACACATGAACTTACACCCATAAGTATACCTATTTAGAAAAGGACAGCTTCTTGTAAGGACAGTTTGTTTATATCTTACTAAAAAATAGCATCTAATTATTTACTGAGTTTATTCAAAGACCTTTTGCTGCTTCAAAATTGTTTAGAAGGTAATATAATAAGTACAGACCGAATTACATGCAACATAAAAAGCTTAAAATATGCATGTGAGAGATATGTAATAATATCTAGGCTTTGGGCTGAAATTACTGATATCCAAGTATTTATACATAATATGTAAGAGGATAGTGGCAACTAAATGACACTGACATGACGTTTGACAGTTAAACTGTCAAACGTGTAAATAAGGTGTACTTATATAAGTCGACAGGCTCGGCTAGCTCGTCCTATTCTCCTTCGACGACGGCTCAGGTATGATATGGTTCTGACTATTTAATTGCCACTGTGTTCCAATATTCTGTGTTGCTTGTTCTTTTGTTTCATCATCTAGGAAACAATGTAAGATAGTGTAATCATTATCTTATTGATATTGTGTTGTGGGTAGTTTGATCGTTTGTGAGATATTATAGATTGTAATATAGGATAGAATAATATACTGTGGATCAAGTCGTATCAATGAGATTCATTAGTTATTTACCTGTGGTAAACATTTAGTAAATTGTATTGATGCTAAATAATGCTTATTATGTTCTGTTGTAAGACAGACCTTTCTAGTAATATAAAACTACCCACAACATTGATATTTGATATAAATTGGCTGTACCACTGTTTGTTAATTATTGTTATATATAGTTATTGAAAAGAATGATCAAGAGTTTTATTGCCCGTTCTTTCTCTTGGTTCTATGTCTTTGCTTTGCGAACTGGGCTGTAAATGTAAATGTAGAATCACGACGTAATCTAAAGATATATCCTTGTGCCAAACTGAATAAATGAAAGTATGATTTGATAGTTGTCTCTTTTATTTATCAAAACTGTCTCTACGCTATAGGAAGCTTCCCTGTTTCTGACATCAGAAGTGTGATAAATTTGCGCCCACAATACTAATACATCCAATTGCAAGTTCCAGAGTCTCCTCATCGTGATGCCATGATTCTGCCTAAACCCGACACTGCACCGTTCAACTGACGACGGAGAACGATTGCCCTACGATCCAGTAGCAACGTTGCCGAGAGCAAGCCGGTGGACGAGTACCGACTACATATCTTAACGATCTGCAACAGTATGCTGAAGCCAACAGCAACAACCAACTGCAAACGCTGGTAATGTACTTCCACCAAGAATATAGCCATGAATGGTCGAAAAATATGACTATTGTGTTTATGTGGTACCAGGTTATTTTAACATGTTCATCAAAAATGTATCTGAGTATAAAACTATGTAGATAATTGCGAAAAAGTTATAGAAAATGTATAATAGATTTTTAAAGTAGCCGATATTGTTCTAATCTGTTGGAATTTAAATAGGCAACATTTGTAGTGATTGACAGAGACTCGGTATGAGCATTGGCTGTGTTGTGCTTTGTTGATAACTTTTTCTAGTATTAGTACTGATTAGCGTAATCGTCCTGCATATTTGAATTCCAAGAATTAAGTGCTCTGAAGAATCTTTTCATTACAAGTCGAATATGAAATGATGGTAGGTAGAATACATTTCAGAGATTTCTTCATTAATTTTGTTGGCTGTTTATTCATTACATACAGAGCAATATCACATGAGTAAATAAACCGAACAGAGAGACAGCTTCTTAAGAGCTTGTAAATTTGTTACCTATTTTGGTAGGGTTGTCACAATAGGTTAAGACAAATCGCTTGTTCGGTATACGACAGATTCTGGATTGGACAGATTCGTGATTTGGCAGATTCCCAACTCGACAGATTCGTGGATTGGGCAGATTCTTGGACTCAATGGATTCGCTATACGGCAGAAGTACAGCTGTTGTAAATAAAATAGCAAGTGGAACCAAAAAAGGCATGCACCTGAAACGTTTAAAAGCACGGAATAAAAATATACATTTGTTACCAAGGACACGACGTGACGACGTGATTTATTTGACATTCCCAACGATACCACTAATCGTGTTGAATATTTTCTGGTAATATGATCTATTTTGCTAATAATCATAGGAATCTCCTTTAGCTATTATGGCCACTAGTTTTACCACGGGGATAGGTATCTAAAATAAGTTTAAAAAGAAATTGTGTAAGATAAATGAACGTCTACAAAACAAATGACTATAAAATGATCAACCATCGATAGGGCTTACAAAAAACAGGTGCATGCGATTTTCGACCTTATTGATAATTCATGACAGACTTTTATTTGGTATTTTCTTGCTTTCTGACATTGACTCGTTATTTAAATTGTAAATTCTGAGTTACGTCAATAAGGTCGAAAATCGCATGCACCTGTTTTTTGTAATCCCTATCGATGGCTGATTACTTTTTGATAGTCATTGGTTTTGTAAACATTAATTGATTTTACACAATTTCACAACTAATGAGTTGTTAAGTATTTCGTTGCCAACATTGACAATATTTATTTCAAGATCGAAATATTCGCGAAACTTTTGCTCGAGCAATTCAACAAATGCGACAAAATTATCAGGAATTATACCTAATTAAAAAACCCAATTGTACGTTACCATTGTTAAAATCTTTATAATGATTTAATTATTTCATCTAGTATTATTCATACACACAGAACAATAAACAACAATTATTAATAATAAAACACCACTGTTTTACATTAAAATATTAAAACTTGCAATGTACAAAACAAACAACGTGCGTCGTAATAACCCTAAGATTGTCAACTGCCTGTGCCTACGTAAACCGGTTCTTTCCACTCTCGCCGCGTACACTACAAGCGGCCAGTGGTCACGCACACATAAGCCGCGTGCTCGTAGTAGTGCAACCGATTCGCGCTGTTGTATGAAGCTGTGTCTCTGTTCCGTTTATCTACTCATGTGGCAATATTGCGGTGTAGGAATGTGCCTTAGCTCTGTTCCATAAGCTGTTGTTAAATTTTCGCCACAATTACCAAATTAATCAGTTCATGCTATATAGGTAGTTTTATTAAATCGGATCCAAACTATAACGAAAGGAAAAAAAAAAAGAATATTTTAATGTTAAGCTCTTGAATGTGTTGCCCTGTAGATAAGAATACGAAACTGTATATTTATCTTCAACATATCTTTGAAATATACTTACTCGTATTTTTAACTGGTTAATAATTGTTTATGGCACAAAAATTTGTGTATAGAATTTAATGCACTTTCTATAATTGTGTAGTGAGTAATTGTCATGTACCCAGATAGTTTCCACCAGTTTACTTGCAATAGACATACTTATGATTTTGTCACTTTGATTACTATTGGAAGAACAAAACCAAATAGCTTCCATTTGTCTCAGAGGCACCACATTTGAATGTCATGTTGTAAAGATAACCTATGAGTTTTGTATAACTATTACTACAAGCGAACTTTTGTGTGTAGGTACAGAAATATTCTATATTATATCAAGCGGGTCTGTGTCTAGCTAGATCAAATCGATAAAATGATAGTTTCGTTTAGTAACTATTACCTTTTATTTTTTAAACATACCTCATCCTCCTGAGGCCTGAGGGGTCATATATGCTACGTCTAAATATATATCTCAAGGTATTTTTATTAAAAAGTAATTATTGAAGAATGTTTTATATTACATAGGATTAAATTGACTTGTAAAAGAAAGTGACATCATTTTGCTTATGTCTGGCACTATTAGATGGCAGTGTATCCAATATTTTCAAGTAGTGTTATTTTGGTTGATAATTTCCTGTTATTTATAACGATAATAGCAGATAAAATAGTTAAAATGAAATGTGTAATAAATGCAGACATCTGTCTAATCAAATGGATCTGAAATAAGCTATTCAACAAAATTGATTCAATTTGAAAATAGTTCCAAATTACATCACTGATTTTTTTTAGAAAACATTTTCATAGTTTATTTATCCATTCTCGGAAATAATACAAATAAATTCAATAAATTAATAAAATATGAGACGGTATTTATTTTTATCTGCTTTTATTCATTGAAATTATGTATTTTTATTATGAAGTGCCATGTGTTAAACTGTAAACCTATTTAGACCATAATTATAGTAATAATCAATCTTAGGATTAGCTCTCGGTAATGAACTATCTTATCAATTTAGTATCTCGGGTATATACACTGTGATAGATTAGCTATTTAGAGATATTTTTATGCAAAGATATATGTGTACATGTACTTTGTGTAGTTCAATTGTAGGAGACCATGGCAATAATGATTAAAATGGTATTTAATCATTCTAGGTGCTTGAAGGGTTTTGTTTATTTATTTTAAACAATACCTACTTACATGTAAGCTTACTATTTTTATACCAAACCTCTTACGAATCGTCAAATCTTAATTATAATGAAACTGAATGAACCAGATACCTAAGATACCTAACGTAAAATACGTAAAAAAATACGAATTAAAAACTATGTCAGTGTTCTGATTGTGTAAACGGAATGAAAATAGCCACAATCACATGATACAATTGATAAATCAAACTGAAATTGATTAAATTAAATAAGATATTCTGCTTAATATAATAAGTATTTGTATAAGAACATTGATGTTTTTAAGTGTTGCGACCTAAATTAATAAATCTAGGTATGTATATTTGACTTATAGATATTGAAATATTAACCGACTGGTCCGAATTCTAACTAGTGTCTGGTTTGACTTTCTACACGACTATTTATTATACCGTTTCTTACCAAGAGTACTTTTACTGGCATTGGCGTCTAGTTTAACTTTAGGCAGTTCACTGACTATTCGTAACATAAATAAACTATTAACTAAATTGGTTCATTCTTGATTACTAGTTATTTATTTATACTTTTGTACTGTTTGTACCTGCAATACATTCAGGTCAATTCAGTTTATAGCATTCCATACTGTACATTTACGGGTGGTAGACTTACAATTAGGAAACAATTATTATGGAACACTTTTAGGAGAGAGGAGCAGTTTAGTAATATACTATAATAGTGTATATATTATACCTAGGTGCATTTGAAATATTATAGTTAAAAGATGTTTTATTGTAATATGCTTTAATAGGGTCTGCTGCATTTATTATTCTAAATTGATAACATTTTAGTGTATTATTAATATAGATATCAATTTTGATTATGATAACATGATAAGTTACATTTATAGATTTTCCTACAGTTAATTTTTGTGGAATATAATAAAGAACTTTGTACTTTTAGATAGCTACGATTTATAGATTAATAACGTTTAGATATTCTTTGATGACATAGTAGCTTTTACAGATAACATTTTTTTGTTTTCTTACTAAAGTATTTAAGTTAAATTTTAAAATACATATACAAAGAAAATAAAAGGGCGGTCTTACTATAGGTTAGAGGTTCTGATAACCATACACAGCATTACATATAAACTTCTTCTAAACAAGGATCGATAATGTAGGTAGCAATGATGATATAAAGGTATCTGTGAATATCTATAATAATGTGATAACATCGATTTATTCATTGATGACTAAATAGTTGACGATGATTGAATTATTATTGATGATTAACTTACCGATGGTTAAGAAGTTTATGATAATGCTGGCAATGATGACCATGTTGATGTGATTTTGATAATGATTTTGATAATGATTTTGATAATGATTTTGATAATGATTTTGATAATGATTTTGATAATGATTTTGATAATGGATTTTGATAATGGATTTTGATAATGGATTTTGATAATGGATTTTGATAATGGATTTTGATAATGGATTTTGATAATGGATTTTGATAATGGATTTTGATAATGGATTTTGATAATGGATTTTGATAATGGATTTTGATAATGGATTTTGATAATGGATTTTGATAATGGATTTTGATAATGGATTTTGATAATGGATTTTGATAATGGATTTTGATAATGGATTTTGATAATGGATTTTGATAATGGATTTTGATAATGGATTTTGATAATGGATTTTGATAATGGATTTTGATAATGGATTTTGATAATGGATTTTGATAATGGATTTTGATAATGGATTTTGATAATGGATTTTGATAATGGATTTTGATAATGGATTTTGATAATGGATTTTGATAATGGATTTTGATAATGGATTTTGATAATGGATTTTGATAATGGATTTTGATAATGGATTTTGATAATGGATTTTGATAATGGATTTTGATAATGGATTTTGATAATGGATTTTGATAATGGATTTTGATAATGGATTTTGATAATGGTTTTGATGTTGATGATATTGATAATCATTTAGATGTTGATGATATTGATAATCATTTAGATGTTGATGATATTGATAATCATTTAGATGTTGATGATATTGATAATCATTTAGATGTTGATGATATTGATCATATTGCCTACGAACTGCTGAAGTCTTTAGCCTTGTTCTAGCCTGGACTCATGTGCAGCAGCTGTGGGGCTAGATAGTATCAAGGAGATTGACCGTTGTTACTTGTCTATTTAATGTGAAAGGAAAGGCAATGGCAATGGCAATGAGTGTATTAGAATGAAAGTATTGTCCTAGTATTACACTACTGTTATCATACAAGTTGGTACCTGTATACTTGTAAATTAGTGAAATCGAATTTAATTATTTAACTCGGTTGTGAATTTAAATTATTTATTTTATTTCATTTATTTATCAGCCATAAGCAGAATTACCTATTTTATTTTTTTATTCTTAAAACCTTTACTTACATTTTTATGCTTCGTAGTGGCTCCTTTTGTACTATATTATTTTTGACAATTTGTGGATGGATAATGCAGTGGTGTAATATTGTAAAATTAAACTGTACTTCTATGTAACATGTGTATTGTGAATGTTAATGATCCCTTCATAGAACAGTAAATACAATTTGTAGCAATGGTATCAAAGCAGCTGACACAGAACTTATTTCTAGACTCGCAAAATGAAACCGTAATTACTGTAAATATGAGTCCAGTTTATTTTTGTGTAAGGCCCTTCTCTCACGAAGCTATTCAAATGCTACGGGACTGAGATGCAAACCATGATCGAATACTGGTATGCTACTCTTTACCGCACACGGTGCTACGCTAATGAGACTATATTTTATCATTTGAAGAACAACATTTGTACGACGATGTCTAGTGACTCTAGCGATGAAGACAATTTTCATCTGTATTTATATTACAAGAATAAACGAAAATATATAAGAAGATTCTGGGTGCACCCGTATATCGAAAAAAATATCAATTGTAGGGCATTTGTCGAGGGACGAGTCGTCATTTTTATAGAATGTCAATAGAATCATATTATTATTTGAATCTTTATCTGAGAAATCATCTTGCCAACTATCTAAATAATAACCCCACTGCTTCGCTTCCTTGGCAATAAAATTATTGTGTATAAATTTAATGTATACCTATAACATACATACATACATAGACTCACGCCTGTTTCCCCGAAGGGGTAGGCAGAGGCATATTAAACGCCCACTTTTCGCCAGTGTTTTGATCCCACGTAATAGGTGGCGAGCCTATTGCCGCTTATTGGGACATTTTGTTTGCCAGAGCCTCGTCCGTTGATCGGCAGGTGCACCACTTGCAGGTGAGGTTGGCTTGGGACCCTAAGTTCTTGGTGGGAACCCTATGCACCCGTATACCTATAAAAAAAATATGTATACCTATAAATGACCTGTTATATTGTTTTTTTCTAAATTTCAATCCACGCCTTTTATGTAACATCTTTTCTTACGTACTCTGGTAGCTTATAATTATACAAACATGGAAAATTTTCTACCTCCTGCACAAAAATAATATTAAAAGTTTGTTCCGCCGCCATTTTGTAATGCGACGCATATACTACTCGGGTAGCGTGCGACCAGCAAGACGGTAGCGTGCGACTGACATCAAACGCGTCGTCATAGCGTCTCGTCGTGTGCGGAATTAGCTGAATATGTATGGCGGCTACTCACAAGCGACGCGTAGGATACGGGTACAAAACACAAATCGTTTGAGAGTCGCTTCGTGAGAGAAGGGCCTTATTGTTTCGTACAAATGGATTGTTGTTGTGATACTATTCTTATAATTGAACTTACTTAGATGACGACGTAAGTCAGTATAGCCATAGCGGACGTAACGATACAATAGTTTTTAGATGGCTTTAATCAATATGGTAAGAATTCATTGTTACATAATACAGGGCGCCCGTCGGGCGTTTGTTTAGTAAAGTGTTATTTAATTTATTGTACTTCGAGGACGAAGTAATTGTCAGTCTGGCCGTGAGAGATATGTAATAATATCTAGGCTTTGGGCTGAAATTACTGATATCCAAGTATTTATACATAATATGTAAGAGGATAGTGGCAACTAAATGACACTGACATGACGTTTGACAGTTAAACTGTCAAACGTGTAAATAAGGTGTACCTATATAAGTCGACAGGCTCGGCTAGCTCGTCCTATTCTCCTTCGACGACGGCTCAGGTATGATATGGTTCTGACTATTTAATTGCCACTGTGTTCCAATATTCTGTGTTGCTTGTTCTTTTGTTTCATCATCTAGGAAACAATGTAAGATAGTGTAATCATTATCTTATTGATATTGTGTTGTGGGTAGTTTGATCGTTTGTGAGATATTATAGATTGTAATATAGGATAGAATAATATACTGTGGATCAAGTCGTATCAATGAGATTCATTAGTTATTTACCTGTGGTAAACATTTAGTAAATTGTATTGATGCTAAATAATGCTTATTATGTTCTGTTGTAAGACAGACCTTTCTAGTAATATAAAACTACCCACAACATTGATATTTGATATAAATTGGCTGTACCACTGTTTGTTAATTATTGTTATATATAGTTATTGAAAAGAATGATCAAGAGTTTTATTGCCCGTTCTTTCTCTTGGTTCTATGTCTTTGCTTTGCGAACTGGGCTGTAAATGTAAATGTAGAATCACGACGTAATCTAAAGATATATCCTTGTGCCAAACTGAATAAATGAAAGTATGATTTGATAGTTGTCTCTTTTATTTATCAAAACTGTCTCTACACTATAGGAAGCTTCCCTGTTTCTGACACATGCAAATATGCATGAAAAATGCTTGAAATATGCACGAAAACTGACAGAATAAGCAAAATTAAATTACTTTTTTTATGTTTTGTTAATATTATGCCCTTAGTCCGTGTGGTGACAGCTTAAGAATACGGAATGTCACCACCACATATTATCCCACGGGTGTCGTAAGAGCCGACAGAGGGAGCATAATATGCAGAAAACAGCACTGTAAGAGAAGGAAAACTTGATACAAACCCTATTCCAACCTGTTTGGCCAGCGTGGTATAGTAGGCCAATCCCTCCTTTCAAAGGAGTCCAGCAGTGGACTGTTAAAGGCTGATGATGAATATTATGCTATTAGGTTTAAGTTTTTTGTTAGTAAATACTTGTTTTAAGTTTTACTTTATTAAGTATGTATCTTTATAATTTATTATTTTTTAATAAAATAAAAATCTAAGTATTAACTTTTAGATTTTTTATTACAAAATCAGCATACATTTAGTAAACTATCCATTGATAGACGATACTCGATACAGTAACATGTTACATTATTTAATATTTTTGTAATTATTAACAATCAAGTATTGTTCTAAATGTTCAGTGGTAAGATTATGTCTTCAAAATATTTTTATACGACGAAAATGATCGCTCCACATCTACTGAGGTAACTGGGCAGAATTTGAACTTGGGTGCTATGTTAGCGCTTATATTTTCTGACAAAACTTCTGCCGTCCCATTAATAAAGCTACAAAATACTGCAAATTATAGCGATAATATTCATCATCACTAGATCTTAGGAAAAATATGCTATTAGCGCTGGAAATGGCTTAAATATGCAACTGCATATGCAAATATGCAAATGCATATCATCCGGTCTCTAATAATAAGTAACAAATCCAACATTAAAAGAAAACCAATCACTTCAAGTAAGTCGTTGTATAATCAAAGTCAAATTGATTCACTTGGGTTACAATGTGACGCTTATGAATGTTTTTTTTTTTATTTAATAAATAATAATTGCTTAAAGATTCTACATTTAGGTACTTTTACTGCCACGTTCGCAAAGCTAGCAGAACCATAAGAGAGAACGGACAATAGTACTCACGGTCACTTCTTTTTACAGAAAAAGTATAAACTTGCGAATTCGGAGTAAGTATGTTTTTATTTTATTTATATTCTTATATTGTGCCTTGTATGCGCATAATTGTGACGTCACTATATCCGCAGTGTCTATAAAAAAGACAATACAGTAAACAGATCGCGATAAATGACGACATATGAGCCGCTCGCTCAAACGTAAGTTTACGGTTTTACGCCGATTTACGGTTTATCGACGCGGAGCGGCGCGGCCAGCATTACGCGGGTTTCACGGTTCGCGTAAAACAGGATGATCGCATTATGACGGTTAAATTGAGTTTTATTTTGGTTTTCATTGATATTGGTAGCGTTAAAATGATTGTATTAAAATTAGCTTGAGAGACTTTTGGTAAAGAAAACGCTTGAAAAATAATGGGGCCAATTTATAATCTATAGATTGATATTGATATATCAAAATATAGTTGAGTATAAATTTTATGTGAGGCAGTCAAAGACGTGAAAAAGTATTAATACCGTAAAGCTTGTTTTATTATTATTTATTAATTTTATTATAAAGATTAAGACCCGATAAATAAAATACTTACGATCTACGTGAGACACCCGATTTAGAAAAGAATACAACTTTAACATATGAATAAATTCTACCAACTATTGTCTATTCTGCAAACTCGACATAAACTAGCTTTCTTATATCATTATGGTAAATACTTTACCATAATGATTGAGTTATTACTACTACTAGAAGAAATTCTGTTTAAAAGTTTTCTTGCAGGATTTATTAAGTCGGGCAAGGTCGGGTAAGAAAGCTAGTTTATGTTAATGTTCAAAAGGCACACGTCGGTAACAGATGGTTGGCTGATTTATTAGAAAATTAGGGAAAAACCCGAAGTCATTAATTAGCATGAATTGATTAATAATTCTTAAGAGTTCTTTCGGTAACAAAGGAACGAAACCTAACCCTGCAGTTTCAAAAAATTGGTCCAGGTGGTACAACATTTTAGGAAATAAAATAGCTTATAAAATACATACATACATACATACATAGACTCACGCCTGTTTCCCGGAGGGGTACGCAGAGACTACGGAACGCCATTTGCAACGAAATATATAAAATACTAATAATAAATGAAATAAAATTGCAATTCAATTGGCGAGTTCATAAGTTGAAGGCCCGTTATTATCTAGCTCTGATTTTTCCCGTGGCCATTAGCACCTAAGTATTTCCATGACGTCCTTTAATATTTTTTCTGTGCCTTTTTATGTACTGGTTTTTATTTGTTAGGTAAATACCTACACATTAAATACCTACACATAAAATAAAACAATAATTTCTAAACTTAAGTAAGTTTAGAAATTATTGTTTTATTTTATGTGTAGGTATTTAGTCACCTAGTAAAAGGTTTCTTTGCAAGCAAATCTTGGTGCTTCAGTGACTTTAAATCGAAAACCTATTATAGCCAACTACAGGTGCTTAAATAAGTAATATTACCAAAAAAGTAGATGTTAAATTGTAAATACTATCTATTTTCCTGACACTAAAATAAATAAACGCCACCTCTAAAATACATAAAAAGTTAATTTTCCCTAAAGTCCTATTTATAAAAAACGAAAATAGCTAAGCCCTGATTAGCATCTTAAAAACCTTTTCCAAATGATTGCCTTTCAGCAATAAATTGTCCCTTCTTAAAACTTACTTAGCCACTAAAATGTACCCACACTTTGTTCGAATTCGCTGAGGTAGGCGGATACAAATGGTCCACAATGAATCCTGGTGGTTTTCTACAGAATCGCTTCGGTAAAAACGCTTCTGAGCACATTTTAGCTACCCTGTGAAGATATCTTTTTAAATTTGACGTTGGTGCAAACGATTTATTGAATAGAAAGGAGTGTGGATTTAGTTTGGGATTCTGTATTGGTTGATGTTTGACTATTTTTATGGCGATTGAAATGGGTAATGGCTTTCAAATATTCAATACCTTTTTACCAGGCACTGACAATCATGCATATTAATATGTACATTCTTAAGATATTAATATAACTTCTTTTAGTAACTTATGTGGACAAGGATACCTTACGGGTTTTATCTACCAGTAACTTTGAATATCAAGACATGTTTACGACACATAATTCGATGTTAATAAAAAGTTTGAGTTTACTGCTCGAAATTGTAATGCTTCCAAGGCGCCCAGAGTTGGGCACTTATTGATTGCCTTCGGATTATTGTAGATAATTCTTATGTATTTTCTACATTTTCTGTATTTATTTTCCATATATTTGCCACAAGTGCCTCTGTTCAAGCTCATACATAGGTATAATTATTCTAGACGCCCCACTTAGATAAGAACATTTTCAAGTTAAATGAATTAATGAAATAGTAGAAATATGTGAAACTTATTTATGGGTGCATAGGGTTCCTACCAATAACTTAGGGTCCCAAGCCAACCTCATCTGCAAGTGCACTGCCGATCAACGGACGAGGCTATTGCAAACAATATATCCCGACAAGCGGCAATAGACTCGCCACCTATTACGTGGGATCAAAACACTGGCGAAAAGTGGACGTTTAATATGCCTCTGCCTACCCCCTCGGGGAAACAGGCGTGAGTTTATGTATGTATGTATTTATGAATATTTGATTAAACTAAATATTACCATGAATATAAAATTACATTTGTTCGACTGAACTTTAAAACATGCTCGAAAAAATTATACAAAAATAAAAACGAATTTATTCAAACGTTGTCCATATCGCAATTACGTAATTTGTGCCAAATTAAGAATACCTTTCGGACGAAATGAGAATTTCAATAAGGGAGCCAAACGATGTAATTAAAATTTAATGACTTGGCAGCGTTAGCAATCCTTTTTTTATAGTAATTAATGTTTTTATAGCCTGCTTTTTATCTGACTACAACTTAGTCAAAATTAAGGGAACAAATCGGAACAAAACTTCGGACCCGGCGGTCAATCTTAATAGTGCCTAGCCGACTGTGTGTTATATATTAGGGTGCTCAAGTGTATGCGTTCTTACTCTCTATTACCTATGTACATACATCGCTTCTAATGGCCGGCATGCATTTTTTTTAAAGGTAACTCTCGCACTAGGAATAAATCCTGTGTCGCGGGGGACTTTACAAACATACAACCAACGGACACAATGAACATCCAGACTCGAAACAACAATTTATGGATCACACAAAGTGTTGTCTCGTGTGGGAATCGAACCCACGACACTCGGCGCAGTGTCAAGCGGCGAGGCGGCAGCGTAAACAACTACGCCAACCATGCAGTCAAAAATAATATGTACCTATCTATCTATCTATATCGTCACGCCTGTCTCCCATTGGGGTAGGCAGAGACTATGGAACGCCACATGCTTCGGTTCAAACATACCTCTTTCGCTTCTTTCTTTTTTTTAATATGTACCTATATTATACTAGAGGACGCCAGCAGCTACGCCTGCATTTTTTTAAATTTACCCGTTTTGGCCGATCCCGTGGGAATTTCGGGAAATCCCTTCCTAGTGCACCCCTACGGTCCCCAAGGAACATACATACCAAATTTTAGCTTCCTGCGCCCAATAGTTTCGGCTGTAGGGTGTCTGTCAGTCAGTCAGTAACGCAAGGATTTTATATATTAAGATGATGATCGGAGGAAGATTGGGCTGAAAACAAACAACTCGACGTCCTTTCTGAGCTGTCACTCTATCAACTGCCTGACCCGCAAGTTTCTATAGAATAATACTATATAGAAGAATCCATAATTCCAATTTCTTGAAGTAGGCATCGAACTTATGACGCTGTAATAATAATAACGGTTGAATAATTTCACTATCTCAAAAACGCCTGCTGGGCCACAACTGCCCAGTTTTTGGGACCACGGAGGGCGACGCACCAGCGCGGCTCTCGTAGTACATATGTGTATATTTTTTAAACTACTTACTTCCTCTCAAATCACTCATCCAATTTGCTGAAATAAGGTGTCCGTCGATTGAAAATTACTAATGCATTTGTGTGACCAACAGCCTAAATGTGCCGTATTTGGCATTAAAATTTCAAGAAATATTGGAGTGTTAAAAATGCTGAGTGAAACTTACTCCATTTTGTGATTGTGAAGTGAATAAAGTAAATCAAGTGTGTGTCTCTAGTGACGTGTTCTTAATTCTACCCTGACTTTCCTCGGCGGAGTTTCAATCAGAACGAACAGCGCTCTGGTCGCGATTGGACCGAAGATTGGATTGTTTGAATTGGACCGTTAACTCCGACGTCTCGAGGCGATGGTGTGGCTCTGTTGCTGGCTTAAAAGTATTTATTTCCACTTCAGGAATTTCTCATGTGTGTTGTGAAAAATGTTGTTCACTGCCACTGCCATACACTGCTTACTAATAACATTATAAAGCTGAAGAGTTTGTTTATTTGGTTGAATGCGCTAATCTCAGGGACTGGCCCGATTTGAATAATATTTTTTGTGTTGGATAGTAAGGCTTAAGACATATGTAATATTAGCTTCTCGATAGAGCAACTTCACTGCCGTCTTACTTCCGCATCCCGACAGACAGAGACATACAGACTACCCATAATTTCTGTAAAATATCTTTATGATAGTCGACTCCAGTGTCGAGTTGATTGATTCTATGTTTATATTGTAAACTAGAAGACGCCAGCAGCTATGCCTGCATTTTTTTAAATTTACCCGTTTTGGCCGATCCCGTGGGAATTACGGGAAATCCCTTCTTAATGCACCCCTACGGTCCCCAAGGAACATACATGCCAAATTTCAGCTTCCTGCGCCCAATAGTTTCGGCTGCAGCGTGTCAGTCAGTCAGTAAGTAACGCAAGGATTTTATATATTAAGATTTAGTATAGAAATAAGCGATTTGATTGGTTATGTATACTGTAAGCTTATATTTTTTATTATGAATAAATGATGATGATAAATAAAGATTGAAATGATGCTACGTCATCATCAGCCTTTAACAGTCCACTGCTGGACTAGGCCTTTCCTTTGAAAGGAAGAATTGTCCTTCTATACCACGCTGGCCAAACGGGTTGGTATAGTAGGGTTTGTATCAAGTTTTCCTTCTCTTACAGTGTTGTTCTCTGCATAATATGCTCCCTTTGTCGGCTCTTACGACACCCATGGGATGATAAATGGGGTGGTGACATTCTGTATTCTTAATCCGTCACCACACGGACCGATGCTACGTGGCACGGGGAATAATTTGTTTTATATATTTTTTATAGCCTGTATCCTTGAAGGGGTAGGCAGAGGTGTAATATTACATCCACATTTTCCTTTGAATTTTTTGATCCCACGTAATATGGGGCAAGGTGATTGCTGTTACCGGGCACATCACTAGACTCCGTGCTGCTACTGAGAATTCGGAAAAACCCAGTATCACTTTTGCCCGCACCGTGAATCGAACCCAGGACCTTCGATCAGCAGTCGCATACGTTATCCACTGGACGACGGAGGCAGTCACGGGGGGAGGGGGTCAATAACTAACATTTTAATACCCAAATTTGCATGCATTTTCAGAAAAAAAGATCACGACGTATCTGATTAGACGTGAAACTCTATTCATCATCCTCTTAGCGTTATCCCAGTTTTTCAATCTGGGGTCCGCTTTCTAGTCTAACCGGATTTGGCTGAATATTAGCTTTTCCACGGAGCGACTGTCTGTCTGACCTCCGCAACCCGAAGGGATAGCGATATTCCATGGTTTAGACTAGTGTCAGTTTATTTAGAAGGTACTGACGCCCTGTAACGACTGTCAAAGATCTTCATGACAACCGGGACCGACGGCTTAACGTGCTCTCCGAGGCACGGGACAAGCGATAATTAACAATTCAATACGCACATAACTCCGAAAAGTCATTGGTGCGCGCCATGGATTCGAACCCGATACCCTCTGCATGGCAGTCTGTTGGTATATCCACTCGGCTATCGCTGCTCTCAGCTCGTATCTGGTATTTATCTCCAAAGATACAAAACATTTGGGGATGATGATAAAAGTAAATATACAAAATATTTGTTTGCGAATTAGCAGAGTTCTGTTAGGATCAACACACTTGCCGTCAATATCCCCAACGTGCAAATTCTTAATTCATATTATTAGTTCCAATTCACCTTTTCAATAGGAAGGTACATCATTCCCGATCAACACGATCAAAGATAACCTTAGAATTGGACGGTGCAAAACGAATACCGCAAGACTAATATCAGGATATTCTAGCAACTTTTAGTAAGTTGGCTTCTATTCGGTGTGAGTTTCAACCAGCGCCGTTCGAAGCGATTAGATCGAAGATTGCTTTGTCTAAAGTGAAGCATCGACTTCGTTGCGCTTGAACTTCAGAACAAGTTAATTCAATTTGGAACAGGTTTTGTGCTTCTTTGTAGGCAATTGATGCATATTGCAGAAGAGGTTTTTACGTGTTTAGCCTTGTTATAAAATATGGAGTACAAAATGTACTCCAGAAGGCCAATTCTTGTATTTTATCTGACATCGACACTATATTTTGAATGTAAGTGGATTTTGGAATGACTCGCAATTATCTTGGCATTCTGCTAACTTAATGTGATTGTCATCAAATTTGACTAGCACGTTAATAAAACCATTGCAATTGGACTTAAATATAATGTAGGTAGCAATTATATTCAAAAGCAGCGATAGCCCAGTGGTGTACGTAACGGACAGCCTAGACGATGGTCTCGGGTTCGATCCCCAGGTACCCCGGGCACACACCTCTGACTTTTCGAAGCTATGTGTGTATTAAATATGTTTATTATCGCTCGCTTAATAATGTGCCCGGTAGATGGCAATAGGCTCGCCCCCTATAACATTGGGACCGAAACATAACTGGCGAAAAGTGGGTGTGTAATACACTTCTGCCTACCCCTTCGGGGATAACAGACGTGAAGTTATGTATATATGTTTATGTATATCTAACATTTCTTGTAATATACAAAATTATCATATCAAACTGTTAATTGTGTAAATAATTAAGTTTGAGTGAAGTACAATATCCATTGGGTTTACCTGTAATGATATTTGTATAGTTGGAAAATAAATAAATAAAAGTTTCAAACTCTCTAATTTTTATCCATATTTTAATCTATCCACGAAATCGGTCTTGTATGATATAATTATGTACAATCAAACAAGTCGGCGCTGGACCAGTTTGAAAAACAATCCCTTGGCTCGCTCATAGAGTCGAGGCACACTAGAAACTGGTTTTGTATACGAGTGTCAATGTGCGTGTAAAGTAACACTGGAAGCGACGAAGTCTTGCTAAGCGATTCTCGCCCTTATGGTGGTCTAGCGGGAAGTTGTTCGACTGTACTATTGTTTTCCTGTTTTCCTTATATCCTATCCCTCAAAACACCCAAAAAGGGAAACACCAATAGTTAAAACTAAAAAAACTTTTGTCATCACATTAACAAGTTGCATCTAACAAACGTCCAAGTTAGACCTAAAAACATTGGAAATCCCTTGTCGCGAACATTGTTGCCAAGTAGTCTAACGGCTAACAGGGACTTAGGGGTCCAAACAAATCGCGTGCGGTACCAAACTTTAGCCGCGATGTAGAAGCCTTTTTAGAGTTCACGATGCGATGCCGACACGACTTATGTCACACACTTTTCATCACGTGCAATAGTTTGGAATTCTCGATACTGTCCGATTTTTTACTTTTAACTTGTTAGGAAAATAATAATAGAGATATATGGCAAAGCGGCTGCCTAAAAAACTACGCTATTGTATAGTCAATCTTATCAGTGTTTTTAGAGTTTACCTAGAGCTTGACATCTTGCCGACAGGTGATATATCAAAGTCGTGTGGACAAATAAAAAGGTTTTCCGTTATTCCGTATTGAGAAGTTTGTGAATTTTTAAGGATTCCCTCAAAGATTCGCGCTATTCTTTTTCTTTGTTTTACTGTTTTTAAGTAGGATTACCCGCGGTCCAGGTGTTGGAATCTGTTAATGTTTTGTTCCAGATTGTTCGATATTAAATAAGAAGTTTGAATTATTACAGAGCTAGCTACCTATAGAGATGGAAATTTTGCTTGCCGCGTGGCAACGAAATCTGCTTTGAATGATAGAATCTATTCACTGTTCAAGAATTTAATTAAGTTTCGAATAATTAATTAGATGTAGCGTTACTTCGGCGAAATGTATTGTTAAATAATTATCGAAAAGCAAAATGTCTGCCTGTCATTTCTGTGATTGACAGTACCGCGTAACAGCTTTGGTTATAAGTAGAAAATGAATTTCTAACACTTTAAAACTGTGTTTTTCTTCATAAATATATATTATATTTCTATCGAATCTTTGAAAGGTTACTTTATGTCAGCAGGTCATGCTCATGTCCATTATTCTTTTATAAACTGTACTTTTACATTGTTACAAAATACACACAATATTCACACTGAAAGGATAACTAAAACACTTAATTTAGTAACTGCATTAATTGCTTAATTATTATGTCTGTAACTAATTACTATTTACAAGTAATTAAGTACAATGTGTAACAGTTGCAGCGCCTTACAAAAATAAATATATGTACCATAATATTGGCGATTTAAAAGAGTGGCCACGAGTTTTATTGCCCGTTCTTTCTCGTGGTTCTACCTATTGCTTTGCGAACGAGGCAGTAAATGTAAATGTAGAAGCATTAAGTAATTTAATTTTAAAATTGACGTTCATAAGCGTCACCTTGTGACCTAGATGAATAAATAATGACTTTGACTTTGTTAAGAATGAATTTTTAGAAATACCGAATATTTGTCAACTGTTTAGTAAGCCCCCAATGCAAACGGAAGGGTATTATTTTGACGTGTCTGTGGGGTTGTATATATGTCTGTGGTATAGTAGCTTTTAATCTAATAGACCAGTTAAGGTCAAAAAATATGTTTTATGACTAACATAACAAACCTGAACACTGATATTATTTCACTAAACGTTGCACGGAAGTTCAGCAGTGTACCTGGAACAAAGAACAATAAATTTTACTATTATGATAAGGCTATGGATTACTTTCGCAGCAATTCTAAAATATCTTTCAAATTAAATCCATATATTTGGATATTTGAGATATTATGTTTGACATAATATATTGTGTGTCAAATATGTATCTCATAAGCAAGGATTGGAATTAGGGAGCTAACATTGTCAAAAGTATGGATATGCCTAATTTTTAAATGTGTTGCCGGCACTAGATTCTGGTAAATTTCAGTTTTTTAATCAAGGTGTATTAAACTGTTGAAAAAATCTTCATTAAAATCCAAAATTTTCTGGAATCTAGTTCCAGAAACACATTTAAAAATTAGCATATCTATACTTTTGACATGTGCTGATTCCGATCTTTGCTCGTAAGGCAGCGATAGCCTAGTGGAGATACCAACAGACTGCCATGCAGAGGGTATCGGGTTCGAATCCACGGCGCGCACCAATGAATTTTCTGAGTTACGTGCGTATTGAATTATAAATTATCGGTTGCCCCGTGCCTCGGAGAGCACGTTAAGCCGTCTGTCCCGGCTGTCATGAAGATCTTTGACACTCGTTAAAGGAAGTCAGTGCCTATATATAAACTGACACTAGTCTAAGCCATGGAATATAGCTATCCCTTTGGGTTGCGGCGGTCAGACAGGCAGTCGTTAGGTGGAAAAGCTAATATTCAGTCAAATCCGGTTAGACTAGAAAGCGGACCCCGGGTGTAACTGGGATAACGCTAGGAGGATGATGATGATGTATCTCACGTATCCAATACATGAATACTTCGAATATTAGAACCAGCCGTTTGTAGATCATAGCATAATACATGTTTTGTTCAATTTCGAATGCATCTAGATGATTGTGCCTTGTGTAGTTCTTGAAAAATATGTATGTATTTACAAAAAAAAATTATATATGTATGTTTATCCATTATCTAGTACCCATAACACAAGCTCTGCTTAGCTTGGGACTAGACGGTGATGTGTGTATGTGGTAGAATATTATTATAAAAAGAAGAAAAAAAAAAGAAAAGAAAAAAAAAGGTTAAGAGCGGTTTCAGATTAGCGTTTTATACATGCGTATAAGCTTGTTTTTGGAAGCGCATGTAGGCGCGTATAGGCGCACCTTTTGGCACACGCGCAACTCGTACGAGCGTTGACGCGCTTCTAGCCTCGTATAAGTGCGAGCTGTCAGAATCCATGTTGACACTGACACGATGTCACTACCGTCTCGAATGAACACGACGAAATACGCCCGTTTATGCGAGTCCGGTTTTTTGAAGCGCATAATGTAGCGCGCGTTTAAGCGCGTATGCTGAAACGACCGTATACGTGCAGAAAAATACGCTAATCTGTAACCGCCGTGTTTAAGGATAAATTAAACAAATCATTGTATTCATCTCACGTTTCTCGTGGTCGTATTTATAATACAAGCCTTTATTATAATAATATAACAAAACATATTCCACAACTGAAATGTAATTAAAACCACAATAGATTAATTTGCAGCATAGTTGAACTCGACGTATACACAAGAAAGCTCTCAGTGGACAATATTCAATGCAACATACAATGCGAGAATTCATTTGTGAAACTGGTTTTGGTACGTGATGTACTTGGTGATAAAATATCACCAAATATAGGTGATATAATTACGTATTTGTTAGCTATATGGATAACGTATATTATGCATGCACACTTAATATCAATAATAAAGAGGAAAAATTTGTATTGTTATTTGTTTGTTTGTAATGGATAAACTCAAAAACTACTAGACCGATTTTAAAAACTTTCACCGTTAGAAAGCTACACTATCTGCAAGTAACATAGGCTATATTTTATTTTAGAAAATATTGGGTCCGTAAGATATTTGGGTTTTAAAGGAACGTTAAGTAGTTCCCTCAGGACGCGGGTGAAACTGCGGGAAACGGCTAGTATATAATAAAGAGGAAAAAATTGTATTGTTACTTGTTTGTTTGTATGGATAAACTCAAAAACTACTAGACCGATTTTAAAAATTCTTTCACCGTTAGAAAGCTACATTATCTGCAAGTAACATAGGCTATATTTTATTTTAGAAAAAAATTGGGTCCGTAAAATATTTGGGTTTTGAAGGTACGCGAAGTAGTTCCCTCAGGACGCGGGTGAAACTGCGGGAAACGGCTAGTATTTAATATACATATATATATTTTAATGTGGTCTAATTGATATCAGCCATGGTATGGCCTTATAGAAATATGCCATGTATGTACAAGTGAATATTTTTATAGACTCACGCTTGTATCCCGAAAGGGGTTGGCAGAGGTGTTATATTACTGCCACATTTTCCCATGAATTTTTAGGTCCCACGTAATAGGGGGCGAGCCTATTGCCGTTACCGGGCACTTCACTAGACTTCGTGCTGCTACTGAGAATTCGGAAAAATCCAGTTATACTTTTGCCCGACCTGGGAATCGAGCCCGGGACCTCCGATCAACAGACGCATATGCTATCTACTGGACCACGGTGGCAGTAATATTGAATACCTATCTAATATTTTATTTTATTTATTGTACTATGAACGGGTTATCAGACTGAACTAATTGATATTATCCATGGTATATTCTGTAACAGAATTAATGAAAAATAACCCTGAGGTGGTGATATCGATGTCACAAAAAGAGGTTATAAGATCCGTAATTTACTGCGATTCCTACATAAAAAGTCAAAGTCAAAATCCTTAATTCATTTAGATCACAAAGTGACACTTATGAACGTCAAATTTAAAACATTATTACTGTATGCTTCTACATTTACATTTACTGCCACGTTCACAAAGCAAGGGCGTAGAACTATGAGAAAGAACGGGCAATAAAACTCACGGTCACTCTTTTTCATCGCCAGGTTTTTAATAATACATAACAATTAAACTTTTGTAAGGTGCTGCAACTGTTATACCTTCTATGTTACTTGTATATATTTACTGTACATAATACTCAAGCATAATCAAGTTAAATTTTGATGTTCATTTAGTTAGCCTCCTGAACATAGACATGGTGAAACAGGAGCATCCACTTACATTATGCACCTAACAATGCAGGCAATCCGCGCAAATGTTCAGAACCATGATGGAAATTATGAAGATAAATATCAAAAACAAAATTATACCAGCCCATAAGACCGCCATCGACCAGTCATCGCAAGTAGCACCCGTTCACGAGTATGACGCATGTGCCAGCCATCATCCCTCTCGCCATATCAGAGGGACAGGGATGACCCGACACACGACGCCACCACAAGAAATGACATTTTAGTGAGCATGACGACAACGGTATACGAAAATAGTATAATACCTTATTGCCTGCCTAATACATAACTGCAGTTTGGTTGTTAAGAACTCTGATACAAGCTAAATGCCCTGTTGAGAAAAACCGTCGATGTAAAAGTAAGGATCGCTTTCCTTTCACAACAATTTCTGTTATTCTTATAAAGCCCAGACAAAAATGTTTAATAAGTAAATACAATGCACTCGGTCCCTAACTTTTCAGAAATATTTTCAGATATTTAAATTCAAAATTCTTTATTTGTCGAACATAGGTAAGTAGATCTTACAAATATTCATACTCCTAAAAAAATTTGTAACTCCAAATATCTTTTATACTTTCTAAAACTTAAATCGTATCTGTGTTTACTATAATATATGTCTGTGTGAGTAGTTGGACAAACGAGGGCTTAGCGGCGACGCCGACGACGCGCCAACTCAGCCAGATTAAGCTATCGACACCCACCAAACGGTTTACGTTTACACAAAATAAAATGTGTTTTGGTAGATTTAGTGTATGTAAACTAAATTTATAGTTTACAGATAGTGTATGTATATTAAGAGATCTAGTTGAGTGTATAAAACTGCTCAAAATATAATAACATGCTTTACATGCTTTACTTTAATCTTCACTTTACTTCAATCAGTGCGTTCTACCCGTAATGACCTACGGGGCTGAGACGTGGCCACTCTCGGTACGACTTGTCCACCAATTTAAGGTTGCTCAGCGAGCTATGGAAAGAGCTATGCTCGGAGTTTCTCTTAGGGATCGAATCCGGAACGAAATCATTCGGCAGAGAACTAAAGTAACCGACATAGCTCAGCGAATAAGTAAGCTGAAGTGGCAGTGGGCAGGTCATATATGCCGTCGAACCGATGATCGCTGGAGCGGTCAGGTTCTTGAGTGGCGACCGCGTCTCGGCAAACGTAGTGTAGGGCGTCCTGTAGCTAGGTGGGGCGATGATATTCGAAAGGCAGCGGGCAGGGATTGGAAGAGGAAAGCTGAAGACCGAGCTCATTGGCGCGCCATAGGAGAGGCCTACGTCCAGCAGTGGACTGATATAGGCTGATGATGATGATGATGACATGCTTTACTTTAGCTTAAATCTTGTGAGAAACTGCTTTTAATCTTGAGATGATTGCATTTATACAGGGTGTTGGTATACATTTGCAAAATATTTTAATAATACAACATAGACAGTATACTTATTAACCTAAAATTATTTTAAACAGTGTGCGATTATATAAAACCCTATTTTCATTAAATGTTACTTTGATCAGAATCAGAATAAACTGTTAAATCGTGCAAAATAAGACTGAATCGCGCAGTCACTGTAGGTGCGTGTGCTTATGTGTGTTAGGCACCTGCAGTGGCGATCAGCTGAGCGGCGGCGGCGGTCAATACACCGAGTTAATTTTCAAAGTGTATGATGACGAAAAATTTTTTTTTCTTTCAGTGACTTATTTTTCATGTATTATTCATGTAATGTGACTGCCTCCGTGGTCCAGTGGATAGCGTATGCGACTGCTGATCGGAGGTCCCGAGTTCGATTCCCGGACAAAAGTGTAACTGGGTTTTTTCGATTTCTCAGTAACAGCACGGAATCTGGTGATGTGCCCGGTTACGGCAATTGGATCGCCCCCTATTACGTGGGACCTAAAAATTCATGACGAAATGTGGGTGTAATGTTACTAATGTTACACTTCTGCCTACCCCTTTGGAGAAACAGGCGTGAGTCTATAAAAAAAATATTCAGTTATAATAGTATATTCACCCCTTAGAATATTTAGCAAATGCAAACAACATCCTGTATAGAAGAATAGACTTTTAGAACTTTACAATATTAATAGAGCTCCAAACCTTTAGGATCAAATCCACAAAAATCCACGCCGCAGCCCATCAAATTAAAGCTTAAATAAAAATACTTGTGAACTTACGAAATGCCGGCAGTTGGACCCAACCCTTCAGGGCCCGGACCCCAAACTTTAGGGTCCAAGTGGGCCCAATTGTTTATATGGCATGCTAATTAGTGGTTGACCTCGATCTACCTCCCGGGGATACCTGGGTCTTTAAGAGGTCTATGTCAATACGGAGGACAAACACTTGTTAGATGAAACCCGTTTAATGGTTTGGCGCAAAAGTTCAGATGAGAAGTGGAAAATACTTTGAGCTAAGTTCGTTATTTCGTGGAGTTTGAGCTTTGTTTTATTTCTCTGCCGATAGATGACACTGTGTAGTAATAAACCTCTGCGGATAGATGGCGTTATACTTACGAGATACGAAGTACCTAAGATAGTGTACCATATTTCCGTTTACACAAAACGCATAGCTCTTTTATTGGGCTTAGTATAAGATTTTATAATAAAATACCAAGTAATATTTTAGACTTGCCTTTAAGGTCGTTTCAGACAATTGTTAAAAATAATCTTTTACTAAAGGCATATTATAGTTTAAATGAGTATCTTGACGACAAGTACGCTTGGAAATAAATATTATTTTATTAGGTCAATTTCTTTTTATTATTAGGTCAATAGGCAGTTTTATAGTGTAGTTAATTACCGTATTCTCTTTTATACTACATTTGCATTCTTGTTCTACTCTTTTTATTATAATTTATCGGATTTGTAAGGTGAGGGTAACTCGTGGTCATGAACTGCTAACTAATAGATTGTAAATTGCTGCAGGTTCATATACCATTACTTTTCGGAACATACTGTTCCACCATAGATCAGAACAGTCATGTTCGCGAGTTGCTTACATCAAAAGACGTAAGTGGATGCTCCTGTTTCACCATATTCACTTTGGGAGGCTTACTAAATGAACATAATTTATTGCTTGAGTATGATATCAATAACTATTAACTTTTGCAATAGTAGATAACTCGCAATGTGAAACAGTTGCAGCTCCTTACAAATATAACATGTAAAAGAATTATACTGGCAGTTAAAAAGAGTGGCCACGAGTTTTATTGCCCGTTCTTTCTCGTGATTCTACCTATTGCATTGCGAACGTGGCAGTAAATGTAAATGTAGAATCATCTAGTAATTAACTTTAATCTTTGACGTTCATGAGCGTCACTTTGTGACCTAAATAAATAAATGATTTTGAGTTTGAGTTTGAGTTTATTGTGTAAGTATAAATAATACAAGGACACAAAAGGGTTGCACGCATTTTTGCAAAATTAACCATTCCGTAAAAAGATAAATAGTAAGAGTAAGGATCTTCAGCTGGGATTCGACGCGCGACGAATATTCGTACTACCGTTTGTATAAGAGAGTTTTAGTAATTGGTCACCCATCCTCCCCCCCTCACACACATACATTTAGTTGCTTGTATATTGCCATTATTGTAATACAGTAGGTACTTAACTAGCTCAGGAGTTAGGAATACAAATTTATTGTAAAAGAAAAGAATGTCAACAAAGTTATTTATTTATTTATTAAGCAATCGGTGACAGTGGGGCTTAACCTCTCTAGTTAAGTAATTCCCGGTCGTCTTTATGAATATACATACATATTAAATAATACAAAATCTCTTTCTTAGAATGTCCCAAGTCCTTCTGAGTCCCTAAAACCAAGGATTTCCTAGCGATTTTAGCCGACACTTAATAACCGTAAAATAATAATTGTTTTCATTGCATACTGGGATTAGATCCCGGGCCGGGATTGTCGGCCCGGGACTATAATCCCGGGTTTGGTTTATGGCCAGTTTTGTTGTTGTGATGGAAACTAATTATTTATAATAGAATAATTAATACGTTTACTTTGATGAACGAGGAATAAGTAATGTTGTTTTGTTAGTATTAAGCGTTCACACTTCACTAGGTTCAGTTTTGGTAGATTTTGATTTCTTTATTAATTTATAGAGTCACGGCTGTATCCCCGAAGGGGTAAGCAGAAGCGTAATATTACACCCACATTTCGCCATGAATTTTTAGACCCCACGTAATAGGGGGCGAGCCTATTGCCGTTACCGGGCACATTATTAAGCGAGCGACAATAAAATTTTAGCGAGACCAAAAAACCTAATGGAAGGCAAGAGGAACCCACCACGCAACCTCGGATTGACCACCCCAACTATTGCAATAGAAAAAGGTTGACAATACGGAACTCCTCTAAAAGGATAATGGATATAAGAATGGTATGGGTTCCAGGAAGATACCTGACTTGCAGTATCCCGCTGTATGCGCCGACTATTCTTCGACACTATTACGATTATGACTAATATTCGATAGTAAATCAGAATAATTTGTTGAATTGTGCAAAATAAGACTGTACCGCGCTGTGCTTGAGTGTGTTAGGCACCTGCAATGGCGATCAGCTGAGCGGCGGCGGTGGTCAATACACCGAGTTAATTTTCAATGTCAAAAATGTTTAACTTTGAGTGACTTCTTTTTCATGAAATTTCTATTCAGTTCTACTCGTATATTCACCTCTTAAAGTATTTTGCAAATGCAAATTATCAATTTGTATAGTAAACGCGTGTGAGAACTCTGCTCGCGCGTTTCAATATTTTAGTGTCCGTGTGCCGTCGTGTCCGTTAGATGCCGCCATTTTGACTGTTTTTACCATAGGATGGATAGATTGGTTCAGTTGTATTTAGCTACCGCCACAGCCTCAATACTTGAAAAGTGACACGTGTAGACTTATATTATCCTCAATTAGAACACCATCAATTCACTGAACTAAAAAGACATACAACACCGTAATGAAAAGCTTATAATTTGATTCAACCCATCACAGGCCAGCGATCATAGAGAGTTGAAAGACACAGTCCTACAGGGTACAGGTAAATTCGCCCACTCATCCTTTAGATAATCCTTTAGTAGGCTTATACTAAACCCACTGGGCTACGGTTATTTTTAGAAGCGTAATACCCAATTTAATATGTAAACATGAATGCTTTACACGTAGTCGTATTTTTTTTCGTTTGAGTGCGTGGCCGGCTTTGGTGTCGGGGTTTTTAGACCACCTGGAGGCCATCAACTTGGTTTAACGATTCATATCCTGAGACAAGGATTCTGAAGCCGCTCTGATGGTGAGGGCCCATTCTCGTATTTTGTAATAAACAGTTCATCGTTGACACATATTTTGACACTTGTTTCAATTTATAATCTACTAGATGAGATTATTTAAGGCTACTGCTCCGTTCTCGTGGCTCATAGCGTGATGTTATATAGCCTTCCTCGATAAAGGGGCTATCTAAACTGAAATAATTTTTGAAATCGGTCCAGTAGTTCCTGAGATTAGCAGGTTCAACCAAATAAACAAACTCTTCCGCTTTATTATACATATTAGTATAGATAATACAATATGATTCAAATTAGGAGAATACCATTTGTGACATAAGTATGACACTGACATTATATCGAAACTGTATTTTGAACAAATTTATTTAGGAGATTGGGCTTCTGATGTAAATTCCACAAGAGGACACTACTTCGCCGGTAGTATTAGGGAAGTTATTTTACGTTATGGACATTTAATATGTAACAAAAGCGCATATTGTGTAGCCTATACGATGGCCAAAACTATAATAACCTTGATCGCTTTCTCTACCACTACGGCTAAAGCAATAAGCATTGTCTTCTAAAACTTTGCAATCAGCAATTCAAGTCTCGCTATTAGCTATCAACTTCACAAATATTATTAACTAGAGGACGCCTGCAGCTACGCCTGCATTTTTTTTCAATTTACCCGTTTTGGCCGATCCCGTGGGAATTTCGGGAAATCCCTTCTTAGTGCACCCCTACGGTCCCCAAGGAACATACATGCCAAATTTCAGCTTCCTGCGCCCAATAGTTTCGGCTGTAGCGTGTCTGTCAGTCAGTAAGTAACGCAAGGATTTTATATATTAAGATAACCATACATAAGTACATATCGGTTGTCGATGCCACACTGACAAACTTCATAAAAATATGCACAGTTTTTATATGAAAAACATATTTTGTTATCTGTCTGTAGTCCACTTGGATAAGCAAATAAACCAAGTGTGCACGGTCGATGACACAAAATTTTACGTCCAGTTTTATGTGGGCGGCCATTTTATGAGTCCAGTTCAAACTTGTCAGAATAGTTTCGTTTAGTGAGGTCAACTTTTATGGGGGATGAAGATTTCTTGTTATGTAACTCTATGTTGACTATGCAAATCGAAGATTTACATGGATATATTGTGTTTATACACTGCAAGTCAGGAAAAACTTTTGAGAACCTGAAATTGTGAAATTCGGAACCCTGTAGAAAAATTATTTCTTCGGTTCTAATATAATAATTACATAATTCTTCTATGTATAATGCTTCGGTTCTATTTAAATATTGTATTCTACATTACGTCCTAAGATAAATTGGACTAAAAAGAGCTAACACCTATTTCTATAAAAGCTTCCAGCTAGGCGTAATGCATACTAATATCCACATTTATAATATAATAATTGAGAAAGCGTGTAAGCGGTAAGATTTTTGTATGTGGAGGTAGTTAAGGCGCTGGAGAGTGCCATATATAATGATATGTATATGTTTAACCACCATAACCGACTCTCATTTAAGTGAACCATTGTGGTGTAAGGATAAGTCAGCCTAGACCCTGCGTTACCGGGTCTAGCTGGTTCCAGGGTGCGCCGCGGGGAGGCTCCTATACATGCACCCATGTTTTGGGAACAGAAAATCTGAACCAGTGACACGATGAAGAAGAAGACCGACTCTCACGCGGGTGGAGCCACAGGCACAGTCTAACGTTTCTATAGAGTTTATTCCTGAAGAAATGCAAAATATGTGGATTAATAACGGCCATTTTCAATATTCGAACTATAGATAGATCTGTAGATTTTAGATTCGTGTTTGGCATATTTTGTATGGAGCTTATGTCAAAAACTGTCAATAACGAATCTAAAATCTACAGATCTATCAATAATTCGAATATTGAATTCCGGAGTAAATAAACGATATTTCGACGTCAAAATAATGCCATAATGTATAGGATACTTATCTTGAGCATCATCTTAGCGTAGTCCCGGCTGCATCTTAGGTTTTGCCTCTGAGCCTAGGTTGCACTTATTAGTCTAACCGGCTTAGAGAGAATATTAGCTTTTCCGTAGAGCTTCAGCCATTGTCTATATCAATGTCAGCATATTCAAGGGTACTGAGTACTGACTCCCTATTACGTCAAAGACCACACGACAGTGCATTGAGCAAGCTATATAAATAACAATTTAATACGCACATAACTTGAAAATATCAGGTTCGCTGCCTTCTACAAAGTTAAGGTTAATCTATACTATAATAAAACTGTAGAGGTGAAAAAGTCTGTACATTAAAGATATTTTGACGAAAATTAGCTAAAAAATCTAGGAAAATGCTAAAAAGCAATACTTGATAATTTTTAGAATTTATGTCTGTCTGTCTGTCCGACGTCTTTCCCTATGTTGCTAAAGATCTCTAAAATGGCGAAATTGATTTCAATAAAACTTACACTCATGTACAAAGGATACTCAAACCTATAAAATAGTATAAGTTACATCACAATCGGTTGAGTGGTTTTCGGTGTACAGCTTGACCTCTCCTTTGTACGTAGTCCCAAACAAAACCGGGATCATCCAGAACAGGTTATATATATATGGTGCCATCTATGATAATTATAAGTTTGTTAGTAAAAGTATAGTTACTCTAAATAGGTACTTTCAAAGTGTTTTATGGCTACTTACCGATCGATAGCTGTCACTTTTTTCAAATAATTTTCTAGCAAAATAAATGTTTCTTGCAAAAAAGACAATAATTATGTGTCGGGTATATTTCTGTTATAAAAAAAATAATAGAGTATAATATTCGGCACTTTCATAAACAAAAAGTCTCTGTGTCAAAATTTATTACAATGTCCACTTAATTTAAACGGTCAATCTCATTTATTTAAAATTATTATGTTTATATAATTGTTATATAATCTTCATTTAACTATTATATTAAATGATAAAAACAATTACTATAGATCCTTTTTTCAATAAATTGTCGATTAGTCTATATTATTTTCTATCTCGGTCGGTTTGTATATGTAAACATAGATGGCGTTTTCTGAATGGCGGTGTTAAGATTCGCCGTGGATTGGTGAGGTTCTCGGTTAATTTTCTTTCGTTTTCGTCGGATTTGTGTCTTAGTCGTTTCTTTTGAATAATGAATGTGGATGTGTTTCTTTGATTTCTTTCGTTCGTTCGTGTTCTGTACTTATACAGGTGTTTCATTATTCCCAAATTCCCACACCTCACGTACGTGGGAATCCGTGGGTGGGAGACTGAGGCCTGAATTCAGATAACTCTTGAGTAACGTATCTTATTATTATTGTGTATTTTCTGAATAAATCGCAGGGACAGACTTGAAAGAGCTGGTATCGACCCCCGAGCATGTTGTTTTTCACATGGTCAGTTATATGTGGCATGTTCACGGGTGCATAGGGTTCCCACCAAGAACTTAGGGTCCCAAGCCAACCTCACCTGCAAGTGGTGCACCTGCCGATCAACGGACGAGGCTCTGGCAAACAAAATATCCCGATAAGCGGCGATAGGCTCGCCACCTATTACGTGGGATCAAAACACTGGCGAAAAGTGGGCGTTTAATATGCCTCTGCCTACCCCTTCGGGGAAACAGGCGTGAGTCTATGTATGTATGTATGTTCACGAGTAAGCGGTAAAAATAATTTACATGTTCTATATGAAGGTGGTAAAACAGATAATGTTGTGTATAAAGAAAGTCTCTAATGATATCCCTACTATCCCTACTTCCCTTCTTATATAATAAATTCGAAAGTGTGTATGTATGTATGTATTTATGTTCCGTTTTCACGCTAAAACGGCTGAACCGATTTTGTTGAAATTTAATCCTACTTATATTATAAATGTGATGAAGATGTATGTATAGATGGATGGATGGATGGATGGATGGATGGATGGACGTTTGTTACTCTTTCACGCAAAAACTACTGAACGGATTTGGATGAAACTTTAGAGTAATATAGTTTATATATTAGAATAATTACACATAGGCTACAATTTATAAAGATTTTGTATAATGTGAAGGTTTGTGAAGATGTATGTATAGATGGATGGATGGATGTATGGATGTATGGATGGATGTTTGTTACTCTTTCACGCAAAAAACTACTGAACGGATTTGGATGAAACTTTAGAGTAATATAGTTTATATATTAGAATAATTACACATAGGCTACAATTTATAAAGATTTAGTATAATGTGAAGGTTTGTGAAGATGTATGTATAGATGGATGGATGGATGGATGGATGTATGGATGGATGTTTGTTACTCTTTCACGCAAAAACTACTGAACGGATTTGGATGAAACTTTAGAGTAATATAGTTTATATATTAGAATAATTACACATAGGCTACAATTTATAAAGATTTTGTATAATGTTGCCATAATATAAGGAAAAGTATCAACTAAGTCGGCAAAAATTCTGAACTCTGAAAGCTGTCTTCGCGTGCGTTGACTAAACCGTAAAAGTTACTTGAATATAATGTACGGTGAAATTGTTTATCATAGAGGCCCACTATGAAAAATTCAAGATGGCTGCCGTCACAAAATGGCGGATTACTTATTTTCCACAAAATACCTCAATACGGGTATCAAATAAAAGGGCTTGATTCGTAGAATAGAGCTCACTATAAAAAATCCAAGAGGGCTGTCGCCGCAAAATGGCGGATTACATATTTGCCACAAATACCTCAATATGGGTATCGAATGAAAGGGCTTGATTGGTAGAATAGGCTCACTATGAAAAATCCAATATGGCTGCCGCCACAAAATGGCTGATTACATATTTTCCACATATACCTCAATATGGGAATCAAATGAAAGGGCTTGATTGGTAGAATAGACCTTACTATTAAAAATCCAAGAAGTATTAACAAACAAAACTAAAAACTTGAAAATAAAATAAACTAAAAAAAATCATTTATTTTAATTTTGGGCGTAGCGTACCCAGAATAAACATTATGATACAAATTTCACTTGCACAACGATTTTATATTTGTCTGATCAATACCCCAGATCGATGAGAAGTTTGGTGCGATCTGGCAGCTAGGACTTACCGAATTACTTTTTAGGTTTTGGTACATAACCTAACTAGATCATTTTTATTGTAATAAAACAGTGTAACACAAAAATATGTTTTTTACAATGCTCATTCTAGAGTAGTGTAGTTATCAAATTGTTTTCAAAATTGATAGATTTATTGCCTTTAGTATTTAATGTAGATGAACTTTGTCTTTACAGTAAGTAGTTTGGACGAATAGTTTAAAAGTTATCACGATATAATTGATATAAGCGCAGCGTCATTCAAAGCGCTTACTATGAGTTGGCGCTCTTAAGCGCAGCGGGGCAGAGGGGCGGTCTGATTATGTACTTTGTGGTAATGCTTTCAGTTTTTATTTTTGCTGCTATTCTATTCAGTAGATACATAAGCTCTTCAATAACTTTAATAATATACCTACATACTAATCTTTACATAAAGTTTGACGACTATGAAAACAAAGACTGGGAGATAATGCCCATGGCATTAAGTCCGCCTGTATACGCTGCGTATATAAAGTTTTTTAAATTAAATAAAATAAAAAAGTAATTTTAAGTAGGTATTATCTGTTTATATGTATGCTACACGACTAATGTGCAGATGCGTTTGTGATGAAATTTGATATGGGTAGTCTGAAACCTGGGGAAGTACAAAGGCTACTCTTTATTAAAATTTCATGCGGGCGAAGCCGCGGGCGAAAGCTAGTCAGTAATAAAAAATAAAAAAGTTAATGTACCGGAACAGCTAACACACTGTTTATACATACATAGTCTCACGCCTATATCCCGGAAGAGGTAGGCAGATATAATATATTGCTACAGCCACTTTTCGCCAGCTTTATTTTTAGTCTTAGTCTCGCGTAATAGGGGCGAGCCTATTGCCATACCGGGCACATTACCAGACTGCGAGCTGCTACTGAGAATTTCCTAACGGCAAACCCAATAACACTTTGTCCGACCCGGGAATCGAACCCGAGACCTTCCAATCCCACGTGCACATTTATGCCGCGAGACCAACGAGGCAGTCTGTTTATTTAGATAGCTTTTGGCCAAACTATACGCTGTTAGAATATTTGTTGGTATGTTTATTTCTGACTGCCTAACTAACTGGTAATATGTCCGGTACGACAGTAGGCACGCTATTACGTGGGACTAAAATAAATCTGGCGAAATGTGGGTGTAGCAATATACCTCTGCCTACCTCTTCGGGGATATAGGCGTGAGACTATGTATATGTATGTATTTATTTCTATATTTTATTTCTCCTCTGAGCTTTTTATAGGTGTTTATTTTGACCGTAAATAAAAAACATCGTTCATATCCAACATTGACTCAAATTGAATCACGTTCGCCCCAAAAACCGCTCGCTCCACAAAATTATACCGCCGAAAACATTTCTTCAAATATCCGAAAAATAATAACAATATTACGCCCTAGGAAAAACATTTTTTTCATTGGAGAGTAATCTCTTACGATCAACAAAGACTACGTTAGTGCTATTGTGGCGTCGAAATATAATGAAGTACTTTGCAAGCCTCGATTTACCTAACATGAGTGTGCGAAGTTGAGAGAATGAAACATTTGTTTTTTTGGTAATAGGTAACAGACGAGCAAAGGCAGCGATAGCCTAGTGGAGATACCAACAGACTGCCATGCAGAGGGTATCGGGTTCGAATCCTAGGCGCGCACCAAAGACTTTTCGGAGTTATGTGCGTATTGAATCATTAATTATCCCTTGTCCCGTGCCTCGGAGAGCACGTTAAGCCGTCGGTCCTGGTTGTCACGAAGATCTTTGACAGTCGTTATAGGGAGTCAGTACCTAACTCTGAATAAACTGACACTAGTCTAAACCATGGAATATCGCTATCCCTTTGGGTTGCGGAGGTCAGACAGGCAGTCGCTCCGTGGAAAAGCTAATATTCAGTCAAATCCGGTTGGACTAGTAAGCGGACCACGGGTTAAAACTGGGATAACGCTAGGCGAAAGAAAGAAGGTAGCAGACGAGCAGATCGAATCCTTAATATGACTCAAGCAATAAAAAATAAGCGTTTGTAAACTGCTGGTTAAAACAAAGTTACATACATACATACATAACGTCACGCCTTTTATCCCCGAAGGGGTAGGCAGAGGTGTATTTCTACACCCACTTTTCGCCAGATATACTTTAGTCCCACGTAATAAGGGGCGAGCCTATTGCCGTACCGGGCACATTCCAGACTCCGTGCTGCTACTGAGAATTTCGTGACAGACAAACCCAATAACACTGCCCGTCCCAGGAATCGAACCCGGGACCTTCCGATCCCACGCGCACATTTATACCGCGAGACCAACGATGCAGTCGTATAGGGTTTGAAAAACAAAGTTCTGGGAGAATTATCGGGTTATTTTCTTAGGGCCCCGATGTCCGAGGCACACGTTCTCTCCCCCCGTGGGATCTCCACCTTGTCGTGGTGGGGAGGCTCAGTAACCGTGGATTGGTTACCCTCGGTGAAGCTAAGAGGGATCCAGGAGGGGACGCTCCGCGTGGGCTTGACGGGGCCTGCGCAGGATGCGTCCAACGGCGCGGGTGCGGGGGACAGTTCTGTCTGTCCCTCGCAGTCGGGTGCGGTCGCGGGAGGAGAGGCGTGTCGGTGTTGCGTTGCCGCGCGCCCTATCTCCCGCGACAAAATGGGGGCGCACCATTCGATGCGTCGCTGTGGGGCCGCAGAGGAAGAGGAGATGCGGTGTTGCGTTGCCGTCCTCCCTATGCTCTGCGGCCGCTGAGTGTTTTGGCGGCGGAGCCCAACACCTTCATCCGCCGCCAAGGAGGTTTTGTTCAGGACTCGCCTGACCATTTGGCAGGCCAATACCGGCCAATGCTTCGGCGATACCCGACCCTCCGACACATGGGTACATAAGGAACACGGGTTGGTTTTTAGTCAGTAAGAGTCTGACAGTCCTCTTCGCCCTTCCCCTAGGGCGGAGGGACTCCATGAGAATTTTCCACACCAACACCAAAAAGAAAAAGGCACACGTTCTCTACTAATATAACCAAGCTGCAGAGTTTGTTTCATTGAACGCGCTAATCTCAGGAACTACTGAGCCGATTTGAATAATGATTTTTGTGTTGGAAGGCTTTATCACGCTATAAGCGAAGGGGCGGAGCAGTAGTCCTGAATATCGTGGGTGTAACCGCGGCCTATGCGACTGTAAGGCTCTCTATGACGCAAAAAAATCACCAACGTTCATAAATATGTATGTATGTACAACATTTAATATTATTTATAACATTCCACGATACATAAACCAAGGCCACAGACGCAGTCATCTATGAAAAGTCATTCAACTGGAAACTCAAGAGATCCCTTTTAAGAAATACCTTATATTATTCAACCACTTACAAGACCACTATTTGGATATTGATCCTAGGGTGACCGATGTTATCTTATACTAATATATAAAGCTGAAGAGTTTGTTTGTTTGGTTGAACGCGCGAATCTCAGGAACAACTGGTCCGATTTGAAAAATTCTTCCAGTGTTAGATAGCCCATTTATCGAGGAAGGCTATAAGCTATATAACATCACGCTATGAGCGACGAAAGCAGAGCAGTAGCCTTAAATAACGCGGGTGTAACCGCGGGCATCGTCTAGTAGGAAATAAAATTGTTTCTAGATTTTATTTACTTCTAGCTTCTGTCAGCAGCTTTTCGTGTATAGTATGTAGCCGTCATGGTTAATTATTATATATAAAATATTTCTCATAAATTACTCGGTTAACTGTAAAAACCGCACGAAGTTGTTGAATCCGCACAGTAGTTTTTGAAATAATCGCGAACGGACAAATGTGAATTTGTTTTACAAAATGTGGGATTTATAATACTGTCGCGCAATTTATAAACGCAGTAAGTAAGTAGCACTTACTTAAGTGGATATTGCCCGGTACTATAGTTATACACAAGTTAAACAAGGTAAGGTTTCATTTATCTAGTATTAGTAAGAGTGTTTTTCTGTTGTCCCACATGACTAGAGATGTTTTTGTCTAGACGAGAGCGACTAGACACTTAAAAGAAGATGCTCAGTGATGTTGTGTTATGTAAGAAATATTCTGTTAAATGTCGTTAAACTAGAAGGCAAACTCTGAGCTCCAAAGTGGAAGGTTTGAAGGCAACTGGAATACCGCTAGAACCATGATGACAAAATTATTAAGTATGCATGCAACACAATTATTGACGTGACAACGTCTTATAAATTGGTTTGCCGGGTGACACTTCAAGAAACTGTGTTACGCTCCGCTCACGTTATGCGCTCACAATGAGAGCGAGTGAGAGGCACGCGTCCCGCCTAAGAGCGAGAGAGACAGACATAAAAAGTGAAAGGCACGCGTCTTTCATCCTTCTTCCTACTATACGAATGAATATCCACATTAAAATTATTTTACCACTCAAAGTCGTTGTCACGTAAAACTTTCGCCCGTATACCGACTTTACAGGCAACCAATTTTTTTTTTTTAATATTATAAGCAGAACAATACACATCCCTCAGGCCATGACACCATTTCCTTTGCTAGATTTTGATAAGAGTAAATTCCAGGGCAACTTAATTTACCAGGCTCATTATTTTCGAAGGTTATCCACGAATGAGACTGGGCGCCCATTCTGTAAGTCCGCGAAGCAAATAAGGATAAACCCTTCATTTGTTAATAAGGGTCAGGGTATACGGAACCCTAACTGCATATCTACGGCACATCCCTTGGTATTATCCCATACATACGTATGGTTCTCCAATTTGAGCTGCGAACCCCGATAATCCCACTAATTGAGTTGAAGATGCTATGGAGTGTAACTGCTATAAAAAGTCGTGTGAATTTGGCCATGCAATAACAATGCTTTTTATTGAGGTAGTACTATGGCCATACCCTTCTCATAGTGAGGAGAGGCCCGTGCCTAGCAGTGGGACAGTATAAAGGGCTGATTGATTATGATGATGATGACTATCGCGAAACTAAAGGTAACAGTTGTTTGAACTAATGGATTATTGTAGATAGGTAGATAATAACGTAAATATTTATATCGGCACCAAGTTTACGAAAGCCTTTTGATTTTCCTCCACTTTAGAAGTCGGTTTGAAACACAACTTCACAATACTTATCAAAGAGAGATAATGAAAACAAATTTAAGACAAAAAAAAAATATTAGTTAAAAAAAGAAAATCACGAACTAATTATAATACAAAACAGTGCTTAAAAAGCAAATTATGATATAAGTACTTATATAGGTATGTAAGTAACATATTTAGCACCCACACTGCATGTTTTTATTTTTTAATCTAAAATTTACTGAACTATAATTTTCCTGCTAATATCAATTCAACATTTAAACATTTAACATAAATTCACGCCTTTTACCCCCGAAGGGGTAAAAGGTCACACTTCGCCCAATGTAATAGAGGGCGAGCCTATTGCCATCTACTGGCCACATTGTTCAGCGAGCGATAATAAGCATTTTTAATACACACATAACTTCGAAAAGTCAGAGGTGTGTGTCCGGGGTAACTGGGGATCGAACTCGAGATCATCATCTTGGCAGTTCGTTACGTATACCACTGGGCTATCGTCGCTAGATAAATTCAAAGGTTTATTTAATACACAACATCCTATATCCTTTGACAGTACAAGTTGTGACGTGGACGATGACGTCATATTGCAAGTTGCGATAGCAATCTGCGCCACGCTTATATTAATATTCAAAAACATCGTTGCGTGTCGGGAGGAGATTGAAAAAGCAACTGCGCCATAGTGTAAGTGGAATACAGTAGGTCAACAGTGAAACAATTGGTCAACTTTGGTGTGAGAAAGAGTTTTATAAATATAATTAACTAGACTTACTCACTCGGTCACGGCTCCGCCCACGTGAATTATACACGTAAACCTACCTCAGCAGGTTTTTTTTATGAGACAGGCGGCAAACGAGCAGACGGATCGCCTGATGTTAAGCGATTACCGCCGCCCATGGACACCCGCAACACCAGAGGAGTCACAAGTGTGTTGCCGGCCTTTTAAAAAAGGAATATGCTCTTTTCTTGAAGGTTTGAAGGTCGTATTGGTTCGGGAAAACTGCAGGCGACAGATCATTCCACAGTTTAGATGTGCGAGGCAGAAAGTTTCTAGAGAAACGCACCGTTTTGGATTGCCAACCATCTAAATAATGGGGATGGAAATGCTGTCGCGTAGAACGATGGCGGAAAGAGACGGCAGGGATTAATCTGAACAATTCCTCGGAGCACTCCCCATAGTAGTAGCGATAAAAGATGCATAGCGAGGCTTCATCTCTACGCATCGCCAAGGGGTCTAACCGGTTGTTTTGGTAAATACATAAAAATAAAAAACTGTTCGGTAGTTTTTGAGTTTATTGCGTTTATACAGACAAACAGGACGAAAACCGAACTACATTTAATAAAATGTTTAGATTCATAAATAAGCTCATCTCATAAATAAAATATGTAAGCAGACGTATTTCACAACTCTACATTGCACTTTACTACTTATGTCTTGATTCGTACCTAATAATTTTCCTAATGCCGTAATGCTTCTTAAGTCCTGCCCGAAACTGTAAGCGAAACTGCGATATTACAAAAGCAAGTGTAATATAAAGCAGCGATAGCCTAGTGGAGACACCGACAGACTGCCACGCAGAGGGTCCGGGTTCAAATCCACGGCGCACACCAATGACTTTTCGGAGTTATGTGCATATTAAATTGTTAATTATCGCTTGCTAAACAGTGAAGGAAAACATCGTGGGGAAACCTGCATGTCTGAGATTTCTCCATAATGTTCTCGAAAGACATGGGAAGTCTGCCCACCCGCACTTGGCCAGCATGGTGGACTATATGGCCTTACCTTTCTCATAGAGAAAAGAGGCCCGGGCCCAGTAGTGGGACAGTTTGTATACAGTGCTGATGATGATGAAGTGTACCTAATAAAAAAAGTGAAGCAAATATCAGTACGTATAAATCTCTTTCATTACTGACTGACTGACTGACAGACAACGCAAAGCCAAATCTTCTAGGCGCAAGAAGCTGAAAGCCATATAATTATGTTCCTTACCGCAGGGAAGCACGAAGATATTTTTCAATCCCAATTGTTTTGTTAATAAAAAATAATCATTGTTTTCCAGAGTTCACCTTCTGACATTATTTTTCATGATATCTTGAACTACATCGCAGGTTTCTGGTTATATAAAAAGTGTTGGTACCCACGCAGAAAATTAGATGTCGCCATAAGTTATTAACGAAACGACGAGGGGCGGTTAGAAATATTACCGTGTGGAATTTAAAAATATAGCATCGGATTAGAGTTGTGTATTAAATATTGTTGGTGCTATGAATATGCTCTTGCTAGGTGTTTTATATGTTTTAAAAAGCATTTGAGATAAGCTTTGGCTGGTTTATCGTCTTTATATTTGCTGTATTATAATAATACTGGATTCGGAGAGAAACTGAAACATGTTTTAGAATAGGGTGTTTGCTTTATTATTGCATTTAATGCGCTAAAAGAAATTTAATTGTTTCAGTTTTAAGTCTAAGTGATTGTATAAGCGACTAAGCTATATTTTTGGTATTTGAAAATGTGCTATATCTCAAAAACTGCTAAGAAATCACAAAAGACAATATACAACTAACACAAATACTTGACCAGAACCGCAAAGTTTTTCTGTTTATTGATTGTCAAATCTGAGCAAAATAAAAATATCACAAAAAGACTCAATTAAAAAAAAGCAAATGACTTAATAAAAAAATAGAAAAGCCTAGTCGTATTATAAAATGATTTACACGTAAACAATTTGACTACATTTACATTACTTTAATTACTATGCCACCTTATTTCTCATTAGTGCTTTCATTGAGACAGAAAAAAAGCGTTGCTAAATTATAATAATTAATTCAGTGTTTGCTTTGTAGATTTAGGACTTTCAAGTCCGTCTGCTATAATTAATTTAACAGTTCTAGACGAATGCTTGGAAAACATAATAATCTTTTTAATTTTGAAATAGCTTTTAGTCTAGAAAAGTTTTCGCGCAATAAAAGTGAAAGTCAGACAGTATAAGATTTTCTACAGAAGTTCAGTTCAGTAAAAAAGCTTCTTGTAAGAGTTAATTAACTATCTAATTAAAGGGAAGACGTAAGTCTTCCCTTCGTACTATTTAAAATGACGACCGGTTGGCGCAGCAGGAGTGTAAGCGACTGCTACGGTTGCCGGTTCGATTCCCGCTCAAATCCAACATTTGTGTGCGTGAACATGGATGTTTGTCTTGGTCTGGGTTTTTCTATGTATAATATGTATGTATTTACAAAAAAGAAAAATATGTATGTTTATCCATTATCTAGCACCCATAGTACAAGCTCTGCTTAGTTTGGGACTAGATGGTGATGTGTGTATGTGGTAGAATATTATTAAAAAAAAGTATCTGTAATTATGTATAATAGGGTAAAGTGAATATCTCGAAAATCATCAGTTGATATGGACGTAAAAAGCTTTGTAATACAATAGTATTTAACTGAGTGAATGCGTTCTATCATCATCATCCTCTTAACGTTATCCCAGTTTCAACCTGGGGTTCGCTTACTAGTCTAACCGAATTTGGCTGAACATTAGCTTTTCCACAGAGCGACTGCCTGTCTGTCCTCCGCAACCCGAAAGGATAACGATATATATGGGAATGAATGCTTCCATGCTGAACAATAATAAATACATAGATATTTAAAGTTAAAATATTATAGCCAGCTGAAACCAATATATTGCTACGAAGGCCCCGGGTTCAAATCGTATAAGTGTATTAAATGATTAACTCTATCGCTTCTTAAACGGTGAAAGAAAACATAGTGAGACTTGGATGTCTGTGAGTTCTCCATAATATTCTTGCAAGAGATGTGTAGTCTGCAGTCTATGACCTTACCCTTCTCATAGTGAGAAATGGTCTAGGTCAGCATTAGTTAGATGATGAATATAAATTGTGCTCTAAATACAGATAAAAGTAGAGGTTTAAGTAACATATTGTTTTACAGGCAAGTCTAAAATTAATAAAAAGTAAGCTTTGTTCATTTATATTTTTGTGACAAGTGTAATGAGGTTATTTACTGTCGCTTAATTGTATAGGTACTAATTTGTACTTTTACCTTGTCATACTGTACTTTAGAGTGAATGACCCTTTTAGCCTAAATTTAGAATTTCTTAAATTCATCCATGCCTACTCTATAGCCGTAGCCTATTCTTATTTACGTAGAGCATGCTACGAAAATCGTACCACGTGCTACAAAACGTAGCAAGTGTAGAGATGTGGTATTATGCTGTATTCAATGCTTTTATACTGTGGAAATAAAGGCTTTTATTTTAGAGGTAGTAGTACGGAACGCCTCAAATATGAATATGTAGAGTGCGATAGACTGTAAATGAAATAAATGAAAAGCTTTTATTTTTTTAAATCCATTCGCCATTCTGATGGTGCTGATTCAATATTGTCAGTTAATTGATTTCATATTTTCTTTCATTTGTATTTATTGTAGCCAATTAAATAAAGTCATTCTGAAATACCCGACATTCAGTATACTGAGAATTTTCACGTTTCTGAGGCTGTATTAAAATATTTATGAATCGTTATAATATATAATGAATTCGAAAGTATTCAGGCGGCATTTATGAATGTACTTAATGTAAATTAATTTATTGAGCAATTACAATTATCCGGTCTGAGGAACTCAAATAATCACTTTCTTTTTTATAGTATACAAGCTTTTCTTTATGAATACATATTGAAGATTTTCAGAAGCGTCAGCAGCATTATGAATATTAAAAAAGAAACATGACCAAATAAAGAAAATTAAGAGTAGGCAACAGTATTTCTAAAGATATTGATGTTTTAAAGAAACACACATGTAGAAAAAGAGATAATAATAAAAATATTGACTCCACGGTTGGCGTAGTGGTTTAACGGCCGCTTGACACTGCGCCCAGTGTTGTGGGTTCGATTCCCACGCGAGAGAACACTTTGTATGATCCAAAATTTGTTGTTTCTAGTCTGTATTTCTAGTCTGGTTGTATGTTTGTAAAGTCCCGCTGCGAAAAAAAAGAAAAAAATAGTAAATGTCGCAAGTCCCCCTGCGACACAGGATTTATTGTTAGTGCGGGAGTCGTCTTTTTAAAAAAAAGAAAAGTAAAAGAATTTTCTATACTATAGGCAAGTTCATAAACGAATAATGCCAGTCAAATATATTTCACGAATTCATTTCATTGTAGGTACTGCCAACGCCATAACTTACCGAACTAAATACGTCAGTATAGATGATACTAATTTATGTCTGTAATTTCTGAATGTTGTATTGCATTCTGAATGGTTTTAGTTATCTCAATCACCCAAGCTATGCGTTTGTGTATGCTAATGGTTGTGTAGGCTCGATAAATCTGTGATATATTACAACAGATAATCTGGGTTACTATGTAACGTTTCATATATGTATTTAAATAAGTGCGGCAATGGTGATTGAAACCTTTAAAACAACGGTTAGTAGTATGCGACTATAATCTGATTAATATTTATAAAATAACAAGTTTCTAGATCATTCAGTTTAAATGTAATCTCAGCCAAACCAATATGTCGCGATAAAATCCGTAAACTGTATTTTAATTTCAATGAATAACAAACTTTTTCATTATTTACCAAATAACTTTGCTATACTAAGAAGCAAGAGAGATATTTCAGGATCTTTTCAAATGGCGTTTCGTAGTCTCTGCCTACCCCTCCGGGAAACAGGCGTGAGTCTATGTATTTATGTATATACTTTGCAATACTTTATTCGTGGCTGTTCATTTGTAATCCCTCAACTAATTTTTTTAGATTTCTCATCAAATATTGCCTCTAAATTCTTCTTAAATATTGAACGTATTATGTGATTTTGTATTTACATTTGAGTGTTTGTTTTAAAAGTTGATATTGGCAGTTGATGACGTAACCATTGAAAAAAAAAACATATAGTTCTTTTACGAGACTATGCCGATAGTGAGTGTCACTTGATTATCATTTTCAACACACCAAACTCTACATTACACAGGAAACAGCCCAGCCCATTAATCTCCATATCAAACAATCGCAATTTACACCGAGCTGTCGATTCTACTATCTTTGATTAAAACACTACATTCTGAACAGCTCTACAAATCATCCCTGTACGGTGGAGCGCGTAAATCATCTAAAGTTCAGAGTTCATCTTTGTTATTGATTTTAGGAAACTTGGCTGGCAACTGCCGAGTAACTTTGTTGTATTGCGTGGCATTGTTTCAAATTGTATTGTGATTTTGAGTATGTACTCAATAGGTGACAGGGATGCGAAGGGCGTCTGTGTACGTTGAACAAGTAAGATTGATAGTGATTTTATACACCTATAACTGGGCGTACCAAACGAAGCTCGCGATCCTAGATTTAGGATCATCATTATCATTCAGTGATCTGAAGTTTTGCGAAAGAATTATGTATTGTTTATAAGAATTGTGCAGGATTTGAATTAAAATTAGTTTCGACTATGTATGAAAACGAATATGCTCAATCAAAAAACTTAACTGATCACATTATATTATATTAATTATTCTAGTTATAAATGCAGATGTTTTTGGGAACGGATAATAACCTTTTTACGCAAAATCTACTGGACAGATTTACTAGTTATTTAACAGTTTATTAGCTTCTTCCGTTACAGGACACCCCAACGTTTATCTCAAACACCAACACCTACACGGCTGAAACCAGGGCAGAAGCTGGAGGTTAAATAACTTTGCCTCACAACTTGTTTATGTATAAAAAAAACGTTAATACATTGAATGATAAACTGACTGCCTCCATGGTCCAGTGGATATCGTATGCGACTGCTGATCGGAGGTCCCGGGTTCGATTCCCGGGTCGGGCCAAAGTATAAAAAACCAAATGTGTTAAGTTTGCTTTGCCAAACGTCAGAAACCTTGGTACTAACATCGTTTTAAATGGTGATACTGGAAACAACTGAATCTACGTTGTTTCTAGGAATAACACTTGATTCAAAGTTGCAATGGGGCGCACACATTACATATCTGTCAGCGAAACTTAGTTCGGCTGCTTATGCCATTAAGAAGGTGCGTAGTTTAACAGATGTCGATACGGCTAGGCTGGTATATTTTGGCTATTTTCATAGTGTTATGTCATATAGCATATTACTATGGGGTAGAGCTGCTGATATCGAAAGTATTTTTATATTGCAAAAAAGAGCAGTTCGGGCCATTTACCAATTACGAACAAGAGTTTCGCTCAAGGAAAGATTTAAGGACATCGGTATTTTAACTGTAGCGTCTCAGTATATTTATGCCAGTGTTTTGCATGTGCGTAGGAATATAAATTCATATTCAAAGAATAGTGATATTCACTCTATTAATACAAGAAATAGACATAAATTATATGTTCCGTATTTCCGTTTGTTTAAAACTCATAATTCTTTTATAGGACAAAGTTTACGCATCTACAACAAGATACCGATATGTATTTTAGACTTGCCGTTAAGCGCATTTAAGACAACGATTAAAAATAACCTAATGCAAAAGGCTTATTACAATTTAAATGATTACCTTAATGACAAATGCGCTTGGCAATAATCTGTTTTAGTATTCACATAATTATTGGGTAAGTAGGTAGATAATATTAAAATTTTCATGACATGTAATTAAATATGATTCTATTCCCAATAAAATTATATAAGTAAATGATGTTTTTTGGAATCGCCACCACATCATTAGATGTCTTTCATGTCGTTAGATACTATTTATTTATTATGTTTAATTTTATTGTCTTGTACTCAATCAGTTGGATCGGTGGTTGTATTTCAAAAGGTATCACGTCAATTAAATATGGGTACTACATTTGCATTTCTTCACACATTTTCACAAATTTATGCTATACTTAATGATCTGGAAAATGGAGGTAATTCGCGTTCATGGTCAGTATACCAACAGATTGTTAATTTTATTACTGCCGGTTCGTATACCGTTGTCGTCATGCTCACTAAAATGTCATTTCTTGTGGTGGCGTCGTGTGTCGGGTCATCCCTGTCCCTCTGATATGGCGAGAGGGATGATGGCTGGCACATGCGTCATACTCGTGAACGGGTGCTACTTGCGATGACTGGTCGATGGGGGTCTTATGGGCTGGTATAATTTTTTATTTATATTTAACTTCATCATTTCCATCATGGTTCTGAACATTTGCGCGGATTGCCTGCATTGTTAGGTGCATAATGTAAGTGGATGCTCCTGCTTCACCATGTCTATGTTCAGGAGGCTAACTAAATGAACATCAAAATTTAACTTGATTATGCTTGAGTATCATGTAAAGTAAATATATACAAGTAACATAGAAGGTATAACAGTTGCAGCACCTTACAAAAGTTTAATTGTTATGTATTATTAAAAACCTGGCGATGAAAAAGAGTGACCGTGAGTTTTATTGCCCGTTCTTTCTCATGGTTCTACCTATTGCATTGCGAACGTGGCAGTAAATGTAAATGTAGAAGCATACAGTAATAATGTTTAAATTTGACGTTCATAAGTGTCACTTTGTGATCTAAATGAATAAAGGATTTTGAGTTTGAGTTTGAGTTTGAGTATTACTGGGTTTTTCCGAATACTCAGCAGCAGCCCGAAGTCTGATGATGTGCCCGGTAACGGCAATAGGCTAGCCCCCTAATACGTGGGACCTAAAATTTCATGGCGAAATGTGGGTGTTATATTACACCTCTGCCTACCCCTTCGGGGATACAGGCGTGAGTCCATAAATAATAAAAATACATTGAATGATAAACTACAATTGAAAGGTAAATCAATAAAAACACTTTAATATCCTCCTTACCAACTTTGCCACATAAATTATTTAAACAGCAGAACATTCAATCATGACATGGTTAGTACACCCGGCGGTAACCATGAAATAAATAAGTTCGTTTTAGTACTCCATCAGCGCCCAATTAAAATTAATAGCTATTAACTTCGAAAAAGTTGTTTTTATAAAATTTTTCACGTCAAAGAAAAAACAGCTTTCTTTAACGCCATTTTTTTATTTAGTAATATTAATTTTTTTTCAAAGGGAATTTGGTGGATTTTGAGTAAAAATGTTTTAAAACTTTGCTCTTGGAGGATTAATGTATATTGTTCAATGTTTCTGTTAAAACATGTTTTTTGAAAAGTTTCTTGCCGATGATAAATGTTTATTGTTGTTATCAAGAGCATTATACATTTTGAAAAGTACCTACGTTTGTGTTATTTTACAAAAATGGCGACTAGTTTTTTACATCAAAAAGACCCAGCCAGAACGAAGTCTATGCGAGTAAACACCTATACAGGATTTACATGTTACTTTTGTAATATGCTCTTTAAAGAAGAACGCTAAAATATTGTCTCTGGTGTGTAGTCAACATATTTTCTATATAAAAGACTTGAAAGGGTGATATATATGCAGCATATAATAATAATATTCTACCAAAATTCACTCATCCAGACCGAGACAAACATCCATGCTCACGCACACAAATATTTGATTTGAGCATATCTCGAGGTACCGACTACTCTACTTAGCCTCAGCCTAAAGAAAGCATCTCATCAAATAAATATTACAATATAATAGCTTTCTCTATCAACTAAAACAAGGTCTCACAGTATTCCTTACAAACGGTCATTACCAAACTTATAATGAGCAAAGTCTTCACAAAATACAAGACAAGGCAAGATAAGAAAAAGTCGATAGCAATAGATTCTCCCAAAAGTAATTTATATTAATAAAAGTAAACACCCCGACAAGAACAAAGTGCGTAGCACGGGATTACGCGTAGCTGTTTCGTAGCAGTTGCGTAGCTTCGTAGACAAAGTTTCTGGTGACGCAACTTTATTATACATCATCACCGCTTTTCCTCTTAAGAAGTTAGAGATTGGATTTATAAATAGAAAATAGTAGAAAGCTTGGCTAAATACTTAAGCTTATGTTGTTACGATATTTGAGGAACATGAAATAACAAGCCGGAGCTGCCATTTGTGAGTCTATGTAATAATATTGTGCACCATATTGATAATCGATTTTAAACTTTCGCGATTTGTATACATCATACAATATTATTTAGCGGGTCTTTGGGGGGCAAGGCATAAATACCTCTGTTATTCTTCTTCGTTTCTACCAGCTTGCAACGGTTGTGGTCGCGGAGGGTCTGGTCCCTCTCTCTCTGGTCTCTCTTAATAATATTGTATCACCATATTGATGTTTTAATATTATTATATTTCAAGAAGTGCAACAGAACAAGAAGGGAGCGTATATAACAAGCTTCCACAATCATGTAAAATGTCATTTACGTGTACTGATTCAAATAGGCCAAATTGTACGTCGCGTTACGAAATAAGGAAAATAATTTTATTAACAAAATTTATTTAATATATAACCAATTATATTTATTTATGATTTCAAAACTTTTCAAACATAAAAAATTATCTAAGACACTAATACAAAATAATTTATAGCTTATGTAACCCTCAATAAATAGAACCCAAAACACATAAAACCCCAATTTCACAAACCAAATACGATTCCCAGCAACGCAAAAGACATTCCAAAGTCGTTCATGAAATTATCAAAACACATTTTGGCCATAATACTACCCACTTTATTCAGAAAATGTCTGCCAATGATTTAGTATCCCATTTAGCGTGAAAGAGAGTAAATGAGGTTTATATGTGTAAACTGTGGATTATTTTTAATGTATTCAGGTTCGCGTTTTGACAGTTCATTATGTAGAGAAACCTTTTTGGGGAAGGTTTTGCTTGAAATATAAATTGAGTTTGGATCGCTGTAAGGTAAAATATTCCGGGAAGTCTAGAAAGTGGATCTCATGCTACTTTGAATATTCTATCACTGGCCTAAACCATGGATATCGCTATCCTTACTGGTTACGGAGTTCAGACGCCAGTCGCTCTTTGGAAAAGCAACTACTCTCTAAAACTGGTTAGACTAGAAAGTGAACCGCGGCCTTTAAGACGAAAAGTCTTGGAATCCAAACCCTGATAACGCTAGGATGAATGATGTCATCTATAGTTAAGATAATCTTATATCTTTTGCAAAATCTGTTTTGATCATCCAACTTAGATTCATTTTAAGTTATTAAATATAATTCTCTATTATTCCTTACCAATTGGTTTGAATTGTAAAGTTAGACAGAATTTGTACTTATAGAGTAATGAAATATATATTTGCAAAAGTGTAAAGAGGATATGTGCGGTCGTCGACACAAGTTTACAAAAGCACTATTTTAGATTGGCCAACATATTCACATCATAAATATGTGTCAACTTGTGTCGATGACAGCGCATACCTATATAAATGTATATTAATGTATTTAGAATTACTGTTCCTTACACTAACTATATTGTGCTGTGCTATGGCTGTAAGTATGTAAATCTGAACTGCTCGTTCAATTCATTATATCTGTTAAGCTAGGGAAACCTGTTATTGGCTATATAATTACCGTGTTATACCAAAACATTGTTAAACGATTTGTATCGCTGTTGGTTTTCTTAATAAATATAAAATAAATTAATAAATGAATGATCAAATATAATGGATAAACTCGCAAGCGAGTTCCAGTCATTAATATGCTCACCAATATTTGCATACGATTCTTTCCACTGTATAAAGTAACAGCTGTAAACTGATTAGCATTCACAACATGACTCCGATTCTGAATACATTGTGTAGGCTTCAAAGAATAATGCAAATTTTATGAATCTATCGATACAACAATTTTTGTTGAAAAGACCTATGTAACTTATAGATGTTTTACTTATGAAAACAAAAAATATCGGCAAACTATAGACTTTACTGTTTTTAGTTCTGAAGCTTATTTATTTTATTTGCGCAGGTATTCACACACTTTATCAAAATACCACTATTTTCCATGACATGGCCTCAACGGTCTAGATACTATGAAGGATAGTCTTTTAAAATACCTACTTATTTAATATCTTGTACAATTATCTTAATAACCACTTTTTGCTAAGAAAAGGTCAATATAATATAAGTACTCTAACAAACTATGCTCACAGTTAATTTATATATTTGCTATTCTACATTGTGCTCGCTTTTTCTTGGCAAGAGTTTGTAACTCTTAAAACAAAATTGTAACAAACCAAATATTTTAAAAGAGTGTCCAGAGGAGTTTCTTGCCGGAGTCATCTCCCTGGGCCTACCTTTTGGAACCGGCAACTAGAGTCAGTGACGTTTCAAAAAAGTACCTATGCAAATTACCAACTTGAAATAAAAATATTTGTATTTGAATTTAGTCAAATTTCTCAAAGTCAGATATTAGAATCAAATTACTTAGCTTGGTTTCTATGTCATATATGAATATATTTTGCGATATTAACTACTAGTTCTTCATACTTGCTTTTTTTGGGGCTACTGATCCGCACTCATGGGCTATAGCGTAATGTAATACAGCCTTTCTGATAAATGAGCTATCTTACACTAAACAGAACATTAACTATATATTATTCAAATCATGCTGCGTCTATTCTTTGTGTCACTAGTTTGAGAGTCATCCAACACAAAGAATCATTATATCAAACGTACCTTGCTTTGACAAATTTGCTCGTTCTTGGACCCCTTGTAGTATTGTCCACATACCACTCGTAACACAGAGAGAATCCCTAGAATCCGTATAAATCACCAACAAAAATTGTGAAGGCAATTTGACGGAACAATGCACTAGAATTCACAGAAAGTTGTGAATCCAGGCTAGTTAAGAATTCAACATAGTTCAGATCAAAGAAATATTTCCTCTTTTGAAAAATTAAACTAGTGTCAAATTCTTACATGGCTTAACAATTCTTGTAATGATACAATAACCTGGATTGACGGTGCCCTCAAAATCATGGTAGCGTTTTGATATAAAAGCCACAAATGGTCACCTATGTCAATCTACAGGATCTATCTTATTGTTGATATCTGTGCAGTCGTTGTTTAACTTTGTCAATCTAAAGAAACGGTAAGTCAAGCAACGCTACAAGTTCTACAAAAATAATATTAGGTTGGAACTCTGCCAAAAGTTAACACGATCGATATTACAATGTCTTACTTGGTCTTACTGCATCTAACTTTAACCCAACAGCAAAAAGGTTGTGTTGCTTCAGAGAAAATATAAATATACAACCTCCACAGTTTGGGACCTCTTAAGAAACTTCATTTATGTTTTGTTATTTATCGCAGCCGATGCTGTTTTTAAAAGCTAGGCTTTCAACTACACTGTTTTTAGTAGTTCTGTGTATTCTAGATTTTCTGGCTGGCCTAGTTAAACGAAGTAGGCTTTGTTCTAATATATTTTGGCGATCAATACTGCAAGTCATTTTCTTCGGCACGAAGTGTACTTAGTATTTTAAGGTAAGCTGGTAATTAAACTTTTAAGTATTATACGTGAAGGCTTTATTTAACGGTTTATTGGTAGTTTAATGGAAGAAAATAATTTGGAGCGTACTGCAATAATATAGTCAAGAAAATAAAAATGGTTGCATAAGTCTGTGTGACCTACTTTAAACCATATAATATTTACGTGTGCAGTGCATTGCATTTACGGCTCGGTATTAATTATATTTCAACGTTTACGTTGAATGGATTCACCAAAAGAAACAGATTAATTTCTTCAATTTATTCTAAGAGTTTTATCGGCCTGCTTTAAAAACTATATTTTTGTAACCGATAAGAGAAAATCTTAACTTGTGGAAATATCCTCTTTTAGTTTAGTCTAATCGAAACTTTAAATATGCAATTTGAAGTCGTTGCTGAATTAAGTATTAGTAAAACATGCCATATTATTAGAAACTATACAAACTACATTTGAAAACAAACAGTAACCAGGTGAAAACAATATCTATAATAATTAATAAGATACATATAACTTTCTCGCTCGCGCTAGAACAAAGTTACTAATAGTATTTTGATTGCACGCGCTGTCAGGCCTTTGTGAAGGTTCGGCGATCAAAGTTGCGCCGATAGTTGTACATAATCAGTATGTATGTACATATGTATATAGAGCATGTCTTGTCTTAATTAGTTATACGATAGTTTCAGATTCTGATCTTCACATGTGAATGGTATCTGCATGCAAACTGAACTAAAGTAACAACTTTAAACTTGATTAGCCTTTGAATATGTTTTACTATGTCATCATCAGTGGGACAGTATAAAGGGCTGATGATGATGTCATCATCATCAGCCCTTTATACTGTCCGTCTGCTGGGCACGGGCCTCTTCCCATTATGAGAAGGGTAAGGTCATAGTCCACCACGCTGGCTAAGTGCGGGCTGGCAGACTCCACAAGTCTTCCGAGAACATTATGGAGAACTCTCAGACATGCAGGTTTCCTCACGATGTTTTCCTTCACCGTTTAGCAAGCAATAATTAACAATTTAATACGCACATAACTCCGAAAAGTCATCGGTGCGCACCGTGGATTCGAACCAGGAAGGAGCCTCTGCGTAGCAGTCTGTCGGTCTCCCCACTAGGCTACCGCTGCTTTGTCATATGTCATACTATCATACCAATTCTATAAACCAACTGACGCCGTGGTTACACTTGCGTTATTAAGCGCTTCTGCTACCGCTACACCCGTGGCGTGCAGCGTGATGCTTTATAGCATTTCTCGATAAATGGCAGTAAGCCATGTAGCCGCCACGCCTATAATGGCTGAATAGGCAACTCGCTTCTTACGAATCACTGCCATGTGTACGAATCAAGCGCTAATAGATTAATGCCGTTAGTATACATCATTAGTATATTTCAGACGGAGATTTACATAGCATTGTATAGGGAGGGCCTTATTCCATACCTAGAGTATACACAGAGGTTAACTTTTGTCCCGATAGCCGACCCAGGTGGGCGAGGCCGCGGGCGGATCCTAGTCATTTATAACGACTTGTTTGTTCAGAATCATCTATTACTAACCAAATTGTAATAAAACCTACTAACCCTAACCTACATCAAAGAAAACACACGACACACATTGACATAATCACCTCACTAATAACGCACACATAGAAAAAGTACAGTCACGTACAAAACTCATACGTCGAATATCTTACACGCTGATCGGGCGGGCGTGTTACCGACAGGTTTCCCCCTCCCCTCATCTGGTGAAGATTAATTGCCTCCACTACCCCTCGTCCGACACCGGACTAATAGCCGGCGGATATCGCTGATTGTTTTGCCGATTGCCGATTTCGTTTCTAACCTAATTCCGGAATTTGAACCGTTTTTTTGTAGCGCTGTAAAGTTTTGTCGGTTCTTGATGAAGTTTGTGCTTGTGCGAGTGTAATCAATTGTACGATGCCGGTTTTATGTAGGCTTTATTTTTGTTTTATTGTTAATAAAATCTATTTTCTCTAGGATATAAAATTGGTAGCCTTTTCCTTTCAGATAGATTACATTTTAGTTCTGTTTGCATTATTGATATGCGTGGCTACATTCTAGTATAAAATTCGACAAGTCTTGGTTATGAAAACTAAACTATCGCAATTTATTTACATACATCGAAAATAAAGTAAACGGATTTAATCAATCTTTCCCTATCCCAAGTTGGTACAAACGACGTCGAAGCGTTGATGCAAATTCCCCTTGATTTTAATAATTACGTAATTGAATCTCGTTACATTAATATACATCTCGTTCTTTAATTATTATTTTTACAGTTTACTTTATGTCCCCAACAGGACAAAAATAAATGCGGCTGTTATCTATTAAGAAATTCATAAGGAAAAACTAAGCTTACTGGCCTTGCATGTTCCAAACCACCTTTAATTATAACTACAAACGGGCAGCGACGTAGGCGGATGCTTACTGTGATTACGGACATTAACTGAAATTCATTTATTAAAGTGCGTACCTTTACATTCTGTATTTTATTACCTCAATTTATCAAGTGTACACTGCCGACATAATTATATACACAGCTTTGCCATTGACATTCAAAACGTAGTGGCGAATAGGTTGAGAAAACTGAGAACACTTATACCGTACATATTTTACGGTGACCCTTAATTGTATTGGCTTGTAGTATCAAGAGGGATCAGCTTGTAGTGGTTTTAGTTTGTAACATTTCAACTAAATAATACAGATTACTAATTTAGATAAACACAGTAATTCTTCACTCAAGCTGAAAAGTTACGTCACTCAAATGTGGCATTCACGCCATGACCGAATTACGCTTACGTAAATTAGTCGTCACACTTTTGTACGCGTCTGTACTTTGACTATAGGACTTTGTCGTATTTGAGTTCTGTCATCAGTAAAATGGCGAAAGCTTTCACAAAAACTGTTTGGCTAGCTTTTTATATCGTTATAAAAGTTTACCTGCAGTCGAAGTGCAAATGCATTTAGAAGCTCGTTTGCGTATTGAATCAAGGATTGCGAACATTTGAATTAGAACGCGCCAGGAATTTTAAGTTGAAACTTGGAGTTTCGAATTTTATTACAGTACGTTTGTAAATTAACTATGTTATTACATCTATAGTCCGCGATTTAATTGCAATGTATTTATGTTTATGCATTTATAAAGTCATATACAAATTCAATGCTGCCAAATGAATGTTCCCTCATATCATCAGTACAGAATTGAAGTAATTAACGGTGGTTTCTTATGTTCATCGTTCGCAATTACCAGTTATATTTTCACCGTCTTACTCCGTTAATGTTACAGAATTGGCCATTTCACCATTAACTGTCAAACAGTATCAACTGCTGGACAGTAGACGTCATTGCTCAGATGAAATACGATGCCCACACGAATTGAACATTTTTAATTAACATGTCCCAACGAATGAACAAAAATAGAATTAATAGTGCTCCAGTGTATTGTCGATCTGATCGATAAAAGTCGTATTCGATAAAAGTTTTATCGAGCACTAGCCCTTCCTGTCAGTACTTAACCTAGCTGCAATAAAACAAAGCAATTGTTGGCGCAGCTGTCGTCGCAAATTCAATCAGGCCAGTCATTAATCACAGGGAATGGAACTACATGTTTGTTGGTCAGTAGAGTCTATGCGGGATTATATGGTCTGAAAGGCAAGTAGTTTTGAATAGAGGCAATTTAAAATCTAAGTCTAGCAGATATTTAATTGTAGTAGCTTATTCCAAAATGTTTTTTATTTCACCTTTGGTGCTAGAGGCAAGGTTAACGATTTTGTGTACCGAAGCGAATACCGAACTCGTAAACAGAAGTTATTGTATTCGATTTTTAGTAATTTTCTAACGTAGCCTTAAATGTAGTTAGTAGTAGTTATAAAACAACTATTAATTTCAAGTTATACTTATTTGTAAACACACGAACATAATCTTACTGTAAATCAAAAGACTTAGGTACCAGCGTTTTTGTGTTTGTATTTTATATCGATGCCCAACCAATCTGAACTACCTAACTGTTTTACGTAAGAAAATAAAAAGGTAACCTTCAAGGTAACTTCTAACTAGTCTCGAATATCATTCAGAATTAAGACGAAACATAATCATACGAAAGTAGAAGCTCCATAAAACTAACTATGTTAATTTACTGGAGCAAGTCTGGCGCTCTATCGAAGTTGGATCACTATAACTTTTGCTAAGGAGACGGCGATCCTACACCTATATTTATAGTTGTTTCTGTAGTTTCCAAGTGGTTGTAAGGCTGCGAACATATCACAGATGAACGTGCTAGCTGAGAAGGGTATGACCTGAGATGTATTTTAAAAAAGCTCTACAAATTTATAAATTATTTGTCTGTCTAATTATGCTCAGCATGATTTGTGTTACTGGTAACTCATATCAAGTAAAAGGGCAGATATAGCACGGTTTTTTTAAAAGCTTAGCTTTAAAGTGAGCCCTCAACTTAATAAATTTACCTTCTCACACTTCAAGTGAAGTAACAGAAGGTTGGTAACTCACTGTGCAGAAAAAGTGAGTAAAGTCAATTTTTAAATATGTGTAAGTGAATTATTTCCTCACTGTATTGTAAGCATATATTCACTAGAGCTCTACTTTTTTGTAACTTCCGTCGTTATAAATCTTTTTACAGATCACAGATCGTAATATGTGCTGAGTGAGGTTAAAGAAAATAATTAATGACGTCAACATTTGTACATTTATTTTAACACACAGCCCAGCTCGTACATCGCAATTGTGTACACAGCCTTATAGTGGACGAATCTGAACACCCAGAGCTTAAAATCTTTGAGGTTTCTCGAAAGAGAACAGAGAGTTTTAGCCCTCCTCTTTCTTAAAATGGACAGTAAAGACTATTATATAACACAAAGTAAGGAAAACAGAAAGTTTCTAACTAAGTATATTTCAAGACATGTGATAGGAGGCACATGAGTAGATAGATGAGTTAATGATAAGCGATTAATGTTTTTCATAGATGTCTACTACCTAAAACGATTTATAGATATTGTGAAATATAAACCGCGTTGCTTAAATAGACTAGTGTGTGCATGAATAGGTATAAAAACTTGCTTAGATAATATCCAAGTTAGTAAAGACTGTGTACGCCTATTTTCATGCAATTATAATTATGATTTATAAATTGATTGCAAGTGTCGTGGTGGCAATAGATTAGCTACGAATTAGAGACGTGATGACTCACTGTGAGTATTATGAGGAGTCTCAGGATCACTGGGAGGGCGATAGATATAGCTATGTTCGGCGAATAGTGAGGAGATCCGCAGGAGAACCTAAGTCACAGACATGGCTCTCGGAATAGTAAATCTAAATTCGTTGTGGGAAGTGTACATACCTCGAAGAACCGATGAGTACGAATTGTACGAAGTAGATATAGGTCTTATTCTGACAAGATGACATGTAATCATATAGAGCATTTGTTTCGTGTAATACCTATGTACAGTATTTGCTACTAAGATGTTCTTGCCCATCTCAGTTGTCCAGTTATATTTTACGATCGTGGAATCGTGGATTACAGCTTTCTTGAAACTACTCCCAAAGTCACGAATGGCTTCGGACCGAACCCGAGATTGAGTCAATTACCATATCCTTATTATGAATACTGCCCATTTAAGGGCCATGACCATTTAGAAGGTCCGAAGTACACTTTCTTAATTATTGTCTTAGTTGTGAATTTAATGTTAATGTGATAATAAAACTTTAGCTGTAATGTTGACAACATCTGTTCCGATAAAAATTGTACGGATAAGTTGATAAATAGTATTTAAGTAGTTACCTACACTAATAATATTATAAAGAGGAAAATTTGTATTTTTGTTTGTTTGTAATGGATAAACTCAAAAACTACTGGACCGATTTTAAAAATTCTTTCCCCATTAGAAAGCTACATTATCTGCGAGTAACATAGGCTATATTTTATTTTAGAAAAAAAAGGGTTCCGTAAGATAACTATTTGGGTTTTTCGGGTACGCGAAGTAGTTCCCTCAGGACGCGGGTGAAACCGCGGGAAACGGCTAGTTATTTTGTAAAACCTTTATCGCAGTTCACTGCTGGCCTTAAGCCGCCCGTATTTGCTTCGATTGGTTACTTGAAACAAAGGTACGTGTTATTTATCCCAAATATCATAAAACTAAACTTTATATATATATTATTACATCCACCCAAGACAAATGATCGAGCTCAATACCTAAAAATTGCCATAGATGGAAATCGAACACTGGACTCCCTGGCTTAGCAGTCAGACTTACTAACCACTGGACTAACAGGCTAGTCAGAAGTAATGTTCGTAATGTTTGCGATATTCTTATCGTAGAAGGAAGTAAGCAGGCGTTGCCTTATCCCTAAAACATTAACGGTCTAAATTAGATTACAATCTTGATGATAAGCTAACTGGTTACACGGAAGAAGGCCATTCAAGAACCCTAGTTATGTTTTGTATGGGGTACTTCCATTTGCGGCTTAAGTTGTTGCAATTGACGTATAGCATTAATTAATAAAAAATAAGTCATTGAAGAACTTAATTGGTTTGTTTAATTAATTTCTATGTAATCATGTTGAATTATTAATTAAACATTATTACCAATAAATTATCAATTAATGTTTAGAGTTTGTAATCGTCCGTGTGGTGACGGATTGAGAATACGAAATTTCACCATCCCATATCATCCCATAGGTGTCGTAAGAGCCGAAAGAGGGAGCATATTATGCAGAGAAAAGCACTGTAAGAGAAGAAAAACTTGATACAAACTCTATACCAACCCGTTTGGCCAGCGTGGTATAGTATGGCCTACTGTACCACGCCGGCCTCATTCCTCCTTTCAAAGAAGAGGCCTACTCCAGCAGTGGACTGTTAAAGGCTGATGATGATGAATAATGTTGAATTTATTTATTTACATTTTGCACAAATAAAATGTGTACATAGGTGGACTTAATGTTAAAGGCATTCTCTAACAGTCAACTTAAGGTGATGCAGAGATGATAGTTGTAGGTGCATTCCGAACTTTAGTAGTAACAAATATGTATAAGATTAATTAAATGTTTTTATTTAATAATGATTTCTTTAACGGCTATGTTAAAAATATTAATTTACTGAGTTAAATAAATTATAAACGAACCTTCTTTTTGTCCCCACACTAAAATAGCATTATAATTCACTTACATTATTAACAATTAACATAAATAACAATATAACAAAAAAAATGAAAGGTTAGAAGTACCCTTAACCGAAGAGCATGCATGAGAAATTTGATGGGAGTGAGTGAAGCAAGACAGATATGTCAGGATCGTTGCAAATGGCGTTCCGTAGTCTCTGCCTACCCCTTCGGGAAACAGGCGTGAGTCTATGTATGTATTAACATTATTACGATATACTTTGACAGAAACCAAGACTTAAGCCTACGCCCTCGATTGACATACCAAGAAACTTAACCACAAAAACAAAGCTTGCTCAACACAGAATATGTTAAAACCACACGCTACCTGTGTAAATAACACAAAAAAAACAACATACAAAACGCCCACAGCTTAACACATAACTTGCGCCGATACCAAAACAAAGGTTTTCCCGAACAGAAAAACGAAAAACTAAATCGTCCCGTCCTCTATTTTACAAAAAGCTCCTTTTTCGTAAACTGCTAGAGCAATAATTTACACCAAGACATAAACACATTTTACTTCTCCCCCCACCCCGCGCCTGGTTACCTCATACCCCTACGTCGCCCTGCGTCGCTCGGGCTCAGAACTACAAATTACATGGAGTACCGTCAGCAATATAAGTCGGTGTACATTTCCGTGATTTAAAACGCTTTATGGTCCCAAATAATAAGCATTCTAAATAACTTGTGTGATATATGAATTTAAAGTTTCATCGTTACTTATATTAGTCCCAAGTATTGGATACTCGACATTTCACATACTCCACACCTCGATACAAAGTTACGTGTTATATAACCTGAAAGGCAATTTGGAACTAAACTTCTAGGATTTCTAAACATAGAAAATGTATCTTAATCTTTATTTATAAATTGCGAATGATAAAACAGAGAGTTTTAATTCATGTAAGATTCAGCAAAGATTTTGAAGTTTGCAGTGACTGTCGTTGCTGACGGTACGTGGCTTAGATTTACGCTTAACCACTGATTGTGTTTAAGGTGCTAGTGCAGGTGCATCGTGCTTGGTTTCGTGTTCATTTTGTTAATGTTTGTAATAATTAACGTCGCTAGTTTTCTGGTTTACGGCTCAAGTTGTCTGTGCATTTCTGTTTTAAGATTAAGGTACCTAGGGTGACGTTATGCATCTATATATTGTTTTATGAACTTGACTTTGGAATTGTATTTTGAATTTCATGATTTGGTTTGATGCTAATTCGTCAAGTTATTCGTATTTTATTAATCAATGTTTATAAGTTGTGTGGATTAAAATATGTTGAATTTTACAAATATACTGTATCGAGTGATAAATTAAGCAGAACTAAAATATGTAGATACATACAGGGTGTCACAAGACCCATCACCAAGCCGAAGTCTTCTCGTTGTGGACATCATGCCAAGTCACACTAACCAAAAATAATACCTGGGAAACAATATATTTTTTTAAAGTTTTCACATTTTTAAACCGCAATTAAAAGCGCGCGCGTGCTATGCTCGAAATGCCTACTTATCCATGGGGTCATAGGACATCTAAAGAACATATTGGCAGGGTAAATGCATCGATTTTGTACCCAATTATAAAAATTCCATACTAACTTTGAGCCTCAACATCTCCTGAACCAATAATTTCCCAGGTATGGTGCCGAAGTAAAAAATGTTCGTAGTGATTTGTACAACATGGGATTTCAGTTTTCGTTAAGGGTCTTTTTACACCCTGTATGTAAAAATTTGGAATGCCACAGACATAGGTAAGTTTTAAATTGAATTCAAAAACCGGGCTCTAAAACTTAATCCTAATGCCACACAGTTGGAATTTGCTCAAATGGAATTACATTTACAGTTCTATAACTTTATTTTACACAGGCAGACAGTTTCAGTGTAAAGGTACACAGGTTTTGTCAACGAGATATTAATAACATTGCATTTTAATTTTACACAGTTATTCTTAAGAAAAACGCCACGGCATTGTAATAAATTAATTTATAATATCAGACATTTAATTTTCATACCAATGCTTAAATTATTATCGGTTCAATGCCCTAACTTTGCCCTTCTCATACGTAATTACAATCCTCAAAAATATGACCATCCCTTCCTCTGAAGTTGGCCCACATTTCAACCAACTTTAACTCAATAAAACACGTAACATATTGCTGTTTGAAAAGCCCTTCTGTACTTTAGAAAATTTACATACTTTACCTATTTCACGACTTCATATGAAACGCTAGATATTAAGAACGAAATTAAACTTGATAAAGATGAAAGAGTTACAAAATAAGGAGTAATTATTAAGTACTTTAATTAATTTCTGTACAAAAGATGACTTGTAACGAGCGATATTACAAGGGGAATATAAGTAAGTCTTTGATCTGTTTTTTATAAACGTAAAGCTAATATTAAATACTTTGTTCTAGTATCTTGGGTGTTCAAATTATGAAAATTACGGCTTTTAGCTTATTAAATAGAATAAATGTATCTGACTTAAAAGTGAGATTTTAATCCAAGTAAAGTATCAAAGATGTTCGTAATATCACTTAATTACTAGATGGATATGTTATTTCATGTTTATCCAGTGATCCAGTACGTTTTTCAGTTAAAGATACTTTCGGTTGCTAAATTTTTTTAGACTGACGCCTTTTTCTCCGAAGGGGTAGGCAGAGGTAATGAGGTGCAAACCTATTGACGTTACTGGGCACTCTACCTGACTCCATGCTGCTACTGAAATTCGGAAAACTCAGTAACACTATTGCCCGACCCGGGACTTTAAGCAGCAAACGCATACTCGATCCGCTGGACCACAGGGTATAAAGCATTTTTTTAAAAGTCTGATTTCTAGACTCACTGAAAGGTGCCTACATAGTTATACTATAACTGTTAAACAGGTTTGAGACCTGTCCGATATAACAAGTCATCGTGGCCAAAATTGTGATTGCTTATTTATTTGTCCCTCTTTTATTCCGCAATGATTTTTTATGTGTGGATATAATTTAGGGGCTAAATAGAGACATAGGTTGCTATTTACCGAAGTATGATATATTGTGATAACTGTTTCACACGTGAGCGAAATAGCCGGTGAACTCTAGTCAAGTTATAGTTCAAAGCAGCTTCTAAGTCTAATACTTTAATAATAAGCTACCACCTTATAAAACAGGCTACACACTAGTTCAAAACTAAAAGGCGGTCAAGTGCGAACTTATCGACACGTTATGGGTTCCGTATCATTAAGTTTGATAGTCGTGTGGGGTCTGTGATAGCGGTGACACGCCTACTTTATGGACCACAAAATTGGTTCCGTAATACGGTATTTATAGGTTTTTAAGATAAACAGAAGATGGGTCGTATTGAGAGGCGATTATAGTTAGGGGTTCAATGGTCCATTTGATAGTTTAATGGTAGAAAGGTGAGGATGTATGTAGATGAGGTTAATTTTGGATGGGAGGTGATAATGGTAGAAAGATAAGTTACACGTAGATGATATGGCCAATTCTTCGATGAGGATGATGGTGGCTGTAAGAAGGTAAGTCATACCTAGAGTAGGTATTATTTAGATTGGTGATGGTTGATAACACACATGCGCGGCAATTCAAAAACTTAAACTATTATTACCTTATACTGGTTTATTAACGCAGACAGTTAAAATGACGACATACCTGTAAATAAATAAACCATTTGTTAGAAAGACAGAATATAGATCATAGACTGCCTCATTGGTCTCGCGGCATAAATGTGCTCGTGGGATTGGTTCTCAGGTTCGATTCCCGGGTCGGGCAAAGTGTTATTGAGTTTTTCCCTTAGGAAATTCTCAGTAGCAGCACGGAGTCTGGTAATGTGCCCGGTACGGCAATAGGCTCGCCCCCTTTTTTTTTAATAATAATAGGCGGCAAACGAGCAGGCGGATCGCCTGATGGTAAGCAATTACCACCGCCCATGGACACAAGCAATACCACAGGAGTCAAGTGCGTTGCCGCCCCTTGGGGCTGGGAAAAGGGATAGGATAAGGAGTGGGATGAGGGAGAAGGAATAGGGGACAGGGCCTCCAGCACTCTCACTCACCGAACGAAACGCAATAGTTTAGGTACTGTTACTTTACGTCGATTTTCTGTGAGAGGGTAGTACTTCCCCGGTCGAGCCGGTCCATTCATGCTGAAATCAGCAAGGCTCTACTACCGTTACCCTATTACGTGGGACCTCAAAATTCATGGCGAAATGTGGGTGTAATATTACACCTCTGCCTACCCCTTCTGGGAAACAAACGTGAGTCTATAAAAAAAATGAAGATCATGGACTTCACACAGCAATCTGTTGTTTATGCCTCTAGAATATCGCTTCATCTCTGGCAGATATATATACTCTATGATTGATACACTCTTTAATATATATTTTTGTGTACATATTAATTCTAGCATCTTTGCTTTTACTGATTTCAAATTTTATCGTGTACGTTTTTTTTTAATTTTGCACGACTTATCTATCGATTGCATGAGTAACAAACTGGTTATAAGTGCACGGAAGATATTAATCTGGCCGGCTTTTCTTACCCTTTAGTGACAAGAAACGTTAAGCTCTTGGTGTTAAAAAGAAACATATTTGCCTATAACTCATACAATTTTGACATTTTATCGTAATACTAGAGGACGCCAGCAGCTACGCCTGCATTTTTTTTAAATTTACCCGTTATGGCCGATCCCATGGGAATTTCGGGAAATCCCTTCTTAGTGCAACCCTACGGTCCCCAAGGAACCTACATGCCAAATTTCAGCTGCCTGCACCCAATAGTTTTGGCTGTAGCGTGTCTGTCAGTCAGTCAGTAATGCAAGGATTTTGTATATTAAGATGACTATACCATTTGAAAGGAGCATACCGCTAGTAATAAAACCATTAGCTTCCAGATGTCTAAACATTTACTTGCAGGTAAAACACTTATAAAACTAAAGAAAACTTCTGAATCCACTTATATAAATTGATTGAAATAACTCACCGCAATCCATGAACTTTTATGCCTCCTTTTACTTCTAAAGCAAAAGATTTCTATAACAATAAAGAATACTCATAAAGACCACTTAACTGCAGACTGGCCCTGACCCAAATACAAACCGACCAGACGTGTACATACACAGATCTATACATGTGTGTGTGCTGGCCACAAATGGCGTTTGTCTATGTGTAGGTAAAGGCAGGGTTATTCTGTATATGAGTGTGAAAATCTTTCAATGTGTTTACGTTTAGCATTTAGCTCTCTCTGTGTGTATGTATCGATTATTTGTATGTGTGCGTGGGTGTCTGTGTATGTATTAAGTATGTGTGTGTATGGTTGTTTGTGTGTAAGCAATAAATACACAGAGCTCATTACGCGGCCACCGGTCTACAGGGTGACTTATTGCCGGACACTCGTTCTGGTCTTGAATAACAGCCAGTTAAATACATTAGAAAACTTACGGCTGGTTACACCACCGTCCGATAGTTTCCAGTTAAATTAATAGACAGATAACATCATCTGAATTTTGTCAACGTTGGAGAATAACACTGGTACATATCTATACCTTTAAATAAGTCAATTATCGCGAGTAACACTAGCTAAATAATATTGTATCATCATCTGAATTTGTAATAACCTTATTTATGTGGAAGATAACGTTATACCAAATTCTTTCTTATTGTCTAACTTATCTGCCAGATAAAATCATACTTTTTACTTATTTTTTATATCTCAGATGATCTGGAAGAAAACATCATACAAATTTCGTTTTAATTCTGAATTTATCTAGAAAATAATATCTATCCAGAAGTGATTCAATTCAGTCTTAAGGCTGTATTTACGTTGTTTTTGCCTCAGACCAGCTCCTTTGTAATAAGAATAAACAAAACGTTCATTGTGTTTGTCGTCCGAATAAAAACCGGTGGAGTTGTGTTTCTGCACTCGAAATCCTTCTGCTTCCTAATTAACGTAAATAAAAATAAGTTCTAGTTTTACTTTAATTAAGCGTCAGAAGATTTAAGTTGTGGTCATACAATAAACAACAATTTAGTAACATAAAAAAACTTAAATGTAGTATTATTTTCTTAGAACTATAAAAAACTAATCAGGTATATTGGTTTCCCATGTTTATAGGGATGACTCCACAAAAAGATTGTCAAAGATGTTTATGACAGCCAGGATCACTGCCCCCCGTGGGATCTCCACCTTGCCGTGGTGGGAGGGCTCAGTAAACGTGGGTTTCAGGTACACTCATGGTGAAGCTAAGCAGGATCCCGGGAGGGGACGCTCCACGTGGGCTTGGGTGAGGCCTGCGTAGGATGCGTCCCTAGGTGCTGGTGCGGGGGACAGTTCTATCTGTCCCTCGCAGTCGGGCGCGGTCGCGGGAGGAGAGGCGTGTCGGTGTTGCATTGCCGCGCGCCCTATCTCCCGCGACCAAATGGAGGCGCACCATCGTTGCGTCACGGTGGGGCCGCAGAGGAAGAGGAGATGCGATGTTGCGTTGCCGTCCTCCCTATCCTCTGCGGCCGCTGGGTGTTTTGGTGGCGGAGTCCAACACCTTCATCCGCCACCAAGGAGGTTTTGTTCGGGGCCCGCCTGACCATCTGGCGGGCCAATACCCGTCGAGGGTTAGCCACAAATGCTTCGGCGATACCCTACCCTCCGACACATGGGTACGAGAGGAACACGTATAAAAAAAAAAGCTAGGATCACTGACCTAACGTGTTCACTGAGGCACAGAGCAGAATTAACAAGTCGTATCTTAAACACTAGAGCAGACATCTTCAACAAAATTATTGATCATGATGATGTGTGGCGTAAGACACCTCGCAGTACCGACTGTTGGGGAATCGGTCCTTAAATAGCATAGCACTTTGAGTGATCCACAAACAATTGTTTCAGATCTGGATGTACTGTGTTTGTTGGATATCTATAAGAGCCCCGAGATACATACATACATACATAGACTCACGCCTGTTTCCCCGAAGGGGTAGGCAGAGGCATATTAAATGCCCACTTTTCGCCAGTGTTTTGATCCCACGTAATAGGTGGCGAGCCTATTGCCGCTTATCGGGATATTTTGTTTGCCAGAGCCTCGTCCGTTGATCGGCAGGTGCACCACTTGCAGGTGAGGTTGGTGCGGGACCCTAAGTTCCTGCCATGCAGAGGGTATCGGGTTCGAATCCACGGCGCGCACCAATGTCTTTTTGGAGTTATGTGTGTATTTAATTGTTAATTATCGCTTGTCCCGTGCCTCGGAGAGCACGTTAAGCCGTCGGTCCCGGTTGTCATGAAGATCTTTGACAGTCATTACAGGGCGTCAGTACCTTCTAAATAAACTGACACTAGTCTAAACCATGGAATATCGCTATCCCTTCGGGTTGCGGAGGTCAGACAGGCAGTCGCTTTGTGGAAAAGCTAATATTCAGCCAAATCCGGTTAGACTAGTAAGCGGACCCCAGATTGAAGCTGGGATAACGCTAAGAGAAAGAAGAAGAAGACTATATCGATAAATAGGTAAAAGAAGTATAGCTGTTTTGTATTATATATAAATTGTAATTTTGTGCTGGTGTTTATTATACGCCGAAATTTTAAATTTGACATTTTAAAACTTAGAGGCAGTGTGAATAGATGGTGTTGTAGTGTTTTTTTTGTTATTTCGTTGAATAGTTTTAAATCCCTCGTAGACACAGGCTTTATTCCTTACCGAGACTGCTCTCTATACTTTTTCTTATTCATTTCTTCTTGGTCTTAGATTCTAAAAGCTTTATTTTACATCGCAGAGATAATTGAAATGATTATTGAATTGCACTTAATCTATGTGTTTCGGTGATCAAATAAATTATTAATACTCTTTCGACTTGTTACCTGCCAGCATTTTATTTACAACAAGAAATATATCATCATCATCAGACCTATAAATTAACTGTCCCACTGCTGAGAACACGCTTGCTCTCACTATGAGAAGAGTAAGGACATATTCCACTACGCTGCAGGTTGGCAGATATCGGTAGATGAGGTAGAAGATATTATTATTTAACTTAAATGTTAGCAGACGTATATTTTAATTAGTATAAAAGAGAAATCTCTCCGTTTTCAGGGAAATCTCAAATATAAATTTTCAAGCTTTGAGAAGAGACAAGGCATGTGTATATTTGTTTGTTTAGCTTCGTTGTTTGAGATGCTTTGTGGTATCACAAAGGGATTTCGTTATGATATTATTATTTTAGAATTTTCATAAAGTAGTATGGCAGCTTAAAATTCATAATATTCTATTGTATTTTATTTATAAATGAGACATGAAGAAATGTAATAACAGGGTACAGACCGCATGCGATAAATTTCTTCAAAATACTGTGTCTGTCCGTTCTGTTTGTATGTCTCGAACATATTACACCATACTGACATAGACTAAAACCCAGTACACACATATTCTAAAACAAGATAAATGCAAATAAACATGATTACGTATACAAAAACTAGCATAGGATACATTTGCACGCACGGACTGAGAGTTTCCTTTGTAAAATATTTTCTGTGTCATTTCTTTTCATGGTTTATTTTAAAAGGGTCCGTCTGTGTTATAGCTGCGACAAGTTAGGAATTCGTAACATAAAGCGCCTTTCACTCATGTCGATATAAAAAAAAATAGTATAAGCCATCTACGAAACTCTACGCCGTAGCGATGCTACGTACTCGTAGTAATATGTGATTTCCTATAAAACGTCAGAAGTATTGTGGTTTGAAGGATAGACAAAGTAAATTATCACTAAGAATTAAAGATAAGAAGTATTAAAGCTCCCATTGCAACGGCTGGATGTGAATATAATATTAATTTTGATAGCTTATTTCTCTATTTTATTAGGTGCCAAAATCGATCCCAGTGATGCCCTTTGGTTTTCAAGTTCCAGGCGTTTTACCAAGCTGACGATGATGATGATTTCGGTACATTATATAAGGCCAAGATACGGATACATGGCCTACCTAGTGGCTAGCACTAGGTAGGCCTTTTGGCAAAAACAATTATCCAATAATTGTGAATATAAATCATCACAATCACGTTCCAGTGTACCATGTTATTTTTACTCGCTATGTTCAATTTTATGTTTGTATCCATTAATGTTTGTGAAGGCTTTGTCGACAAATGTTGGTTCAAACAGTTGTTGAATAAAAATACCTCCGAGTAGGCTGTTGACTCGCCATCACAGCTTTTGTAATGTGATATTTTTAAAGCCTTCTGTGGGTGTTTTGCTTTGTAACTGGACAAATACCTGCGTGAAGCTGCGATGTTTTTTAACAATGTGCTCTAAACATTAAGTGTTATTTTATGTAAGCACTGGTTTATTGGTACTGTGAAGTGCGTAGTCGTGTTTGAAAATGTAGTATACTTTATATCTATGTAGAAAAGTTGAATAAAAAATGTTTTTAATTTTTAAGGGTAGATGGTTAGGACAATAATTGCACAAATAGATTAAACCAACAAACAATAACCCTTAGAGATTATGAAATAAAACTTTCAAAAATTAAAACATCATGACAGCTTGAATACGTCTAAAATGGTGGCGGGAGCTGGATTTTATTTCGAGAATCGCGCGTTCTTAATTTCTTAATAATGAATCAAGTTCACAATTTGAATTGGATCTAATTAACGGATTCTATTTTGTTTTTAATAATTTAATGAATGCAAACTGTTGAACTCCATAAAATGATTTTTTTAATGTATAAAGTTAATGTAATTGAATCTACCTCATGAATTTGATTTAGTATTTTGTTTCTTCAATTTTAATCTTTATTTAATTATATTTTTTTTATTTTAATAAGCCTTGACGTTTATTATCTTATGAACCTTGACATTTATTATCTTCCTTCCATATTGTTAGACTTATGTGCATGTTGTGGTCTTCTGTAATTAAGGATACACCAGATCAGTGTTATTTTTCCTACTTATTATGAATGTATAGTGTAATTCTTGTTGAAGATCTATAAAATAAATAAATAAATAAATTTGACTGAATGTGTCGCGTAACGAGTTAATGGGCTGTCTCGCCATTCACTGGTGTGTCAATTCCCATGTGAGTCAATAGCCAAACGTAACACAGCTGCGACGTAAGGGCTCGTATATGCCGTATACAATATTTTTTGAACAAAATAAAATTTAGACTTGAAGCAGCTATATCACAGATGAATTTTAAATAACCTTTTAAACATTTTTTACAGACCTATTAAATAAATTCGTAAATTAAAGTATGTAAAGACTAAGAGCGGCGATAGCCCAGTGGTGTACGTAACGGACTGCCGAGACGGTGGTCTCGCGTTCGATACCCAGATACCCCGAGCACACACCTCTGACTTTTCGAAGTTATTTGTGTATTAAAAATGTTAATTATCGCTCGCTTAACAATGTGCCTGGTAGATGGCAATAGGCTCGCCCCCTATTACATTGGGATCGAAACATAACTGGCGAAGTTTGGGTGTATAGTACACCTCTGCCTAACCCTTCGGGGATAAAAGGCGTGAAGTTATGTTATGTTATGTGAAACTATGTGAACAGCAAATTATTGATCTAAGTTTTTAGTTTCGTAACCTTTTGTAGATTTTTGTAAAGTCCTCTGCGCTACAAAGATGTACATTCCGGGTGTCTCTGGGCATAATATATGTAAAAAGAAAAAGAAAATTGAATATCTCACAAAAGATCTGCATCATTAAAACTCCAAAAATTACATAAGCAGATTAACTTAAGGTGTACATAATCTATTGTCTGGTTGTTGTATTGTCCGCGTGTGTATAATTAAGGTCTATAAAAAGGCACAAAGAAGGCTTCTGTCCTTTTTTAATTTCCACTTTTATAAGGGTTGAATCTTGTACCGCAATTAAGCGGAGCCTGAAGGTTGTGTAATTAAAAATGTCTGTTTGTATGTATGCATGCGTTGGGCATGTTTCCCGTTTGATCATTTAGCCCTTTGCCATAATTAGTTGTATGGGTTTTGTTTTTGTTTGCTTTGTTTTCGTTTAGGATTCTATACAGTACTATAGGATATTGGTTTTATTTTGTAAAGAGGGTGAGACCAAAACTGACATCTAATACTAAAGCTGAAGAGTTTGTTTGTTTTTGTTTTGTTTGTTTGATTGGTGGAACGCGCTAATCTCAGGAAATACTGGTTTCTGTATTAGATATTCCATTTGTCGAGAATTAGGTTATCTATTATCACGCTATGAGCCACGAGGTCGGATCAGTAGTCTTAAATAATGCGGGTGTAATCGCGGGTTCATCTATTCGCTGATATTTGTTATCATAAAATTCTTATAAAATGAAAATTAAAATGTACTAAGTATTATATTCTGGGGTAATTTACACAATACCTATTTTGTGATGCCTGGCTAGCTAGAACTTCTACAATTTCAATCAGACAACAAATAAACATACTCATATAATCTCTGGTCTTCCTATTTTCCTATACAATTTACTACTTATTACAATCGTCGTTCGATTTAAAACGTGATATTAGCATTTTTCATAGATCCAATATAACATACAACTACCCTCAAAACAAAACAACCTTAACCCTCCCATAAAACTAGTTTAATATAACACAGTACTTAACACAAGAGGTTCAAATACAATTGGATCTGAAGATAGGTGCATTTACCATTGTAGCACCCCTAAGGTAGAGCCTTTGTTATTCGCCTGACCTTTTCTCGTCATTAAATAGTAATTGTCTATAGCGGTATTAGCCCCATCATGGAACATTAAAGGTATTTTCGATTAATTCGACCCAATTCACAGAATGAATATTGTAATCTACTTTGCGAATAAATGTTGTTAATGCTAGTAATCATTTTGTTATTAGTTTAATTAGAAGTATGGATTGTTACATTAAGATAAGTTAAAAATCCAATTGTTGTGTAATGGTTTTGTCTCTTTAAGTATGAAATGTAGTGGTGTAATTAAATAAAGAATTGGAGTTTTCTTATGTCATCGTGTTATTTTAATTTTATCAATTCGAATATTTGTACATACTGTTTAGTAATCGCTTTATTACGTGACCTATTATTATATTATATCTTGTTTCGTAATAGAAAAATAAGACCAATAGTGCTTAGGGGAACACATTATTATTGGTCTCATTTTAACTTTCCCTTCATTTAATTCATCACGAACCTAAACTTTCTAAGGCTTCTTAACATTCGTGCGCTATTTGACCTTTTGATTACCACAATTATGTATAGTTTGTGACAGAGCAAAATGTACCCAGGCCGTAGTGAGCAAGGCTCATATTAGTCTGTCAGATGACTGTGGTGTTCAAAGGGTAAACAGATGCAGGATTGGGGCGTAATTTCTGTCAGGCCTCATTTTGCAGGTAACTAAAGGCAGCGATAGCTGAGTGGTGAGACCGACAGACTGCTATGCAGAGGGTCTCGGGTTCGAATCTACGGCACGCACCAATAACTTTTCGAAGTTAAGTGCGTATTAAATTGTTAATTATCACTTTCTTATCGGTCAAGGAAAACATCGTGAGGATACCTGCATGTCTGAAAGTTCTCCATGATATTCTCGTAAGACATGTGAAGTCTTCCAACCCGTACTTGGCAAGCGTGGTGGACTATAGCCTTACCCTTCTCATAGTGAGATGAGGCCCGTGCCCAGCTGTGGTACCAGTATAAAGGACTGATGATATAAAATGGCGTGAAATTAAATATTGATGTATAGCTTTTTCAATTATTACACTAGCCCAAGTCCTTAGTCATCTCATGACTAACCATGCCAAATGGTCGAGGGAAGGTAAATTAACTATACTTTTAAATAATTACGGTATAGACCCGTTACATAAGTATTACTATATGGGGTGTTGATAGGCATTTGCAAAATATTTTTATAATACAAAATAGATAGTATACTTATTCACCTAAAATAGTTTTAACAGTGTGCGATGATATAAGACCCTATTTTCATAAAATTTTACTTAGGCAGTAATTCAGAATAAACTGTAGACTCGTGCAAAATAAAACGGTATCGCACAGTCACTGTAAGTACGTGTGTTGTGTGTGTTAGGCACCTGCAATGCTGATCAGCTGAGCGGCGGTGGCGGTCAATTCACCGAGTTAAGTTTCAAAGTGTATGACGATGAAACATTTTTTTGGACTTTTAGTGACTTATTTTTTCATGTTTTTGTATTCAGTTATAGGAGTATATTCACGACTTAAAATATTTTGCTAATGCAAATCAACACCCTGTATACACTACCTAGTCCAATCAAAACTTCTTTAATAAAAGCATTATGCTGATGATAGTATTGTATAGAAGGGTACCTTATTAGTAAATATTTGTCATCCCGATATACAGGCTGATTTGTAATTGCTCGCATTCCCTTCGAGAGGTGATTCTAGGGTCATAATGGCGTATTTTTGCCCCCTACATATGGGGGTCGAAAATGCACCAGTTTGGAATAAAACGGTTTTTAAGATTTTTTGAGCAAATTCCAAATTTTTGTTACAAACTATTAAAACTAAGTGTCATGGCTCTTTTTTTTCATTTATTTAATTATTTGAGGGTTTTGACTCCCCTAAAAGAGTTTCCAACATAAACATGACGTCCGGTACCAACTGGCTGAATATGCTCTTGGAGTCTCGGGACAAGTGAGAATTAAAACCTTAATTTGCATGCATCATACAAAAGACAGTGATTTACGCTAAGGATTCAAACCCTAGACCCTCTGCATTTCGAAAGGTTGGTCTTCCTACTAGTAAGTCACTGCTAATTGCAAAGCTTAAGATTAAATACAGAAAAAATGTACTGCCAAGTGAGACATCCAGAAGCTCTTTTTTGAACAAAATCGGCTATTTACTCCAAATTTACACCAACTGGCTTAGACTATTATACTTTTTTTAGTTAGCAAGTAATACCAGGAAGTTATTCCAACACTTTACATAACATGCCACATATTTTTTTTTTTAAATAATTGCATTTTTGTGGCGTCATTTTATTTTATTCCAACATTTTTTGTATGTTTTTTGGCTCTATTTTCAAATTCCATGCTGGTTAGTAGCCTTATTTTATTTTAAAAGATGGGCAGTTTAATTTTCCATTAAATAAGGCCCAATTTGCTACCAGTAATAGTGAAAATAATTTTTTTGAAGATGTTTGTAACAAACATTTGGAATTTGCCCAAAAAATCTTAAAAACCGTTTTATTCCAAACTGGTGCATTTTGGACCCCCATATGAAGGGGGTTAAAATACTCCATTATGACCCTAGAATCACCTCAGAAGGGAATACGAGCAATTACAAATAACCCTGTATATAGTATTGTTACGTTCAAGTATATTTTGTTTGTCTTTACCTTAGCATATGTTGAAATGTTGGCAAATGTAACTAGTTGACGTACCTGTGAACAAAGAGAAAGAATACGTTAGAAGAGCAATTGAATGGCTTACAAAATTAACTTTAGATATTTCACACACCTTCGAAACGGCTCAACTGATATTTAGGGTGCTTATCGTCGAGGTATAAAAAAAAGGCAGCGATAGCCGAGTGGATATACCAACAGACTGCCATGCAGAGGGTATCGGGTTCGAATCCACGGCGCGCACCAATGACTTTTCGGAGTAATGTGCGTATTGAATTGTTAATTATCGCTTGTCCCGTGCCTCGGAGAGCACGTTAAGCCGTCGGTCCCGGTTGTCATGAAGATCCTTGACAGTCGTTACAGGGCTTCAGTACCTTCTAAATTAACTGACTCTAGTCTAAACCATGGAATATCGCTATCCCTTCGGGTTGCGGAGGTCAGATAGGCAGTCGCTCCGTGGAAAAGCTAATATTCAATCATATTGGGTTAGACTAGAAAGCGGACCCCAGATTGAAAACTGGGATAACGCTAAGAGGATGATGATCGTCGAGGTATATTTGGTTGGTGCGAGAATAGCTTTCGAAGTATTTACGCCAGGTGATTGGAACGTCCCAACTGATATTTTAAATATTTTGACATTATTCTTAAATGATTCGCAGTGGTTACCGGTACAGATAGTGTATTATAATTTGATATTGCTGTTGCGTTTATACCAATTTTGTAACTATCGATATAGTGAGGAGAGTAAGCGTGAACACGGCGTGTTCATTCTACTTATTCCAGAATCTGTATATACATATAAAAATCTAGCGTTACTGACTGACTGATAGCCAACGCACAGTCGAAACTATAGGACGGAAGAAGCTGAAATTTGTCATGTATGTTCCTTGAAAACCGTAGGGGTGCACTAAAATGGGACTTCCCAAAATTCCTACGGGATCGCGCCGAAAGAGTTACATTTAAAAAGAAAATGTGCGGTCATTCCCATTCTGTCAAGGTGACAGAAAGGTATTCTGGATAGCCCGATGCTAGTTAATTCTCAAAAGATAGTGTGCGCTCCCAAACTAAAAAAAAATCTCACCTCTGTTTGTAATATTATATAACAAAAAACACACAAAATAGTACGTGACATTACCTTGAGCTCCAGAAATACTCAAAAGCGAAACTTCAAGTTCAATAAATCAAATAAAAAGACGCAAAATGACACGAAAAGGCTTTCGTTCGAAATCTTCGAACATAATAAACCTATTGCTTTGAACTTGAGCCGTTTCAGTATATTACCAGGAAGACTATGGATAGGCCTATATTGTGAGATGGATGGGGCAAACACAACTGTAACGGGAGACGATCGGGGCAAACGAGGCAAATGAGATCGAAAAGGATTTGTTGAGGCTGCCTTCCAAAGTAACGCATCATTTTGATAAGGTTAAGTGTCTACTAAATAAAGTCGTGTGAAATTTAGATTTAGTAGTACTTTTGATGTATGGTGCTGTTAGGATATTGGTAGTGAGAAAATTTATGGTTGTTAGAGGAGCGATTGAGTTGGGTGAACATGAATATAGTTTTCGGAAGCAGTATTAGGTAAAAATCTTGTCAAACATGTGTTAAATTAAATTTTACAAAATACTATTAAATATATAATATTAGAACAGACTTTGGCCTTGAAATATTGTAAGAATTAGTTTAGTAATCTCTTGTCGTCTAAAAACTTATAAGTTTGACTCAAAGTTTAATTCATAAGAATAAGATGAGATAGGGAGCCACAACTGTACAAATAAAATTTATCATTTTAAATTCTTAGGAATGAGTCTTCTATATTCTAATAAGTTTTGAACAAGTCTAATAAACCACGAAGAAATGAATGAGTACTCATTCTGAGAAAATCTTCACAAAAGCCCTAACAACGTAATATATCTAAATGTAGATACATAATACCGCCATCTATCTGTCGAATTACTCAACTTTCGTGATAAGCTCCCACAAAGAAGTCGTCAAAACAAAATTTAATACGAATGAAACTCAAAAGCTGAAAAATATTGTAACAAAAGGGGCTCAAACATTAGAATTAGTCCCGAGACACTTGTATAAAAAGCAAGACGTCAGCTTTGTGGCAAATATTCTCATTTCAGTACAGAACGAACGCGGCAAGCCTCACGACACACAATTCAATCCGTCTGTGCCTGACCTTACCTCTCAACGTTATTGAATCAGTCATCCTCGCTGCTCAAATTTACACCCAAATGCCATTACAATAAGACCCGATTTCCTTTAACTTCGTCTACTACCCTCCAAGCGATTTCCAACTCTAATGCCCCTTCATAAGATTTCCTATCGCATTTCCTTTGGAACCGATATTTTACCATTTTTTTCTGTATGCTTATTTGATCTTTTTACAGATATCGAGTATTGGAAGCGCTCGGCAATTTCGCATGTTTTTCGATTTTAAGAGAAAACAATTTCATTGTTGAACGTAGATTGAAAGTTTGAACGTGAGTTCAGAGGGTGAAGGTATTTAAAATATTTCAGTCTGAGATGAAAATATTCGAAGCATATTTCAGTCTCGGATTTCACACTGTAGCATCATGGATAAAGTTTCGAACATTATTACTGTTGAGCATTCATTGAAAGAGTATTATTTGTAACACAACTAATGGTAGCAGCGGACTTCTTAAGCGAGGTAAGAGGATGAGAAGCATAAACTTGATGATTTCTTCTGTGTCAGGGTGTTAATTAATAATTTTAATGATACCTTATTAAAGTGAAGGTCGATTCAAAAAAACATAATTCAGAAAATATTTCTATTTCTACGCAATACTTTACAGTAAAAATATCTATTTGATGGCGTTTAAAAAAAATTCTACGTGGCAACCGCTTGGCATGAAAATTGCCGCGCGAAGGTATTTGAATACGGAAAATATTTTCGTGAACTAAACAGCGCTGCAAGGCAACTACAAAAATATGTAAATTACATCTCCAAGTGAATGAAGTCGAAGGTAAAACCTTATATACCTACTATGGCTAAACAGTTCACGTATGTAAATACGATCCAACACATAACACGGCAGCTATTGCCTTGGAGAGAGTCTAAGAGACTGATACGCAGAGGGTATTAATTTTAAAACAACAGCGTTTCACTGATTTAGTCGACCATAAGTACACATAAAATTGTTATTGATCGAAGGAAAACATCACCAGAAAACTTGCATATCTACAGTAGAGTTCTTCATAACTTACACCAAAAAAATTTGTGAAGTCTGCTATGATTTTAGAGATGGAACGGCCAACGACGTGGATCGTGGTCTAACCCTTTTTATATTGATAAGAGACCCGTGCTTAGCAGTAGGATAGCATTTTATTAGATTTGAAGTATTTATTCGAGTAATACTTTTATTTATAGAGTAGGCAGAGGTGTAAGATTACACCCACATTTCGCCACGAATTTTTAGGTCCCACGTAATAGGGGGCGACCCTATTGCCGTTACCGGGCACATCACCAGACTTCGTGCTGCTACTGAGAATTTGGAAAAAACCCAATAACAATTTTGCCCACCCGGGAATCGAACCTGGGACCTCTGATCAGCAGTCGCATACGCTATCCACTGGGCCACGCAGGCAGTGGTAAGAGTTCTTCATTACTCAAAAATCATGTGAAGTCTGCCAAGCAATATGACGAAACAAATCTTGCCATTGTGGTGGACTTTGGTCTTATCCTTTTTATAGTGAAAAAAGTCCCACCTTCAGCAGTAAGACTATTTATAGACATCGCTGATAATAACACATGACATCGTCTTTAGAGTAATGCATCACAAGGCTAGTTAGTCAACAATCTCGGTTATTGCCTGTCATGGCGGACGCGCTGATAAATGGCGATAAGCTCTCCAATTACCATATGGATTACTACCGTTCACTATTACCTATTAGTTACGACTATACCTTGTTAAGACTCTAGACATCCTTTTGTGGTGTTAGTATAAATAATGAAATGGTATTGCTTTCGAATTTATTTTGAGTGTTTCTCACTAAAAAAACAGCTTGCATTAAGCACTAATAAAGGGATTTGATGAGTGTCAGTTCATTATCTTCAAGAGTCACTGCTTCTGAAGTTAGTTACACAAGCAGTACAGTAGTTAGGATACGGGTAGGACTTCCATTCACGTTTTTGGTTTGGTGCAGAAACTATTTATTAAAAAAAATATTGAAGTGTTCACCTGGCAAGATAGAGGATAGAGATAAAAATGCATAGATGTTTTGCAGTTTTATTGCAAAAGCCATTAACCACTGTAATGATCATAATCATCAGCCCTTTATACTGTCCCACTGCTGGACACGGGCCTCTTCTCACTATGAGAAGGGTAAGGCCATAGTCCACCACGCTGGCCAAGTGCGGGTTGGCAGACTTCACATGTCTTTCGAGAACATCATGGAGAACTCTCAGACATGCAGGTTTCCTCACGATGTTTTCCTTCACCGATAAGCAAGCGATAATTAACAATTTAATACGCACTTAACTTCGAAAAGTTATATTGGTGCGTGCCGTGGATTTGAACCCGAGACCCTCAGCGTTTCAGTCTGCCGGTCTCACCACTCGGCTATCGCTGCTTTAACCACTGTACTCCTTTATAATTTAAACTTACAACCATAAGTGCAAACATTTAATAGTAGATTAGTAGCCAAGGGCTGTAAGGCATCAATTGGAGCCCGAGATATTTAGGCGCACGAGCGCAGCGAGGGCGCCTATAGTTCGAGGGTGTAATTGGTACTTACACCCGAGCTAACTATTCTGCTTTACATCTCGATTGTGAGGTAAGTAGAAAAAACCGGCATTACAAGAATAAAATATTTTATTTGTTGAAATGTATAGTGAAATGAGAACAATCAGGCAAAATATTGTTAATTGCTGCTTCAGCTTCCATTTTCATTGAATCGGGAGTGCAACTTATATCTTCATCACTTGAAGAACTCATGTTTTTTCCTAATCAGCACGTAATTATAAAAAAAAAACCAAAAACAAACGATATTTTAAGTAAAAGTTTTCTATTCCCGTCTTTTTTCATTAAAAAGTATCAAGTAGGTAAAGAACTTTTTTTTTCAAGAACAAAATTGAGCTTCGCCGTTATTTAAAATTGATAACTATTATACTCACACGAAGACATGGCTGAATACTGAATAGCAAAGCGACCTCTTTGGTCACTGGGCTGAATGCATGATGTCTATACCTATTGCCAGTATGATGGTTGTACGCGAACTTTTTTAAACAAAAGAAGTGTTTTTTTTTAATTACTTACCGCCCTAAGGCTTTTCTAGCTACATTACTACCCTAGAGCGCTAATTAGTCACCTACAAGCCCCATTTGGAGGTAATAAGAACCTACTTACCGAACATGAGAGATGTAAAATATTTTAAATAACATGCATTGCTGCTAAAACAGCTGATTCATATTCACCTTGTCCAACATTAAGTGTCCATATTTCAAAGGTTAAGTATTCCAGGTGTGGTCCTCCGGTGCTAGCGCCAGTAAATAACATCAATTTGGCGACGTCCCAAGAAACGACGCTTATGCCCAAAACGCCATCATTTCGAACAATTTCGGTGCATATTTGGAATATTTTGTACTTGGCAATTTTAAGCTATCATCATCGTCTGAGCGTTCTGTTGTCTTACTGGTCTAATCGGATTTGACATAATATTACATTCACGGTTGGCGTAACGGTGGTTTAAGCGGCCGCCTCGCCGCTTGACACTGCGCTGAGTGTTGTGGGTTCGATTCCCACACGAGACAACACTTTGGGTGATCCATAAATTGTTGTTTTGAGTCTGGGTGTTCATTGTGTCCGTTGGTTATATGTTTGTAAAGTCCCCCGCGACACAGGATTTATTCCTAGTACGGGATTTGTCTTTTAAAAAGAAAAAATAAAATAATGGAGATGAAAATCTATGTAGATTTGCTGTCATCGTATTATTACAGAAATATTCGTACAATATTAAATCGCTTGCAGTATTATACTGAATTAAGAATTTTACATTGAATTATTATAACTTAAATTCAAAAGCAGGTGTAAGATAGTACTATCTTAATAACGGTAGGCTGTATAACGTAGAAAATTTCGTCGCTGCTTTGTATTTAAAATGTTCTGAAACTATAAGTTTAATGCACTTAGTGTAACTTGTACTTTGTTATATTTTTATGCTCTCCAACTTACTTAGTCCGTTGGAAAAAGATCACTTAAGTTTCGAAGCAACAGCGGAGTTATATAGCACTCCAGGGATAATTTGGATGGTGATCGTAAAATTCAACATCTGAGCAGCTCAATTATTCAATATAGAAAACCGGCTAATATGACATATTTCAGCATATCTTTTTGATAAGGTGACCCAAAAGCAGAAAACAATCCATTAAAGAGCTATACATTTACCGGTTGTTGCAGGAGGCACAGTTAATTTTCTGAGTCTAAATGTATTATTGCTAGATGATCCTACCAATAAAATGCACAGTATGTATAATTTTCATCTATTATTATGAACAATTGCCGAGGAATATCTTATTAATAAATATTACAGTTTATGTCCATCGTAAAATCGTGGCGTTAGTTGGCAGTTTTCTTTGGAAAACCTCCTTAACTGTCAAATCTGGTTAGACTTGAAAATATCTACTGAGCAAAAGATTTGGATGTATTATAAGAGAGATTGCTCTAAAGTGAGAATAATTTTATGTTTCCGTCATGTGTATAAATTTAGCAGAAGTTACCTGACTTGATTTGACTGATGATTACCTGACTAAGAGTTCTCTATAATGTTCTCAAAAGACATGTGAAGTCTGCCAACCCGCACTTGAACAGCGAGGTGGACTATGGCCTTACCCTTCTCATAGAAGAGGCCCGTGCTCAGCAGTGGGACAGTATAAAGGGCTGATGATGATGATGACCTGACTTGACTAAACAGACGATGTAGATGATGAAAGAGATAAAAATGTTAAATAACCAACGAGTACAATCATAATATCACAGAAAGATGATGCAGAGCCGCATATTAACTAAATCAATAAATTCTCTAAGAGAAGAATTCTCGAAAAGCTACTGTTCTTGTCAGGGAACCCTAAAAAGACACGAAAAGTCAGTCATAAACCTTTACACACACATACGTCAAAAGTACAGACATAATAAATCTCAAACCGAAATGCCTAGGTACACTTTGCAGAAAGCTTTCGCTATAAAAGTCCACCGTCAGATGTCTACATCTCGAGGGTCCCAGTGATTGGTCGCGCCTTTCAACTAGGTCGGACCTTTCGGGACTTAATAGCGAATGGTGATATTCCAGTTTTACTCTTTTTACTTGAAGAAGCAAATACTTTTGCTTGTATTGCGGAAATTTTATCCGTTGCTTTTTAAGACTCCTTTTTGTGTAATTAAGTTTATTTATATTTTTAATGTGCATGTTTTATAAAATGCGTTGGTTGTGGATAATTGATCGTTAAAAGTTAAAGCTATTAAGGATGGTGAAGTATTTCGAAGGCGTTGTTTAAATCTAGAAGAGTAAGAATTGTAAGCTGTCCACCTTCCATACCAGCTCTGAAATCATCCGTAATATTGACTTGGGATATACCTAACGGTGCTGTGACCTAGGCGGGAACGGGACTGAAAAGGATTTAGAAGATTATTCTTGCAAAGAAACGTGTTAATTTGAAGTAAAACTTAATTAATATCTGCAAATTTTCAGGGTTTTTTCAGGGTGCATAGGGTTCCCACCAAGAACTTAGGGTCCCAAGCCAACCTCACCTGCAAGTGGTGCACCTGCTGATCAACGGACGAGGCTCTGGCAAACAAAATGTCCCAATAAGCGGCAATAGGCTCGCCACCTATTACGTGCGATCAAAACACTCCCCCCTTCGGGGAAACAGGCGTGAGTCTATGTATGTATGTCTGTATGTAAATTTCAAGTCTGATATTCTGAATTTTGAATTAGGATGTGACAGCGTATTTAAACTAACATTTAACAAATTTGGTTTTATAGAATTATACATGACTTGTACCCCGAATTGCTGTTAGTCCATCAAAAAGGAGGTTTAACTAATAAAATTGACCGAATTACTTATATTCTCTAGTCACATTTTAACGAAATAAGTACAAAATAATCATAATTAATCAATAACAGAAAAAATTGGCAATAAATTAATTATAAATACATTATGTTTATCCGTGTGATGACGGATAAAGATTACGGAATGTCACCACCCCATATCATCCCATGGGTGTCGTAAAAGCCGACAGAGGGAGCAAAATATGAAAAGAACAGCACTGTAAGAGAAGGAAAACTTGATACAAACCCTATACCAACCCGTTTGGCCAGCGTGGTATAGTAGGTCAATTCCTCCTTTCAAAGGAGAGGCCTAGTCCAGCAGTGGACTGTTGAAGTATGACATACATTATGTATGAATTATTAAAGCAAATCAAAATAATTAATAGCAAATTACTCATTGATGAAAAATGCAAAAGAAAACAGAATCTATTCTGTAACTTGAGTTTTATTCGTTATGAAATCAAATGAAAATCGATAATAACAATAAGTTACCATAGAATAAGAACACCATACCATAGAAAAAAAAGAATAAGAACAAATAACTGAGAACATTTTGCAGAAACCAAATGCTTCATTTCCAGTAACAACATTGAAGATACAAAAGAAAAGAACAAACTGTAGAAGATTGAACTTAGGAAACAAGTTAATTAGTTTTTAATTACATAGCAAACAACATAGACAGCAAGAGTCGAACAAAAACAACATCTAAAGGAAACGTTTAAAATGCAGACCGCGAGCATAAAATAAAATCCTTTAGAGCCAACAATACGGAAATATACGAGGGAACAACGTTAACAAACGAAAAACATGCACGATTCTATTTGCACCACACTAGCAAATCCAATAACAACAATCATCACAATGATATACATACCGTATTAGCTTGAGTTAAAGTTTAAAGTTCCGTAACAAGGAATTTCGTTTTGAAACCTTTGGATTCTAAATGGCAAGCATGCGTCTTTCCTGCCAGTTGATTTATAATTTTGTTCAATTTACAACCGTATTGCTGAGAGATAGAGTTCTTTTTTGTTTGCGTTTGCTTGAGCGTGAATCAATATAGCGTTTGTAAACTCAGCACAATTCAAACTGCAAAATATTTCATAAGGTCGTAAAGTTGGTTTATGGCACGACCCAATATTTATGTGTTAGTGTTGTGCTAGAGTTTACACCAAGTGTATATATGCTCGTCAGCGTTTTGGGATGAAATCCTATCATGTACGTCAGCTGGTAATAGTTTATGATATTATAAAAGCTGCAGCAAAACTGAGTGAAGAGCATGTTGGAACACCAAACAGTAATAAAACTGAATTAAACTTTAGCTTTATACGCTCAAGCTAGTTTATGTTACCTATCTAAGCTATCGTGCTGGACACTCGAAGTTACGGAACAGAAGTTTTGAGCTTATTATAATTCCTCTCAGTTTTCCTGACTTAAACAGAAGTATATCTTACTGTAAAAATTCAGATTTTAAAAGATTACGATGTTTAAGATTTTTTAATAACAGGAACAGATAAAAGCTGCACTGACAGCAAAAATAATGAATTTTAACTACCAACTCAAGGCTTTTAAATTGATTAAAAGTACTTTCATGTTACAACAAGATTGCGATTCCAATTAAACAAAATAAATACAATCCTATCTACAAAAAAAAGACTAAGCAACTGTGTACACTGACAGCACAACCATATCTACTATAAGAGCTTTCCTGCAAAAAATAATAGTATGTAATCGAATTAAAATTTGCTTACTCGACAGCCTATGAGATGCTTTGTTGTCAAGAGTGTACTAGCGAAGACATTGCAATTTGAATTATATCTCCCTATTTTGAAGTCACATTTTCTTTGTACTTTAGTGAAACACGGCCTTATAAGAGTAGAGGATCAATTTGAAGAAAGTAATGTTTCGGGCGCAGCTGAAAAGGCACATCTTTCAAGAGCCACTGAAGATCTCTCATTCCACATTATTGTCCTGTAATAAAACAGAGACTGTTAAGAGAGTTTCTCTTTAATTTGTTTTTACTTTCGTTGATTAGTACTGTAGTAAATTATGGTCAGACGATTATTTGTATCTTGCCATCATTCTGATGATAATAATAATTTGTAAAAAAATACACTTGTTTTGTTTTTGGCAACAATTCACTTTTACATTTGTTTCGACTGGTTTTAAGTAAGAAAAATAAAAAAGCCAATATTTTTTTTAAATCAAAATTTGTTTAACTCTCGGAACTTTTCTAGGTAAATTATTTAAATTATCAAGAAAAGTTTCGAGAGATTTAAAAGTTTATTATGTAAATAAACATGACAAAGTAAGCATCACATGTATTTCATTATTTATAATTATATTCTCACATTAATTGTCACTCAAATTGAGAGAGCTTACCTCTATTAAGATTTAGACCATTGCTCTATATTACTACTGATTATATTTTTATCGCCCAATATAGATTTTTACCATAATATTGTTCCACTTAAACATTAAAATCTATAATAATATAATTAAGTCTGAAGAAGATTTGTTTGTTCGTATGCTTAAAGCTCTGGTTGCACGTATGCACTATTTGTCGAATTTGAAATGTTATTATTGTATGTATGTTAGAAACATTCAAAAGAAAAGCCATAGACTATGCAACAACAAATCTAGCAACATTAGTTGAAAAACAAAGAAAGATGAGATAGCACAGCCAAGACATGCAATACACACAATGAATGAGATTTGGTCGATGATACAGCAGAGCACAGCTAATCACTGAATAGACAATAGAGACGTTAAAAAATAAGCATGGTTAGTTCCAAAATAAACAAAGAAAACCAATACAAACTTAATTCACTTTGATTTGTCTTTCAGAAACACAAGTCACATTGCCCTAATTAAATTAGCTCGCCCTCAGTATTATGTTATTGGCTGTCTGACAAATCGTTGTGTGTTGATTAATGACTATTGATTAATTTAGCTTACCTTGTGCCTGACCTTTACGGCACTCTGTAACCTTGAGTTAAAGTAATTCTTGCTATGTTTACATTTTTATATCAATAAAATATTTGCGGGTGGATGCGGGTGACTCAGGATGGGTCCAAGTGGAGAGCCTTGGCGGATGCCTACGTCCAGCAGTGGACGTCTTTCGGCTCAGATGATGATGATGATGAAAATATTTATAGTTATAATTATTCTTCAAGAACGAATCGAATGTGATTGTTTTTTAATTTATTTTATAGATCTTAGTATATGTACTGCCGAAGCCAGATCTTGTGAGTTATGCACTTAATGTTAATATATGAACTGCCTCCGTGGTCCAGTGGATAGCGTATGTGACTGCTGATCAGAGGTCCCGGGTTCGATTCCCGGGTCGGGTAAAAGTGTTACTGAGTTTTTCCGAATGCTCAGTAGCAGCCCGGAGTCTGGTGATGTGCCTGGTAACGGCAATAGGCTCGCTCCCTATTACGTGGGCCCTAAAAATTCATGGTGAAATGTGTATGTAATATTTACACCTCTTCCTACCCCGTCGGGGATACAGGCGTGAGACTATAAATAAAACATTTGCGGGTGGATGCGGGTGACTCAGGATCGGTCTATGTGGAGAGCCTTGGGGTAGGCCTACGTCCAACAGTGGACGTCTTTCGGCTGATATGATGATGATGATGAAAATATTTATAGTTATAATTATACTTCAAGAACGAATCGGATGTGATTGTTTTTATTTTTATTTTAAAGATCTTGTGAGATATGCACTTAATGTTAATGTAGAAATATGTACTATTTATTTGTGGAATTGACAATAAGTATCTTGCTGTGACCTAAGTAAATTATGTATTTTTTTTTTTTTTAATTCTGTGGGTGTGTAATACACCTCTGCCTACCCCTTCGGGGATAAAAGGCGTGAAGATATGTTTTTGTTTTAATTCTCAAATATTTATTCCTGACGAATCTGGCTATATTCATTTCTACCTTGTATTTCTTTGTTATGTTTATCTGAGTCTTCTACTCTTCACTTCACTTTATTTCTAAGCTGACAGCGCAAAATATAACTTACATTTCTACAATAAACTATTGTCCATACAGTGTAATATCAACTCTAGCAAATGCCGTCACAAGATAAATGGATGTTTCCCCTCATGCAACAACATCTGGTTTACCCCATAAAGTTGTAACAGCTAATTGATGGAAATAGGCCACAATGGCGCGAACTACGGAGACATCTTCTAGTACTTGGACGTTGTAATATTTAACGATATTGCGGTTGCTTGTGGCGGCAACATGGTCTTTATCTGATATAACTGACGACTTGGTGGGGGGAGCGTAACTGACTGCAACGCCAGAGATCGTGGACTCGATTCCTACTCAATTCTAAAATTTGTGTGTTTGAACATTTGTCAGATTGTTATTGTTCAAAAGTGTTATTGGGTTTTTCCGTTAGAAAATTCTCAGTAGAAGCACGGAGTCTGGTAATGTGCCCGGTATGGCAAAAGGCTCGCCCCTCTAACGTGGGACCTAAAAAAAATCATCACGAAATGTGGGTGTAATACTACTCCTCTACCTACCCCTTCAGGGATACAGGCGTGAGTCTATAAATAAATAAATAAAACATTTGTGTTGTTCTAGCTTTTCTATGTATCAGGTGTTCTATGGCAACATATTTACGAAAATTTAATTTGAAATAGTTATTTACTTATTCTTTCACTGATTGCAAATGCATAATCTGATGCATGGTTTTTAAAGGGGTGGATTAAACCTCTTTAGAAGAGAACAGAGCAGTTTAGTAGCAGACGTATATTGAGGATAAAGTGTATTATAATCCACAATATTACATAGGTCACTTCTAGTGAGAAGGTTTTGAACGAGATTAATGATAATAATAATACTTCATCATATATATTTACCACATAACAAAAAGTATTGCAAGAAAAATGTGTGTGCACGTTTATATGGCCTCACCATCAAATAAACCATCCACCATTGCTTCCCATGGGCCTCATAAAACACAACTGCAGCCTTGTGGCAGATAAAATATAGCTGTAAAAATAACAGCAGTTTTTTTAGTAATTTAACTCTATAGATACATATTGGACTGCCTTTTTAGTACAGTGGATAGCGTATGCATCTTCTGGTCGGGTCCCGGGTTTGATTCTCGGGTAGGAGGTAGCGTTACTGAGTTTTTCCGAATTCTCAGTTGCAGCACGGAGTCAGGCAATGTGTCCGATAACAGCAATACATAGCTTTGCCCCTTATAACGTGGTTCTTAAAATTAAACCTGGCAAAATGTAGGTGTAATATTACACCTCTGCCTACTCCTTCAGTGATTAAAGCGTACACTCAGGTATAACATACTTAACGTTATATTAAATACAGTAATTAATCAAGCTTAATAAACATAATGTGAGTTGACAGAATACACATCACCTTCAAGAACATTATGGAGAACTCACAGATATAGTTTCCTAACGATGTGTGCCTTTACCATTTGGCAAGCGATAATTAACAAATTCCTCTGCGAAGCAGCAAGTCGTCTCTTCTCTAGATTATTGCAGCTCAGTTCAAAATATTTGATAAAATATATAAATACCTTCTTGAAATCTAAATATTTGAACTTTAAAATACATTCTATGTTTCTACAGATAATTTTCAAGCTACCAGTGGGTAGAGCAATCTTTTATAAAGTTTCGTACTCAACGATTCTAGAAAACGTATTACAAAGCCTTCTCGCAGAAACGATTTATGAACGGAAACTTGCGACAATAGTTCTCATGAAAAGTGTATTTATGGCTTCAAATATTTATATGTTAATCTGAAGGCCAATTCTCGTATTTAACAGACACTGACACTGAATTTTGACTGAACTGCGATTTCATTTTGAATTGACTCACAATCGGTATTCTGCTACACTTAATCTCATTACAGTATCATTTTGATATAATCAATTTATAATCTCTTCTTGATCTCAAAGGTAATGTGAAAAACTCAAAAACAAAAACATGAATGTTGCCATTGCATGGGAAAATACAATAATAGGAATGGTAATTGGATACCACTACGTTTCCATGCCAATTTAAAATTAATATACAACTAAGTAATAACATTTCGGCAAATGTATTGGTTCCTTGGATCGTGTAGATTGGATGTGGATCTTTGTAATTTATAATAAGTAGATATTTTTTTAAATTATTGTTTGTTTTTGCCAATTTATTTTCATAAATTGAAAGTAGTATGCGTGATATGTAAAATGAGAACTGTCACGCATATCATCATACAGCGAAAATACTATAGCTACAGTTTGCCGTTTGTTGTACGTAAATAATTAGCAGAATACCGTCCACACTAGTTCACACTTGGTTCAACTTTCGATGAAGTCCCGATCTCATTCAAGTGTCAGTTAAGTTACGAGAATACCATTTATGACACCGAGACTAGATTGATATTGGAATTTGAACAAATATAATTACCAGAATTGGCCTTCTGGCTTTGGGAAGTGTACCGGAGAAGTGATGAATGATGTCAGTGACGACCTATCATCATCATCAGCCTTTAACAATCCACTGCTGGACTAGGCCTTTCCTTTGAAAGGAGGAATTGGCCTACTATACCACGCTGGCCAAACGGGTTGGCATAGGGTTTGTATCGAGTTTTCCGTCTCTTATAGTGCTGTTCTATGCATAATATGCTCCCTCTGTCGGATCTTACGACACCTATGGGATGATATGGGGTGGTGACAATCCGTATTCTTAATCCGTCACCACACGGACGACCCATAATAAATATTTAATGTATATTAATATTTACATACTTACTAGCCCGCGGCTTCGCTCGCGTAAATATGGGGTTCTCTAGTTATAGTATAACATCTATGTTCGGGGTAACACAAATCTCCCTTTTTTGTCGTTTTAACTCTTTAAGAATGTCAGCTCTTGTAGCGTGGTGGCTCTCAACCTCTCTTTTAGAAATATAACTGCAAAAAGTATTTACACATAGAAACTACTTAGTACTAAGACTTAACGTAGTACTCAAAATGTTATCCGGCATCTGTGGTGTTTCGCTAGAGTGGCCAATATGGCGACTGTGATTTGTTTGTCAGAACCATAAGAATTTAACAAATTACTCGACAATCCGAATTTTGCGGATATATGTTGTCGACTCGAAATCTTAATTTTTTAAAGTTTTATTAATCAGGTAAGGTTACGATGTTCTCCTTGACAAAATTATTAATAAAAGATTTGACACTGCGATAGCAGCGCAGTCCATCGGTTCCAATGTGAAACATTCCAAAATCCACAACTACTTACAAATTAAAAATTAAGTAAAAAAACATTTTCCTGTGGACTAAATTGTGAATCTAAACCATTCTCAAGTCCCCTTGAACACACACAAAAAAATTCATCAAGATCGGTCCAGTCATTTAGGAGGAGTTCAGTGACATACACACGCACATAAGAAATATATATATATTAAGATTATACATATACATTTTCCACTAATGATAGTTCGATTACATTTGAAAGTAAACTGCCTCCGTGGTCCAGTGGATAGCATATGAGTCTGCTGGCCGGGCGGTCCCTCCTTCGATTCCCGGGTCGGGCATAAGTGTTACTGAGTTTTCCAAATTCTCAGTAGCAGCACGAATCTTGGCAATAAGCCCAGTAACTCGCCCCCTATTACGTGGGACCTAAAATTCATAAGGCGAAATGTATGGTGTAATATCACACCTCTGCCTACCCCCTCGGGAAAAAGCACTATACAAAAAGGAAATTAATGTAATTTGTCGAATGTATTTAATCATAACCGAGACTATTAGAACATATTAACAATAACCGTTAAAAAGCCTTGAAAGAACTTTAATAGTAATTTGTAGAAAGCCTTATAATTGCAACATGTTTTTCGCGTACTCATATACACTCAAAACCATAAGCAGAGTAATTTTATTTACAAAAGCAATAATTTCTGTTGTTCGAAATTAATCTGTAGTTCCACGAACACATTTCGGGAATGAGTTTGCGATATTATTGCGCGTTCATGTATATAACAGCAGAGCCAGCAATTACTGCCTACACGCCAATAAGCTCCCAACATACGCAATGGTATTACCTAGACAAATGAATACCTATCTTGCTGACTTGGTGCTTATAGAAACTTTGTTACAGACGATAAAACTATTGCATGACCTAATTTTTTTTATAGACTCACGCCTGTATCCCTGAAGGGGTAGGCAGAGGAGATTACACCCACACTTCGCCATAATTTTTTTAGGTCCCATGTAACAGGGGGCGAGCCTATTGCCGTTACTGGGCACATGACCAGACTCCGTGCTGCTACTGAGAATTCGGAAAAAACCCAGTAACACTTTTGCCCGACCCGGGAATCGAACCCGGGACCTCCGATCAGCAGTCGCATACGCTATCCACTAGACCACGGAGGCAGTCCCCTAATTAGCCTAATTATTATAAATGTGTATTTTTACGTCACCAGGTCTAACTAAAAACAAACAAAACGAAATTCATTCCACTAAGTGAAACCAGGCTAAAAAAGAAATAAGGTACCTATAAAGTATCAAAAATAAGGAAAAGGAGTATAATAAATTGAAAACCTCAAGCTGAATGCGCGACGTAAAAGCACGTTGTCATCAACAAAAAATATTGTCATCAAAAACTTGCTTTGAAAGGCTGACTTAAAAAGTGTATAAAAACATCCCACGTAATCCTTCAAGTTCTTTGTCAAGCGGAACCGAAGTTGAACGGGGTTCATATCTAAACCAGCGGGGTTGAAACATCCCTACGGGGTTCAACGGATAAAGGGGATGACAAAATTCATGATTTACGTTGATATCGTAATCTGGGGCCGTCGCCGGAAGCGGTGGAAGCTGCGAATTATGTTCAGTTTCCTCTGGATGAGATAACGATGTGTGTTTTTTAACCCCCGATATCGAACGTGGCACCTTCCGATGGTTTTTATCCAGGTGTTACGGAGAAAGTTATCGACGACCTGATCTACGGCCTTCGGGTGAATTGTCGGGGTCTAAATTAGTTGCGGACTGAAATTACGAATAGGTTGGATGGAAATTAGTTTACTGAGCGATCTATGGTTTATATTAGAGGATATTTTGTAATGTTTGGGCTGAATATTTCACGATGTTTAGAGCATACATTAATGGTAAAAACATTTGTTTGTATTGTTGGAAAGCTATTAGTGTCTTTCAGTATATAGTGCAATAAAATTCAGAGTTACATTTGAAATCTATGTTAAAATTTAAAAGGCAATACAAATAGGTTTAGAATCTTTGTACCCGATTACTTAAATTAAATCCAACCCCAATATACAAGCCCAACATAAAATCAACCTAAAAAAAGAAACACGAATGGAATTTGAACAACACTTACCAAGTTAACGTAAACAAGGGTATTAGTAAAAATAATAAATTTTAATTTATTCAATTTACTTGGTCAAAGAATAACAAGCGTTGTACTAGGCGAGGCTCGAGGTCGTCCGTATATAATACTTGTATACTCCTTATATAATACTGATTATATTTATATAATGTACATATATATATATATATATATATATATATATATATATATATATATATATATAAGTGCGTGTGTGTATGTATGTAGCGTATTCTTATTTATGAATATTATTTATATGTTTAAGTATATATTTTAAGCATAAATTATCTTTATGTATACCTATATATTATCTTGATTAGTTTTACTTAATACGAAGAATCGTCCTTCTCTACTTATAGTAACTTCAATTTACACCTACTTTGTTCAATCTCTGCACCACCCAAAAGGTAGACTGGTAGAGAATGCCTTAGGCATTAAGTCCGCCTATATATATCGCACCCTTAGTAATATAAGGGCACAATCCAAAAAAGTAGATTTTTGGGAAATCGTGTTTCAAGATTCTGGATTCCACCATTACAGCTATTTTTTGGAATAACTTCCTTATTATTTAAGTTATAAATGTGAAATTAGGCAGATTTGTTCTTCTATAAATGCACTATAATAGCAATTAAAAAAAATAATACTGGAAATATATTCTATAAATTACAAGTAATAGAAAAAAACCCTTTTAACTTAGGCCCATATAGTACAAAAATCATAACAGAAATATGGAGCTATTTCATTTTGATCCCATATATTATTAAAGTCCCTATTATAGTTTAGTTCTTAATTATAGTTAGTACTATATATTACCAAACCAAACCATAATCTAAATTTTTTGTTTCTGTTTTATAAATAAAATATCAGGTAAAATTAAAGTAATAGTTTAATAAAATCAGTGCAGAATGTAACAATAATCTTAAAATTATGAATTTTAATAAACAATTAAACATAATGTCTTTTGTTGCGAACTAAAGGGTCAAATCACTTGAACCCCTTAGTTCGCAACAAAAGGTATGGTTGAAATTGATATTTTTTTTTCGGTTATTCTATCTACAAATTGTTATTATTAAAAAATATCTAATATCAATAGATTCTTAGAAACAGCATGTTAAAAATACTTAACATTGCGAAGCGGACGGTGGTTAAGTGGAAAAAACAATGTTATGTATTATTAACATTGCGAAGTACACAGTCAATGAAAAATAAAAAAACAAACGGTTTATTTATATTCTATTTATTGTAAAAGTAATAAAAAAATGAAATTAGTGACAAATTATTAAAACAAATAGTGATAATATAATATGCCTACTATATTATGTCGGATAGCGTCAGATTTTTATCGTTTCGATAGAAGTGCATAATAAATCATGATTTTTAATATGTGAATATTTTTTTATATGTAAGGGACTTTATTGTACTGAACACAATCTTTTCTGTACATAATCCATGCATTGTTTACGCAAATGTCTAAGAGCTGGGAAAACAATGCCATGTACCATTTTTTTGTTTTATAAATGGTGCGATAAAGGGAGATAAGCATATCACACAAATCTACCCTCCCATATCGTAGTTATAATGTTTGACTATCTGTGGACATGAAACGTCAACCTTGGCTTCAAAGGGTACGAATCCACATAGGAACTGGCCAAAATCACACTTTTGTTATCATGCCATTTTACGACACACGGTTTGTTCTCATTATCAACTAGGTATTTGTTTGCTTGAACCTCTACCCTTCTTTACAAACCTTTATCATCTGGTAGTTTAATTTGTCATTCTCTTAAACGATTTGATCTAATTGTGCCCAAGGAAGAGATATCATATTCTTGACGTAACATGTGGATCAGCTCAAGTGATGAGAAAAAGTTGTCGAAGTACACAACCGCCGGCTTATTTTGTATAGGTACTCTGGCAAAGACCTATTACCACTTTTGCACCAACATCTTAAGATTTTTTATATTTTATAAAAGAATGATATCTAATCGTGTCTTTGCCAGCGTAGGGAATAAAATCATACACGCAGGCAGAAGTAAAAGCCCTAACAAACATTTCAAAAGCTCCATTTCTTTGGCTTCTTTGCCAAATATTGACGCCTGTTTCCAGCTGTTGAACCTTTATAGGGCACCATCATTTCGTCGATATTATAGCGATGTTCTTCTTCTGTACTGAGGCAGTTTCTACGTACACCATCTAAAATCGATCGTACTTTAAAATAACGATCTCCATTCTGTTGAGAATTATCAACGGAGTACAAATACTGACGAATTTGATCATATCGCTTTAAACTCTTAACATCTGCGATTAGGTTATAGCGTAGATTCTTATTCCAGTAATCAAGATAGCACGGCATCTTAACGACACCCATCAAAATATTAATTGCAACAAAATCCAATAATTCTTCCCGAGCAACATTGGTGGATTTTAGATTTCGTTGTACAGAATATAAATTCGTGTTTAGTATAATTATATCAATAATATCTTCACTGAAGGAATCCGAATTGCGTAAAGGTTATTGGTTATTGGTCATCCAGTACTGCTTTATATTTAAATTTGACGATTTCCCAACTGAAATTCAGTGGTTTTCTCACAAATTGTTTCTTTTTTTTTTGTTTGTAGTGTTGGTTTAGTTCTTAATCTGCTTTTGGAACGGGTTTTCTTGGGGATATTAGAAGCTGCAGTACTATATTGATAACGCAAGCAAATGCTGCGGTGAATTGTGAGTAACGAGGACTTCGCATATAGCTGGAGTGGATGGTAGCAATTCGTCTGGCAAAAGTTCATCATCTAAGATATTCAGTCGCTCAAATGAAGAATTTAAAGAGCGGGGTGCGGAACTATGTTCTGTATCTTCTGTTCCTTTTTCTTCCTCGTCTTCGGATGTACTAGAATCGGCGGAAGAATCTTCTTGTGGTGGCACAAGTACTAGAATCTTTCTCACACGTTCTAATCGGATGTTGGGCTGAAAGAAATAAAGTAAAATTCATGCAAACACCCCAAGCACCAAATAAACAATTTAGAATGTCAAAAAATATATATTCAGTTTTGAAAAAAGAAATACAACTTTATGTCATACAAGGTAAAGTTCAAGTTCAAGTGCAAAGAAAAGTGTCGAATTAAAAAATATACTGAATTTTTCATGTAAATAAGGGCTGAAAACAAATTGTGTCAACAAACACAAAACAATTTACGTACTATAACGAACCAATAAGATATGATTCCATAAAAAATTTCTACTTTTTTGCAATATACCGATCTATTATGAATAAGGCCCAATTATTTACTACAAATATATGGGCACAACTACAATTTTTTCTTTATAGTACAAAATTATAAAATCAAAACTTACAAGGATTTTCGTCATAGAAGGGCACAAACACGAATCGCACAAAGTTTGAACAGTCCGCCTCCGACGAGTACGGAAACGTTACGGTTTGCGACCTTATAGCAGTAAGAGCGGGGAACGGGTGGAGAGAGTGTGAGAGGGACACAAGTATATTTACTGAGTCATTATTGTCCTTTTTCTGTTTCTTTCAGCGCTAACCGCTAGCGGATTTCATTTTGTGCCCTTAGCATTCAAAATCAGAGTTTACAAAAATTTTGACTTGATCCCTTATATTACTGAGGGTGCGATATATCTCTATAGTGTATGTATGAAGTTTAATAAATAAATAAATACAATAATAATTGTGCCAGACGTGAAGCTTGTGAATAAAATTACGGTCAAGTCTTGAGATGAAAACGAAATATACTCTTACTAACTTTTGCCCGTATTTTTATAGAGCTAACTTGAAAATAATCGGCTTTTTAAAGAAAATTTCCACTCCTACTTTTCCTACTCATGTATCAACAGATTCAAAAAAGGGATTTTGGATACTCGACGTATCCAAAATCCCTTTTTTAAATCTGTTGTCATAAATAAGACCCACTATCCATGGCTTCAGTAATTTTAGCTCTGTTATTACATTTCTGTCAGGACATGTCTCTTGTATAAAAATATAGAAACAGGTCAAGCGGATAATAAGGCTTTACATATAGGGCATTGTTGGACTTTTCGAACTGTTTAAAGATAATACATTCAAAATAATGATCCCTACCAGTGTGAAGCAACATTATATTGCGGAGATATAATGGTCGTCTTTGTAGTCTAAATGGGTCTAAGCTTTTTGCCAAGTAGTGATATGTGGAAAACTTAACCAAGCAAAGAAACTATTAATTGGTAAGTAATTAAATCAAATATACTAAATATGCTGTTTAATAAATATTTTTTTTGTCCGATATGAAAATTCACAACCAGCTAAGAGTAATCATAAGCAAGTTTTGCCATGCAGGATAATAAAAATTTCTCATTGTAACCAGATAAGCTAATCGCGGGTAGGTTATAGACAGCAAGCAAAGAGGTACTGGTAGATAGTAAATAATATAACAACTCTACCAGCCTCTCTACAAAGGCAGATGAGAAACAATGTGTTTCTCTAACGAAACACGCTTGTCTTAATGTTATCTGAGTTTGTACTATGACCAAAATAAATTGCTTTCATGAATAGCCCATACAAATATCTTGTGCTACTCATTATGTGGCGTTATAAAATATAAATTACTGTTTGTTAGGGTACCATAATAATGGCTTTGATAAATCAAAGCGTCCCTAATTGTCCGACGGTAGGCACGGAATCCACGAGAAACCGCAATTAGCGACATCTGATATGTTATGTAACTAAATTATGAAGAGGATGATCCTGTTAAGGGCTTTGTAAAGAAATATCTGTGCTATATTTAGGGTTATACCTTTGGGCAAAACCGGAGTGAGTATTTTTAGTATCACTTTTATTTTGGGAACTTCAAATTCTTTGCCTTAAGTAAATATTGTGAAATACTGAGGTTTCCCTTTGAAGCTACGTACTTGACGTTGTTTGTTGAACATAAAACTTAACACCAATACTAAAACTTCTGCTGTCTAATTTCAATTGTAGCAAGACCTACCAAAACATTCGATAATAGCAAAAGGAAACGATGATAATATATAATTTGTAATATGTATAAATATCATCCGTGTGGTGACGGATTAAGAATAAGGATTGTCACCACCCCATATCATCCCATGGGTGTCGTAAAAGCCGACAGAGGGAGCATATTATGCAGAGAACAGCACTGTAAGAGAACGAAAACTTTATACAAACCCTAAACCAACCCGTTTGGCAAGCGTGGTATAGTAAGCCAATTCCTCCTTTCAAAGGAGAGGCTTAGTCCAGCAGTGGACTGTTAAAGGCCGATAATGATGATGATGATGTATAAATAATAAATACATCGCTTCAAAAAATAACAACATCAATATTTCGACGCTCATTCTACTTATATACATTATATTACTGAAAATGGCATACGATCCCCAAAGTTCTATTCTGGTTGTCCATGGACAAAAGACACACCCTAAGACCATAAACCTAGAAATTAAATTACATCATTCTACCAAAGTGAAGCCCGACTCGAGCTTTAAGGAATTCGTACAAAGTGCGGAGGCTTTCACGCGAAACTTTCTCGAGCCCATTCGAAAAGTAAACCCTTTTATTTGGCCTGTGAATAAAATAAATTGTTTGAATTCCATCACACACGCTGTCTGGGGCGACGTGCTTGTAATTGAAAAATAAAAGCCTTTGTTGTCGAACTACTGCGGCCAGCGCTGAGATTCGTTAGAGCAGCTGTCCGAGGATAACACAATTGTAATTCGACTATTCGTTTTTAATATAACAATGCTATTTGTACAGTACACCATTTATCTTTAGCAAGTTTAACTTTCTTGCAAATTATGCCTATGCTGTATGGGATAAAAAGAACATTCCTACAGGCAACAGCTGTTTTTACAGTAATAAAATGACACAAGACTTTTTCCACTCTGTCAAAAGTGAGACGACCACCGAAACCACTTCTGCAATATTAATCGTATAAAATTATTTTCTAATTTGTTACTGTTTGATATTGTATTTATACCTAATCTACGATTAATTTATGTGAGGCAGTTAGTCTGGTAGTGAATATAATATTGTAAAATAATAACTTGGTAAATCTACAAGGAATATGTGGGCGCAACAATAATCGCTTATATTTATAAGTTATTATAAATATAAGCTATTATTGGGATATGTGGGCGCAACAATAATAGCGAGCTTATCATATTATTATTATTTCGAAAATATAACAATGATGTAACCTGATAAATGGCACTGTGAGCATGAAGTACTAATTTTGTGGATCGTAACAATTTTAGATTAATTTAATTTGCCAACAAAACCTAACAAGTATAACAATAAACCATTCTGAGGTCAAAATTAACTTTATATATTGTCCAAGTATCTAAGCCATTAATAGTGAGTAAAGGTAAGCGAGGACTCAAACTGAACCAAATAAGTTAAAGTAATGAAGTTCTAAGTATCACAAGTTAAGTTGTCTTCCAGCCCACAACAAATTTAATCAGGCGAAATAATTGGGAACGTAGGAAATTAAAGGCCCACCCCTTTGAATTTATTTGAACAATTAGACGCAAGTAGCTTAATCACTACCCCTACAGCCTGGATGATTACACATTCAAGGCTAAAACCCTGATATTGAAATCAAAACCTATCGTATTCTTTAAATTAAAAGTATTTTTATCAGGCTAAAGTGTCGAAATTCTATCTTCCACCTATAAATCTTTATTACGGGTCACGTTGTTTATTAGTGAGAAATATATTCAATTTCAAGTTTGATAAACATAGCTAATATTTGCCAGCTTTGACCCAGTTTTATATGAATCGTTATCTTGCCTGAATCACTTGCTGGAGGCTACACTGGGAAATACCAACCCAAATATGAATTTCAGCCTAAACAAATTCAGAGTAAAAAAGCAATCTTTACGTCTGTGACCGTCAGTGAAGCGATTATATAATACAAACACAAAACGTTAATAGAAATCAGTTTCCATTCAACTAACATCTGTAAGGAAAACTAGACGCAGGAGTTTGAACTATTAAGCGCAGCACCGATACATCGAAATCAATTTGGAGCAAGCCGACGGCTACCATCAAATCAATGTTCCTCTTCGATCAGACAAAAGACAGAAGTTAGACGGCGTTAACAAACAAAGTGGGACGCGGAATCGTAGTCGGAGGTCTGAATACGTCCCAGATTCAATACTGCTTACAAATCAAGCAGGCGTAGTATAGAAATGAACCCTTGTATACGTAGATGATATCATAGTATTCAGTAGAACTGACACTATCCATGTCATTTAATGAATAGAGACCATTTACGCGCACTCGGTGCTGATTGAATGGATACTGGAATGTGAAAAGTTGTGAAGTTACATTGAACATTTTAGTGTTAAGGGGCTCTGCAACTTTGTTAATTTTAGCTCCCAAACTTTATATAACAAAATATGGGACAAAAATAATTACACAAACTACTACCTAAAGAACACTTCATTCAATATTTCGCAGTATATGAAAATAATTACCTTATAGGTTTAGTGACAACATGGAATGTTATTCGGCATTAATTTGTAGATCTTATATAGAGCATTACAGCAAAAATCCAATAAATGAAAGCACTGGCACAAAAATTAAAGCTATCTAAGCAAATTGACATTAGTTAAATCTCCGACGTTCAACTGTTACACTTATACACAAAACTAAGAACAACTCAAAGACTGTAAATGTCAAGAATAAGTTTATCAATCCGGGACTTGTTATGTTTGACCAAAGAACAAAGGTTTCTTTGTATAACTGAGGTAAAACCACTACGCAAACCAACCTCACCTATAATAACTTTGAACAAACTGAAGTGAGAGTGGCAATTCGCGGGCAACCCAATATAGAAGTTAGAGCAGTTTTGTTATGTAAATTCAGTAATTATAAACGGCAGAGTTGTTTGTGTTACTAAGGCTTACTATTTCGTAATGCATAACACGAGATAATGTGCCAAATTAATGTGTAAAACGTTATTTATACAATTCAAACGCTGTTAGTTGTGGAAGGCTTAATGTAATCCCGCTCACGTTCTGAATATGTTAATGTATTTTGAACCTTTCCCACTAAAAAAATCAACGGTTTTTAGCATATTCTAATAGGTGTAATTCTCCGAAAGATGTTTTGAAAATATTTGGAATGCTGTATAAGCATTGTCTTTAATTTGAAGGTACCTAGAAAATGTAATTCAAGTAAATGAGATCGCTCGTTTTGAATTTTTTTATGTTTAAAGTAATGTCTTTTATGTTCGTGGCGTTATACAAAATGTGGGTGGAACAGAAGGCGAACAATAACGTTTTATTTGCTCTGTTTGTTTAGTACGATGCATTATGAGTACGGCGTATGTACATTTGTAATAGATTAGCTGTCCCGCTTGGCTTAACTTGCCAACTAAATTGAAATATTGCGGTTTGTTCTCTTGTTTGTTCAACAAAATTATTTCAAAATATAACTTGAATGTATGTTGTTGTTATGTAAGTGTGTCCACGTGCAATTCTGTAGCTATTTATATCATAATGTGCGGGTAGTTACACTTGTATTATGAGATGTTTTCTATACTGCTCATTTAACATATATCACTGTACCCGTATCTATTGTTCGTGTATTTGGTATACCAAAAATAAACAATGTTTTTTCAAGAGGTTTTCATGTTAGAATGTTTAATTTAATGATTTAAAAACCATACATTATCATATGCTGAAGATATGTGACTGAAAACAGAAAAACAATTTTGGTCGGCTGGATTCTCAAATAATGGATACTTTTTTTAAATACCTATTCACTTAGATTTTACTACCGTTCATCAAAATACATATCACTTTAACCATAAAAATAAACGACATTTAATAAACAATTTCATTACAAAACCAGATCGTACAATGTTATGTAAATATAAAAAATATTCCAATAAACTAAAATGCCGTCATAAAATAATATCTGAAGAATTTTCATAAAGTTAGTCTAGACATGAATTTAGTCAGGAACATTTAGATAAAGTGCGATGCAAAGCCGGGATTATGCTGGAATGGACCTAGGTACAAAACCCACTTGATCTAGACAATTTATTTGTCTCGTATTATAATCTTAATATATAAACTCCATGCGTTACTGACTGACTGACAGACACGCTACAGCCGAAACTATTGAGCGTAGGAAGCTGAAATTTGGCATGTATGTTCCTTGGGGACCGTAGGGGTGCACTAAGAAGAGATTTCCCGAAATTCCCACGGGATCGGCCAAAACGGGTAAATTTAAAAAAAATGCAGGCGTAGCTGCCGGCGTCCTCTAGTAACAAGATAAAAATTCACGCGAGGATTTATTATGTTCACGATTATTATTATTATTATAGGATCGACGTATATATCGCTAAGGGCAGACCAAAATTGTTTTTGAAAATTGCGTTATATACGTGTATTGAAGGAGGGGCAGAGTAAACATGCTTTTGATAAAATTGCTTTATTGAAGAAGCTTTCTAGACGATTCAGATTTATATTCACAGACATTTACTGTATTATTAAATGCTTTCGCTACTAGTTTATGCTTTTCATTAGTGTTTCGGATTCTCTATGTTCCGTTTTGATTCTAGATACCGCACATAATAGACACATTTTCTATTTATCATGCCTTGTAAGGCAAAATAATATTTGAATTACGAGATAATCTTTGTAACAAGATTAACGACCTAGAATTATCGAGTAATTTACCAATTCTTCAAAGAAGCGAAGGTCATTAATATGACTTATCTCTAACCACCTGAGACATCCTTGAATACATGTTAATCTATTGAGGGATGTGGAGCCTTTGAAGAACAAGAACTGAATGATATTCATTGACCCAAATATAACGTAAATGACACAACCTATTTAGGTCACGCAATCATACGAGAGCAATCATTTGAAGTAACTTGAAGAGATATATAATACTAACATAATGTACACTAATATTATAAAGAGGAAAAAATTGTATTTTTGTTTGTAATGGATAAACTCAAAAACTACTGGACCGATTTTAAAAATTCTGTCACCATTAGAAAGCTACATTATCTGCGAGTAACATAGGCTATATTTTATTTTAGAAAAAGTAGGGTTGCGGGGAATATTTGGGATTTTCGGGTACGCGAAGTAGTTACCTCAGGACGCGGGTGAAACCGCGGGAAACGGCGAGTGTCATATAATATTGTACGATATACACACAACATCTTCTACTCCCAAACAAAGCAGAGCTTGTACGAGTACCATGGGTGCTAGATAATGCATAAATATACTTATTAAACATACAAACACCCAGACCAAGAGAAACATCCATGTTCACGCACATAAATGTTTGACTTGAGGGGGAATTAAACCCACGTTCTCCAGCGTAGCATTCGTTCACATTTACTACCGCGACGCCAGGAGGTCGTCAAACTTATATTATACCTTAATTAAGTTATAGAGTGCGGTTAATTGGTGAAACTACTTGTTACGTAACGTGAGTACAGAAACTGAGGGGTCTTGAATTCCGGGACATTGTTTCGGAATTTATGGAAATGCCCCAAATGTCGTGCATGTTCACACTGTATATATAGGTAGGTATGTAGAGGTTGTGGGTTTTGTACAAGATCCCAACTTGGTATCTGAGTGTGAACAGTTTGGTTATACGCTGTCGGTATTTGAGCAACTATGTTTTGCAGTAGTTCGTGTTTGCTGTAGTAGGGATTAAGGAAACTCGAGAAACGCGTTCATGTTTTATTATGAATAAATTAAATAGCGTTTAAATTTTGTAATGAAGGGTCAGTAAAGGTTAAATAAATAATGGTCGTACCCAGCAGTGGACTAAAACAGACTGATAATGATAAAAGGCTAATAATTTTATTTAATTCTGGTAGTATTTTAATCCTTCTAAATGGATGAAAAGCCCAATGATCTCTCCTTGAAGCTGCAAAAGCATTTTGACAATTGAGTATTTTCATAGTATGTTAGCATCGATGCAATTGCCGTTGTGATTAATTTATTTATTGGCCGTGTGGTTGACGGCAAAGAATACAAGTGTCACCACTCCCTATCTTCCCGTGGGTGTCGTAAGAGGCGACTAAGGGATAACAATGCAAATACCATCTTTGCGTAGAGACGGAAAACTCGACATCAAAGCCTATACGACTGCCTCGTTGGTCTCGCGGCATAAATGTGCGCGTGGGATCGGGAGGTCCCGGGTTCGATTCCTGGGTCGGGCAGTGTTATTGGGTTTTTCTGTCACGAAATTCTCAGTAGCAGCACGGAGTCTGGAAATGTGCCCGGTACGGCAATAGGCTCGCCCCTTATTACGTGGGACTAAAGTATATCTGGCGAAAAGTGGGTGTAGAAATACACCTCTGCCTACTCCTTCAGGGATAAAAGGCGTGACGATATGTATGTATGTATGTATTAATTTATTTTCACTTAGAATGTTGTAAGTACGGTTTTACCCAACAAGTTCAATAGTCAAAAATGAAAACGTGCTGTAAAATTTTGGGAGCGCTGCGTACTATCAAATAGGTATATGATAATTTGACAAACATCTCTGATAAGAATTTACACTTAACGAAAGACTAGTGGAGTAATAATAATTGGTAAAACCCATTACAAATTTAATTTAATTTTCAGACAGATTATGAAAGTTGAACTAGATTGAAATATTGAAAATGAAGAAATTCTTGAATATTCGCTCAAGAGTCGAGACTTCTAGATTAAGATAGTGTCAAGATGAATTATTATTTAACGCAATTTTACGTATCCATTTATTTTAAATGGAAGGAAAATAAAATAGAAAAGCCACTAATTTATCTGGAATGTATTACTATGCATTGGATTATATTTTACTGACACTGCGAATGTAATAATAAATAATAATAATAATATTCTACCACATTCACACAACACCATCTATTCCCAAACTAAGCAGAGCTTGTACTATGGGTACTAGACAAAACCCTACATGTAAAAATAAAAATACGTTTACATCTTACTCTAAGCTTTACCGCAAAATTATTAAATTAACACAAATGGCTCAAAATAATAATAAAATAAAGACATCTTATAACAAATCTAAAGCAGCTTGGCAAATAATAAACCGTACCAAATTTAATATGCCAATCAATAATATTAATGAGCTTAAAATAAATAATAAAATAGTTACTGATCCTAAGATTATAGTTAATTCTTTCAATCATTATTTTGTAGATAAGATTAATCCCATATCATGCTCTGGAAACAGGTTATCAGAACACTTAAAAAGTAGGCAATGCTCTATGTTCATGGCGCCATGTTTACCGCATGATATATATAAAATCATTATTTCTCTTAAGAACACAAACAGCGTAGGATATGACGGTATTTGCACTTAAGGTAGTTAAGGCAGTAGCTGCTGAAATTTGTGGGCCTCTGAGTCACATATTAAATATAAGTATCCTCGAAGGAGTATTTCCCGAGGCACTTAAAACATCAATAGTGAAACCGCTTTTTAAAAAACTGGACAAGACTTCAATGGAATACTATAGACCAATTACACTGGTACCTGTTTTCTCAAAAATTTTGGAAAAGTTTATTTATAAAGAACTGAATACATACTTAGAAAGAAATCATATTATTTGTAAGGAACAAAAAGGCTTCAGACAGAATAAAACCATAAATATGGCTATCTATGATTTTTTGTTCGATGTCATAACTAACATGGATAAAAATACGCCCGTCTGCGCGATTTTTTGCGATATGACGCAGGCATTTGATTATGTCCAACACGATTTACTACTAAATAAGCTTAATGAATATGGAATTAGGGGCAGAGTTTTGAGTTTTTTTCAATCCTACCTAAAAGGAAGGAAACAAATAACGCAAATTAATAGAATCAATAGTAAATCGAAATTAGAAGAGGTATATACATCTACAGAACGCACAATTACCCATGGTGTGCCACAAGGGAGTGTACTGGGACCGCTTTTATTCACTATTTACATTAATGACTTACCCAACTCAAATCAACACCACATGACATTGTTTGCTGACGATAGCACAGTTATAATACCATGTAGAAATAAAGAAAATTACGTAAATGACATTATTAATACACTTAACAAGATTATAACATGGATGAACAGTAATAATTTAAAAATTAACCTTAATAAAACAATGATTATGCATTTTAGTCAACGCCCATTGACATTTGATATTGACATTTCCTTTGATAACAATAATATTGACGCAGTTAATACAACCAAGTTTCTAGGACTGACTATTGATAGAAATCTAAATTGGAAAGCTCATTTAGACCTTTTAAATAAAAGAATTAGTAGTAGTGCATACGCTTTGTACTCTCTTTCGGGAGTGATTCATATAGACGCACTTATTGTCGCATACTACGGACTAGTTGAATCCATCCTTAGATACGGAGTCATATTCTGGGGCAACTCAACAGACAAAGAAATTATATTCAAAGCCCAAAAAAGATGCCTGAGAAGTATGTTTAAACTGCGACCTACCGATAGCTGTGTACCATACTTTAAAAAATATAACATATTAACTTTACCATGTCTGTATATTTTGGAAATCGTAGTATTTGTTAAGTCTAATCCAAACTTATTTCCTCGCATGGCTGATGTAGTACCTAGAAACAGGCGCAATAACACAAAGCTTTGCTTACAGAGCTCAAAAACTGCACTTATGCGTAGAAGCGTCTTTTGCATGGCTCCAGTACTGTATAATAAGTTACCTAAAGCTTGGAAAGAACTCAATATGGTAGCATTTAAGAAAAAAGTAAAATCATTTTTAGCCTGCAAGACTTATTACAATATATCAGATTTCTTACAGGATACCATCACCTAAAATTACTTGTAATATACCTATGCAATTTAATTTTATTTCGATTACTGGTTGACATTTAGCTATTTAATATTACATGACCTACAAATTTTATGACATTATTTTATTAATACTAAAATTCTTATTTGTATTTTTTTTTTCATTATTATTTTTGTAAGCTTATCTAATTAATATTTGCACGCCGATATATGATATGGCAAACATGTAAGAACACAACAACAATTAAATGTAACACCTTGCATGCTTATAAATGTATGTATACTCATGTTTATGCAAATAAAATGATCTTATCTTATCTTATCTTATCTAGACAATGGATAAACATAGGTATATACTTTTTTTTTGTAAATACATACATATTATATATAGAAACACCCAGACCAAGACAAACATCCATGTTCATGCTCACAAATGTTTGACTTGAGCGGGAATCGAACCCGCGACCTTCGGCGTAGCAGTCGCTTACACTCCCGCCGCGCCAACCGGTCGTCATACTTACCAAGTACCTAGTTCTTCACTTCACTGTACTAGGTTTATATTTGCTACAAATCATCGTATTTTCTATAGACCAAAGCTTAACACGGTGTCCAATTACAACGTTAGCTGAGCTTTGTTCGACCTGGTCAATGAATCGCATGTTATACCTCCAACTGTTTAACCACAGGACCTTCGAGGTAACCTAATTTGAAAATTCCTTTCTGCACCTGCAAAACTGACACATATATTCTTCAATGCATCTCACCAAATCATTTTTGTGTATGTACTCCTACAATACTGTCAGTCATAAACGTCATAGTAGGACTGGATGAGGCTGGTGAAAGCCTGTGCGAGTGCTATCAGCATTGATTCACGTCAACGCGCTCGCGATCAGTAAGCCTGACGGGTGTCATTTGATGTGGAACATGCGCCATTGTGGCTTATAACACTACTGGCTTTTGTATTAGAATGCACTGTTTCACTAAAATTGGTTAATGGATTTTGTCTGGCGAATTGTGGGGGAACAAAATTGATAGAGTTTATTTTCATATTGAATTGTTTGATTTTATTTGTTACTGGCTTGTACAAGTCACTTTGCCTTCTATGTCATTTACGTGAGCTAAGTTTTTTACCTCTACTTTCTATAGACCAAAGCTTAACACGGTGTCCAATTACAACGTTAGCTGAGCTTTGTTCGACCTGGTCAATGAATCGCATGTTATACCTCCAACTGTTTAACCACAGGACCTTCGAGGTAACCTAATTTGAAAATTCCTTTCTGCACCTGCAAAACTGACACATATATTCTTCAATGCATCTCACCAAATCATTTTTGTGTATGTACTCCTACAATACTGTCAGTCATAAACGTCATAGTAGGACTGGATGAGGCTGGTGAAAGCCTGTGCGAGTGCTATCAGCATTGATTCACGTCAACGCGCTCGCGATCAGTAAGCCTGACGGGTGTCATTTGATGTGGAACATGCGCCATTGTGGCTTATAACACTACTGGCTTTTGTATTAGAATGCACTGTTTCACTAAAATTGGTTAATGGATTTTGTCTGGCGAATTGTGGGGGAACAAAATTGATAGAGTTTATTTTCATATTGAATTGTTTGATTTTATTTGTTACTGGCTTGTACAAGTCACTTTGCCTTCTATGTCATTTACGTGAGCTAAGTTTTTTACCTCTACTTTCTAAATGACATCTCCTAAACTTGCCCCTTAAAAGTTCCCTCCTAAAATTGGTTTAGCGGTTTCGCCGTGAAAAGTAGACATTCGCATTCATAATCCCAGTACAGATATGTAAGGATATGAATGAGGTCTATTAATTAAGCTCACATTCGGTTTTTGCTTTTCTCTTTTTGCAAATTATTAACAATTATTAAAAGCACTTCCTACATTTTTATTTTTACAACAGTATTGTGAGATACTAGCCGTTATTAAATATTTAACATTTAATAAAAGAACTTAAATGAAAAAACTGCAAATTTTATCCAGCGTCAACATCGAGAACGAGTGCAAATATTAGTATTAAAATTAACTCTGAAAAATTCATCAGTGATGATGTGTTAATGTGATTTAATGTACTAAAAAACGTAATATCAAACATACAGTACCAAATAGGCATCCAGGTAAATTATCAAACAATGATATTGTCCAGCAAACATTGTATATATTTAAAACATAATTATTTGTGTTTACACAAACATTGTAATTGTCTATAGCTACAAAACTATAGAGTCTAATAAAATATAGTAACGAATGATTAATTCGTCACTAAATTTTATCATTCCGTGTGGTGACGGGTTAAAAATACCCCATTACATTTCGTGGGCATCATAAGAGACGATCAGACGACAAAAGAAAATACCTGAAGCCAATAATTTAATTAATGTTTGATTTATAATTTATGTTTGATTTACATGCACCTATGACCACGAGGGTAATTCGTGAGCTGCCTGCCCCTTGGCTTACCATAATGTGAAGTTTATGATGCGACTGCGAGATACAGCATTAGAAAGGGCGCGTATTACTCGGGATCTCGTTCACAAGCAGTTTTATAAGGACCTTAAAAAGCAAGTAGATGTGGCGATTTTTATTGAAAAGAAATGTTACTTTCTTCTTAATATTAATTCTAATATTCAGAATCCAAAAGCATTATGGAAAAATTAAAAAACCCAGTTGAAATCCCATACAGTGACGGAATGTCCTTTACATTTAAGCGACTCCAACCTCATTAATAATTACTTCTTAAATATCCCTGGCAATTTGTATACCTCGATATCCCAATTATGTTATTACGAATTCAATCGTTTTGGAGATAACACATTTTCTATTACGACAGTCGACTCAGGTGACGTACTTAAGGTATTGCAGGGTATAAGATCATCTGCTACAGGTATAGACGGTTTGTCCATAGATATGATTAATTTAATTTTGCCGCAGGCACTTGATTTAATCACTACTATAGTGAATAAATCCATCCAGACTGCAAAGTTTCCAACTCTATGGAAGACGGCTATTGTTAAACCTTTACCAAATATCTAATAATATAACTTCAGTTAAGTACTGAAGCCCGATCAGCATTTTGCCTTGCCTGTCAAAAATACTTGAAAAAGTAGTTAGTTTACAACTTACTAGCTATCTTGAAATGCACAGCATTTTGCCAGTCAAACAATCTGGCTTTAGAAAGAAAAGGGATACAACTACGGCGTTGCTTGACGTTACTGACAACATCATAGCTGCTCAGGATTTAGGACAAGCCACGATACTGGTGTTACTCGACTTTTCTAGGGCTTTTGATGCTTTAAATATTTCACTTTTAATGTCCAAGTTGTCATATTACGGGTTTGATCACTCTACGGTACGATGGTTTAACTCGTATCTGAGTAACCGCTCTCAATTTGTAGAGGTTCGCAATAGTGATGGATCGACTTCTCGGTCAGATGCTAAACCCTTAAATAGGGGTGTAGCTCAAGGTTCCGTGCTAGGACCAATTTTATTTAATATTTACAGTGCGGACATAATACATACTATAAAATATTGTAATTATCATATATATGCGGACGATGTTCAGATTTATTTATCTTTTAAACCTAACGAAACGCAATTAGCTGTGGATAAAATTAATGCAGATTTTAATAATATTTTTAATTGGCCATGTAATAATTCCTTAGTTCTTAATGCTTCCAAAACGAAATTCATGATTTTGGGATCTTAGGGTCAGATCAATAAAGTAAGCCAGAAAAATCCCTATATTGCTATGAACGGCTCTGCCATAGATCGAGTGCTGGAAGCACGTAATCTTGGACTCATTATGGATGATGCGTTGAGGTTTGAGCGACATGTCTCAGATGTAGTTCGCAATTGTTTTTACCGCATGAAGTTATTGTATAAATTAAGACAATATCTTAGCACTGATCTGCGTGTGCAACTAACTGACTCGCTTGTTCTTTCCAAGTTTAACTACCTCGACGTGGTGTACGGGCCCAGATTACTGGCGAAGACCTCCAGCCTCATTCAAAGAGTGCAGAATGCATGTGCACGCTTCTGTTTTGATATCCCGAGACGTGGTCATGTAACACCATTTTTAAATGCAGGCAATTTATTAAAAATGAAGTGGAGAAGGGGTGTTCACTTGGCCACTCTTATGTTTGGGATTGTCAAAGACAAAGTGCCAGAATATTTGTTTGAGAAGTTGGAATGGATGGCTGAAAATAAAGGATATGCTAGCAGAGAACTAGGGTAACCATTGCATATACCTAGGCACAGAACTACTGCATTTAGAGGCGGCTTTCGGTATAATGCTACCAAGTGCTGGAATAATTTACCCCCTCCACTGCGTAAGCTAGGTGGTGTAGGTAGCTTTAGGAGAAACTTGAAGAAGTGGTTTTATCTGAACAAAAATCCAGCACGTAATTTTCATCCGTATTTATATATTCTATATATTATACTTATTATATCTAAATTATTGACTATAATATGATCTGTTGTTATATTGTTATTTGTGTACTGTTATCCTATATTTCCCTAGCCTAACTTATATTATTAGTATTTATTATATATTGTACCTACTATGGTAATCGTCCGTGACAAGCTCTTGGGTTTCAGCTGAAAAACAGCGCTGCGGTCAACCGTAGCACAGGCTGAGCTGTGACCTTTTAGACACACTGCACAGTATATACCTATTTTTTTTAATTCTTGTTTAGCATTCCGTGTGGTGACGGGTTAAAAATACCCCATTACATTTCGTGGGCATCATAAGAGACGATCAGAGGACAAAAGAAAATACCTGAAGCCAATAGCATCGAAAGAGCTAAATAGGTATAAAATATTTTATATTTTAAATATGTTATACCGAAAGACGATATACGCAAAGTGGCTGGCAGCGGCTGGACACAAGCCGAAAATTGGACTAAGTGGAGTTCCATTACAGAGGTCTTTATCCAGCATTGGACTTCGCAGGCTGATGATGATGATGTGAAAGAGATGTACTCTTACACTATCATACTAATCATCTATAGTGAACGCCACTATAATATTATTCTCAAAATTCCTAAACAATTAATTATATCACTATAAATAAATCCACAACGTCAGTCAAAGCCTCACTCATACATCAATGCAATCATGTTTGTCTTTGAATACTGCAATATTATACGTGCTAACTTAGGTATACATGATGAGTTACCAATAGTTTGCCTTCAATTTCTCGCGGGATTTTAGAGGTACAAGCAAATGATATCTAGCATTAGATAGTATTTGCGCATGCAGACGTAATCCATCACTGATCTCTAAGGATATTATTAGATAGGTCTATTGAGATACGCTTAGTATTGCTTTGATTTCTTGGCAAAGCTAATATCATCTTACACATTATACTCGTATATATTCTATACTAATAATAGCACATTAATATAATAATACCAGTATTTAAAACATTTCAATACTTGTATTTAAACGACTGGATTGATTAAACATCTTTCACTATTAGAATGCTAAATTATGCCTTAGTTACCATAGGATATATTTTAATTGAAAAATATACCAGTAATATAGAGGTGAAATTCTTGTTGACTTAAATATTAAGTAAACAATATGTGCATTGAAAATTATGCTATTTTTATCTGACTTGCGTGGTAACCAAAAGCTTGTTCACTAATAAAACTTGCCACTAATAATATAAAAACAAAACTTCTAACACTTAATTCATCCAAATATGGATAAAGTTTTATAACACATGTGTATATTTTACTATTCCCAACAGTACATTTTCAACCAGAAGCAAGTTTTTACATTTCAAGCCAAAATTTAGTTTTAACTTCTTAAATAATCTTAGAAGCACTGATTAGCTCTATTACATTTTTTAAAATACCTAACCTATTTACAATCGTTGATCTGTAATTTTATCGTAGCGAAATTGACCAAAACCCAATGAAATCCTTCCTCAGTTTCCTTCAAAATAAAAAAACATCAGATGCCAATTTCTTATGTATTTAGTCCCAAGGGTTATTGCTCTGAGTAAATAAATGTATCAAGCTGACTAAATTATAAAACATCAAAACTCGTTGAAACGTACATTGATGAATCAACGAAGTTATACAAAATGTTAATTGATCTTCAGATAACATACCTATGTTCCAGAAACAGAAATCCTTTTCTTAACAAAATGTTCTCCAAATAGCGATATGGAGCTTACCGATAACCCACATTTCATTTTCCCCAAAATCTTAACTTTTGTTCCGTATTGCCACATCTACAAGATATCTTGCTGTTCATTTCTAGTCGATCACGTCTCCTTTCGTTTTCCCCTCTTCTGTCCAATATATAGCTTCTACGTGCTCTCCTGCTTCCCCAATAATGGTTAATGGCCTTGAAGAGTTCGGTTCGTTCAGTTAATTTAAAGTAATCCTCAGTTATTGTTTTCTTGATTACCGTTATTTCTCTTGTCGTTGTCAGATTAGTCTTGATTATTTTGATCGAATTTGTTTTGTTTGTCTTCATGCAAATTCTTGCGAGTTGGACAAAAGGCATTTTGTATTGTCGGGTAAATGATATTGTTGAAGCTAACAAATTATGTAAGAGGTTTCCATACAAGTGCTAACAAGACTGGATGTAATTTACTACTATCATCAGGTCTTACTATGTCTTGGGTTGGTAGCCTGGTAAAATCCTTGCCATTATTTGCGGGTCGATTTTTGGTTACTATGTCTATTCGAAAGCACTCACTTTATTTGCAAACATCGCCTCAGTTTACATAGAATCTAAATAAAGCTTACGAAACGCGGGTGAGCAATAAACGTAGCACTTAAATATTTAGCAACGTAGTCTTGAGGGAGACCTTTATAACTAGCGCTTAAAAATACTTTTAGGATTCCTCCTACACCTGAAAATTATCTTTCTTCACCGCGCATCAACAATCACAATGACCAACGAGCAAGTATCACAGGATAATTTATTGATACACAACATATATAGTCCTCCTTATCGATGTCGATGACGGCGACCTTAGAAGTCATGGATCTTTTCTTCAGTGAGCTCTAATATGCTCTGTTTAGATCAAACTTGGTCTTGTATGTGCTATGACAGATGCAGTAGAATTGGCCTGTGCTTTTGTACGTATAAATGTATGAGGGTTTAGGTCTCAACTTAGGTATAATATGAAAGACAAGAAATACGATCAATGTAAGAAGGGCATGAAGGTTTCACAAGTTTACAACCTAATCAATAACGTTAATTCATTGATAACCTACTGAGATAATCAATCCAACAGAGTAAGGTTTCTTTAACAGCTTATATACTCAATTATAACTCCATAATTTCCCTTCCATAATCACCGAAATTATGTAGTCACTTTATTGATGAATTGTCATGTTCGAGCGGTGAGTTTATAAGCAAAGCGCTTAACTTTACTTCACGTAACTTAAAATTACTTTGACTCAGCCTACTTGAATGCTTCACAGAGATTTTGAACACAGATAATTTTATTATATTATCTTGGTCTCGCTAGAAGTACTTCATAAGTTGTGAAGTTTGTCAATAAATAATCACTGAAGTGCGATATTTGATTTTAATATTAATTGAAATTAAGGTTGTGTAAATTGAATAGGTTGTGCAGTTAGCTGTTGACTTTAGTGATGTTATTTGTTTATGTTTTGATGATGGTTTTAATATAACTCTGCCTATTCAAGATATGTAGTAATGAGCTTTATAGAGAGCTGCATATATGGCGTATTTACATATTACCCAGCACATTGGAGCAATTGTACAAGAAGAAGATTTTTTTTAAGGAAGTTAAGGCCTTTAATAATAAACTTACCGAATGAAATAACAAAACCAAATCATTACAAATGAAAGCAGCAAGTCTCTACAACAAAGAACACTATCTCGTTGGTTTAATAAGAAAGTTGATGTGTATTTGGTACCTGCCGAATCTGATCACGTCTTGCAACATCTTATTACATTTGTATCTAAGGAAACTGACCGGTAGAATAATATGAAACTAGAAGCTATCCACGGCATAAATACACCCAATACTTATTCTTGTATCTTACCTAACCAACAACGATAGTTAGTCGGAATTAAATATATTTAATGGTTTAAACCACTATTTTGAATATTTGATTTCGGCACTTGCACATATCTTTGTTGCCAGTCTCATAAAGAACATCCTACCTAGAATTTAACTATATTATCTGTGATCCTACTTTAAAGTAATTTAATGCAATCGAGTATTTTGTAAAAGTTCTTGAGTCAGGGGGATTTGAATTTAATATACACAAAAATAAAATTACCGTTATTTTCTTCTAAAAATCTAAAAAGCATAAAGCGATGTGCCATCGTCCGAACAAATGAAACGTCCCTTAGTCAGCCAAAACGTCTGTCACAAAATATTAAAGGAATGTGCCACTTTTTGCTGAGTCGTTAGGGATTCGTGTAAAAATACTTATATTCTGACGAAAAATGCGATTGATGAGGACAGTAGGATTGACCGTAGCTGTTGTAGCTTATTATTGAGCTTTCCAGTACTACTAGTTGATAGGCCTAACCTTTTATGTGTCACAATAGCATCGTTAGTCAATTGGAGTTTTATTTCAAGTTTGATAAACAGAGCTAATATTTGCCAGCTTTGACCCAGTTTTATATGAATCTTTATCTTGCCTTAATCACTTGCCGGAGGCTACACTGGAAAATACCAACCCAAATATGAATTTCAGCCTAAATTCAAATTAAAAAGTAATCTTTATGTCTGTGACCGTCAGTCAAGCGATTATACAGGGTGTCACAAGACCCATCACCAAGCCGAAGTCTATTCGTTGTGGACATCATGCCAAGTCATACTAACCAAAAATAATACCTGGGAAACGATGTGTTTTTTTAAGTTTTCACATTTTCAAACCGCAATTAAAAGCGCGTGCGTGCAATGCTCGAAATAATTACTTATCCATGGGGTCATAGGGTATCTAATGAACATATTGGCGGGGTAAATGCATCGATTTTGCACCTAATTAGAAAAATTCCATACTAACTTTGAGCCTCAATATCTCCTGAACCAGTAATTTCCCAGGTATGGTGCCTAAGTAAAAAATTTTCGTAGTGATTGGTACAACTTGGGATTTTAGTTTTCGTTAAGGGTCTTTTTACACCCTGTATAATACAAACACAAAACGTAAATAGAAATCAGTTTCCATTCAAATCACATCGGTAAGTAAAACTAGACGCAAGAGTTTGAACTATTAAGCGCAGCACCGATACATCGAAATCAATTTAGAGCAAGCCGACGGCTACCATCAAATCAATGTTCCTCTTCGATCAGAGAAAATACAGAAGTTAGACGGCGTTAACAAACAAAGTGGGACGCGGCATCGTAGTCGGAGGTCTGAATACGTCCCAGATTCAATACTGCTTACAAATCAAGCAGGCGTAGTTTAGAAATGAATCCTTGGATACGTAGATGATATCATAGTATTCAGTAGAACTGACACTATCCATGTCATTTAATGAATAGAGACCATTTACACGCTCCCGGTGCTGATTGAATGGATACTGGAATGTGAAAATTTGTGAAGTTACATTTAAAATTTTAGTGTTAAGGGGCTCTGCAACTTTGTTAATTTTAGCTCCCAAACTTTATATAAAAAAATATGGTAGAAAAATAATTAAACAAACTACTACATATACTACTTTATTCAATATTACGCAGTACATAAAAATAATTACCTTATAGGTTTAGTGACAATATGAAATGTTATTCGGCATTAATTTGTAGATCTTATTTAGAGTCATTACAGTAAAAATCAAATAAATGGGACAAAAATTATAGCCATCAAAGTAAATTGACATGAGATAAATCTCCGATGTTCAACTGTAACACTTCTACACAAAACTAAGAATAACTCAAAGACTGTAAATGTCAAGAATAAGTTTATCAATCCGGGACTTGTTATGTTTGACCAAAGAACAAAGGTTTCTTTGTCTAACTGAGGTAAAACCACTACGCAAACCAACCTCACCTATAATAACTTTGAACAAACTGAAGTGAGAGTGGCAATTCGCGGGCAACCCAATATAGAAGTTAGAGCAGTTTTGTTATGTAAATTCAGTAATTATAAACGGCAGAGTTGTTTGTGTTACTAAGGCTTACTATTTCGTAATTCATAACACGAGATAATGTGCCAAATTAATGTGTAAAACGTTATTTATACAATTCAAACGCTGTTAGTTGTGGAAGGCTTAATGTAATCCCGCTCACGTTCTGAATACGTTAATGTGTTTTGAACCTTTCCCACTAAAAAAATCAACGGTTTTTAGCATATTCTAATAGGTGTAATTCTCCGAAAGATGTTTTGAAAATATTTGAAATGCTGTATAAGCATTGTTTTTAATTTCGAGGTACCTGGAAAATGTAATTCAAGTAAATGAGATCCCTGGTTTTGATTTTTTTATGTTTAAAGTAATGTCTTTTATGTTCGTAGCGTTATATAAAATGTGGGTGGAACAGAAGGCGAACAAAATCGTTTTATTTGCTCTGTTTGTTTAGTACGATGCATTAGGAGTACGGCGTATGTACATTTGTAATAGATTAGCTGTACCGCTTCGTTCAGTCTATCAAGTAACCAGTCAAAACAAATGTCACATGAACATTTGTATCGACTGGTTTTATGTTAAAAAAACGATATTTTTTAAATCAACATTTGTTTAACTCTCGGAACTTTTCTTGGTAAATTATTTAAATTACTTACCCAGAAAAGTTCCGAGAGATTTAAAAAGCTTATTATTTAAATAAACATCAAGCAATCACATGTTTTTCACTATGCATAATTATTTTTTCATCAATTGTGACTCAAATTGAGAGAGCTTACCTCTATTAAGATTTAGACCATTGCTCTATATTACTACTGACTACATATATTTTGTCGTCCAATAGAGTTTTTTGCCATAATATTGTTCCACTTAAACATTAAAAATCTATTCTAATATAGTAAAGTCTGAAGAATTTGTTTGTTCGTATGCTCGAAGCTCTGGAACTCCTTGTCGAATTTGAAATGTTATTATTTTATATATGATATAAACATTCAAAAGAAACGCCATAGACTATGCAACAACAAATCTAGCAACATAAGTTGAAAAACAAAGAAAGATTAGATAGCACAGGCGAGAAATGAAATACACATAATGGATGAGATTTGGTATGTGATACAGCAGAGCACAGCTAATCATTGAATAGACAATAGAGACGTTAAAAAATAATCATGGTTAGTTCCAAAATAAACAAAGAAAACCAATACAAACTTGATTCACTTTGATTTGTCTTTCAGAAACACAAGTCACATTGCCCTAATTAAATTATCTTGCCCTCAGTATGATGTAATTGGCTGTCTGACAAATCGTTATGTGTTGATTAATGACTATTGATTAATTTAGCTTACCTTGTGCCTGACCTTTACGGCACTCTGTAACCTTGGATTGAACTACTTCTTGCTATGTTTACATTTTTATATCAATAAAATGTTCGCGGGTGGATGCGGGTGACTCAGGATCGGTCCAAGTAGAGAGCCTTGGGGGATGCCTTCGTCCAGCAGTGGACGTCTTTCGGCTAATATGATGATATTTTTTATTTTTATTTATAGTATCACGCCTGTATCTCCGAAGGGTAACACTTTTGCTCGACCCGAGAATCGAATCCGAGACCTCTGATCAGCAGTCGCATACGCTATCCACTGGACCACGCAGGCAGTGATATGATGATGCAAATATTTATTAGATATAATTATTCTTTCAAGAACGAATCGGATCTGATTACTTTTTAAATTTATTTTAAAGATCTTGTGAGATTTGCTTATGATATATTTATTTGTGGATTTGACAATAAGTATCTTGCTGTGACCTAAGTAAATATGTTTGTTGTGCAGTATTTTAGGAAACTTTTCAATTTAATTGTCAAATATTTATTCCTAACGAATCTGTATTCATTTCTATCTTGTATTTCTTTATTATGTTTATCTGAGTCTTCTACTCTTCACTTCACTTTATTTCTAAGCTGACAGCGCAAAATATAACTTACATTTCTACAATAAACTATTGTTTATACAGTGTAATATCAACTCTAGCAAATGCCGTCACAAGATAAATGGATGTTTCCCCTCATGCAACAACGTCTGGTTTACCCCATAAAGTTGTAACAGCTAATTGATGGAAATAGGCCACAATGGCGCGAACTACGGAGCCATCTTCTAGTACTTGGACGTTGTAATATTTAATGATATTGCGGTTGCTTGTGGCGGCAACATGGTCTTTATCTGATATAACGGACGACTTGGTGGGGGGAGCTAGGAGCCAGACATCGCGGACTTGATTCCTACTCAATTTTAACATTAGTGTGTGTGAACATTAGTCTTGTTCTAGCTTTTCTATGTATTAGGTGTCCTATGGCAACATATTCACAAAATTTTTATATGAAATAGTTATTTACTTATTCTTTCGCTGATTGCAAATGCACAATCTGATGCATGGTTTTGAAAAGGGTGGATTAAGCCTCATTAGAAAAGAACGTAGCAGACGTATATTGAGGATAAAATTGTATTATAATCCACAATATTACATGGGTCACTTCTAGTGAGAAGGTTTTGACTATATTGATGATAATAATAATACTTCATCATATATTTTTACCACAGAACAAAAAATATTGTAAGAAAAATGTGGGTGCACGTTTATATGGCCTCACCATCAAATAAACCATCCACCATTGCTTCCCATGGGCCTCATAAAACACAACTGCAGCCTTGTGGCAGATAAAATATAGCTGTAAAAATAACAGCAGTTTTTTTAGTAATTTAACTCTATAGATACATACTGGACTGCCTTTGTAGTACAGTGGATAGCGTATGCATCTTCTGGTCGGGTCCCGGGTTTGATTCTCGGGTAGGAGGAAGCGTTACTGAGTTTTTCCGAATTCTCAGTTGCAGCACGGAGTCAGGCAATGTGTCCGATAACAGCAATACATAGCTTTGCCCCTTATAACGTGGTTCTTAAAATTAAACCTGGCAAAATGTAGGTGTAATATTACACCTCTGCCTACTCCTTCAGTGATTAAAGCGTACACTCAGGTATAACATACTTAACGTTATATTAAATACAGTAATTAATCAAGCTAAATAAACATAATGTGAGTTGACAGAATACACATCACCTTCAAGAACATTACAGAGAACCCACAGGTATAGTTTCCTAACGATGTGTGCCTTTACCATTTGGCAAGCGATAATTAGCTAATTCCTCTGCAAAGCAGCAAGTCGTCTCTTCTCTAGATTATTACTGCTCAATTCAAAATATTTGATAAAAATATATAAATACCTTCTTGAAATAAAAAATATTTGATCTTTAAAAGACATTCTATGTTTCTACAGATCATTTTCAAGCTACCAGTGGGTAGAGCAAACTTTTATAAAGTTTCGTACTCAACGATTCTAGAAAACATATTATAAAGCCTTCGCGCAGAAACGATTTATGAAAGTAAACTTGCGACATTAGTTCTCATGAAAAGTGTATTTATAGCTTCAAATATTTATATGTTAATCTGGCTTTGGGAAGTGTACCGGAGAAGTGATGAATGATGTCAGTGACGACCCATCATCATCATCAGCCTTTAACAGTCCACTGCTGGACTAGGCCTCTCCATTGAAAGGTGGAATTGGCCTACTATATTACGCTGGCCAAACGGGTTGACATAGGGTTTGTATCGAGTTTTCTTTGTCTTATAGTGCTGTTCTATGCATAATATGCTCCCTCTGTCGGATCTTACGACACCTATGGGATGATATGGGATGGTGACAATCCGTATTCTTAATCCGTCACCACACGGACGACCCATAATAAATATTTAATGTATATTAATATTATATACTTACTAGCTTTTGCCCGCGGCTTCGCTCGCGTAAATATGGGGTTCTCTAGTTATAGTATAACATCTATGTTCGGGGTAACACAAATCTCCCTTTTTTGTCGTTTTTACTCTTTAAGAATGTCAGCTCTTGTAGCGTGGTGGCTCTCAACCTCTCTTTTAGAAATATAACTGCAAAAAGTATTTACACATACAAACTACTTAGCACTAAGACTTAACGTAGTACTCAAAATATTATCCGGTATCTGTGGTGTTTCGCTAGAGTGGCCAATATGGCGACTGTGATTTGTTTGTCAGAACCATAAGAATTTAACAAATTACTCGACAATCCGAATTTTGCGGATATATGTTGTCGACCCGAAATCTTAATTTTTTAAAGTTTTATTAATCAGGTAAGGTTACGATGTTCTCCTTGACAAAATTATTAATAAAAGATTTGACACTGCGATAGCAGCGCAGTCCATCGGTTCCAATGTGAAACATTCCAAAATCCACAACTACTTACAAATTAAAAATTAAGTAAAAAAAACATTTTCTAGTGGACTAAATTGTGAATCTAAACCATTCTCAAGTCCCCTTGAACACACACAAAAAAATTCATCAAGATCGGTCCAGTCGTTAAGGAGGAGTTCAGTGACATACACACGCACACAAGAAATATATATATAAAGATTATACATATACATTTTCCACTAATGATAGTTCGATTACATTTGAAAGTAAACTGCCTCCGTGGTCCAGTGGATAGCATATGAGTCTGCTGGCCGGGCGGTCCCTCCTTCGATTCCCGGGTCGGGCATAAGTGTTACTGAGTTTTCCAAATTCTCAGTAGCAGCACGAATCTTGGCAATGAGCCCAGTTACTCGCCCCCTATTACGTGGGACCTAAAATTCATAAGGCGAAATGTATGGTGTAATATCACACCTCTGCCTACCCCCTCCGGAAAAAGCACTATACAAAAAGGAAATTAATGTAATTTGTTGAATGTATTTTAATCATAACTGAGACTATTAGAACATATTTACAATAACCGTTAAAAAGCCTTGAAAGAACTTTAATAGTAATTTGTAGAAAGTCTTATAATTGCAACATGTTTTTCGCGTACTCATATACACTCAAAACCATAAGCAGAGTAATTTTATTTACAAAAGCAATAATTTCTGTTGTTCGAAATTAATCTGTAGTTCCACGAACACATTTCGGGAATGAGTTTGCGATATTATTGCGCGTTCATGTATATAACAGCAGAGCCAGCAATTACTGCCTACACGCCAATAAGCTCCCAACATACGCAATGGTATTACCTAGACAAATGAATACCTATCTTGCTGACTTGGTGCTTATAGAAACTTTGTTACAGACGATAAAACTATTGCATGACCTAATTTTTTTTATAGACTCACGCCTGTATCCCTGAAGGGGTAGGCAGAGGAGATTACACCCACACTTCTCCATAATTTTTTTAGGTCCCATGTAACAGGGGGCGAGCCTATTGCCGTTACTGGGCACATGACCAGACTCCGTGCTGCTACTGAGAATTCGGAAAAAACCCAGTAACACTTTTGCCCGACCCGGGAATCGAACCCGGGACCTCCGATCAGCAGTCGCATACGCTATCCACTAGACCACGGAGGCAGTCCCCTAATTAGCCTAATTATTATAAATGTGTATTTTTACGTCACCAGGTCTAACTAAAAACAAACAAAACGAAATTCATTCCACTAAGTGAAACCAGGCTAAAAAGAAATGAGGTACATATAAAGTATATTAAAAACAAGGCAAACGAGTATAATAAATTGAAAACCTCAAGCTGAATGCGCGACGTAAAAGCACGTTGTCATCAACAAAAAATATTGTCATCAAAAACTTGCTTTGAAAGGCTGACTTAAAAAGTGTATAAAAACATCCCACGTAATCCTTCAAGTTCTTTGTCAAGCGGAACCGAAGTTGAACGGGGTTCATATCTAAACCAGCGGGGTTGAAACATCCCTAGGGGGTTCAACGGATAAAGGGGATGACAAAATTCATGATTTACGTTGATATCGTAATCTGGGGCCGTCGCCGGAAGCGGTGGAAGCTGCGAATTATGTTCAGTTTCCTCTGGATGAGATAACGATGTGTGTTTTTCAACCCCCGGTATCGAACGTGGCACCTTCCTATGGTTTATATCCAGGTGTTACGGCGAAAGTTATCGACGACCTAATCTACAGCCTTCGGGTACATTGTCGGGTTCTAAATTTAGGTGCGGACTGAAATTACGAATAGGTTGGATGGAAATTAGTTTAGTGAGCGATCTATGGTTTATATTAGAGGATATTTTGTAAAGTTTGGGCTTAATATTTCACGATGTTTAGAGCATACATTAATGACAAAAACATTTGTTTGTTTTGTTGGAAAGTTATTAGTGTCTTTCAGTATATAGAGCAATAATATTCAGAGTTACATTATTGAAATCTATGTTAAAATTTAAAAGGCAATACAAATAGGTTTAGAATCTTTGTAACCGATTACTTAAATTAAATCCAACCCCAATATACAAGCCCAACATAAAATCAACCTAAAAAAGAAACACGAATAGAATTTGAACAACACTTACCAAGTTAACGCAAACAAGGGTATTAGTAAAAATAATAAATTTTAATTTATTCAATTTACTTGGTCAAAGAATAACAAGCGTTGTACTAGGCGAGGCTCGAGGTGGTCCGTATAATATAATACTTAATACAATAATAATTGTGCCAAACATGAAACTTGTGAATAAAATTACGGTCAAGTCTTGAGATGAAAACGAAATATATTCTTACTAACTTTTGCCCATATTTTTATAGTGCTACCTTGAAAATAAATTGGCTTTTTAAAGAAATTTTTCACTCCTACTTTTGCTACTCATGTATCAATAGATTCAAAAAAGGGGCTTTTGATATTCCACGTATCTAAAATCTCTTTTTTAAATCCGTTGTCATAAATAAGACCCACTATCCATGGCTTCAGTAATTTTGCTAAGCTCTGTTATTACATTTCTGTCAGGATATGTCTCTCTTATAAAAATATAGAAACAGGTCAAACGGATAATACGGCTTTACATATAGGGCAGTGTTGAACTTTCCGAACTGTTTAAAGACAATATATTCAAAATAATGATCCCTACCAGTGTGAAGCAACAATAAATTGTCTTTGTAGTCTAAATGGGTCTAAGCTGTTTGCCAAGTAGTGATATGTGAAAAACTTAACGAAGCAAAGAAACTATTAATTGGTAAGTAATTAAATCAAATATACTAAATATGCTGTTAAATAAATTGTTTGTCCGATATGAAAATTCACAACCAGCCAAGAATAATCATAAGCAAGTTTTGCCATGCAGGATACTATAAAATGCCTCATTGTAACCATATAAGCTTACCGCGAGTAGGTGATAGATAGCAAGCAAAGAGGTACTCATCATCAGCCTTTAACAGTCCACTGCTGGACTAGTCCTCACCTTTGAAAGGAGGAATTGGCCTACTACCACGCTGGCTAAACGGATTGGTATAGGATTTGTATCAAGTTTTCCTTATCTTACAGTGTTGATCTCTGCATAATATGCTCCCTCTGTCTGCTTTTACGACACCCATGGGATGATATGGGGTGGTGACATGCCGTATACTTAATCCGTCACCACACGGACCAAAGAGGTACTGGTAGATAGAAAATAATATAACAACTCTACCAGCCTCTCTACAAAGGCAGATGAGAAACAATGTGTTTCTCTAACAAAACACGCTTATCTTAATGTTATCTGAGTTTATACTATGACTAAAATAAATTGCTTTCATGAATAGCCCGTACGAATATCTTGTGCTACTCATTATGTGGTGTTATAAAATATAAATAACTGTTTGTAAGGGTACCATAATAATGGCTTTGATAAATCAAAGGGTCCCTAATTGTCCGACGGTAGGCACGGAATCCACGAGAAACCGCAATTAGCGACATCTGATATGTTATGTAACTAAATTATAAAGAAGATGATCCTGTTAAGGGCTTTGTAAAGAAATATCTGTGCTATATTAAGGGAAATACCTTTGGGTAAAACTGGAGTGAGTATTTTTAGTATCACTTTTATTTTGGGAACTTCAAAGTCTTTGCCTTAAGTTAATATTGTGAAATACTGAGGTTTCCCTTTGAAGCTATGTACTTGAAGTTGTACGTTGAACATAAAACTTAACACCAATATTACTAAAACTTCTCCTGTCTAATTTCAATTGTAGCAAGACCTACCAAACATTCGATAATATCAAAAGGATAAATGATGAAAATATACAATTTGTAATATGTATAAATAATAAATCTTTATTGATTATTTAACATATAAGTTAGTATATATTGATAAAATAGTGACAAGAAGTTATTGTTAAAATTGTGTTTGTAAAAAGTATAATAACTACACGGCCGAAGTTCGAGCGAACAGAACGGAGACTTGGTGTCAACGGACGGATTTAAATTTACATCTGCTACGACTTAAACCCGGGGAGTATAATACTTATTAAAACTTATCCAACACTCCACAACACCGAATTACTCGGCTCACCCCCGTGTGAGCTACGTCCAACACACATCTGGCTCAGTTCTGTCTCATTTTGCTTGAGTATATGTGGAAGCAAAATCGAGGACTAAACAACAGCCCCAGACAAACACAATCTACAGATACACTTCACAATTACTACACTGTTTATTCTTGTCTGTACTTCATATATTTGTGTTCTTTTCTGTATTAGCTATTATTGGTTTAAACCTGTAACTTGTGTACCTACTTACATTTTATTAATAAGTTGATTAAGTTCATCAGCTGAGATATTTCAATAGAAACCTTGTAAAAGTATTAGATAATTACTCTAAAGTATTCAAATTACCTTAATTGTTCTCAATTTCTTAGTTTCTACAATTAATTAATTTAATATATTTTTTATTCATATACCCCCCTTTTCTTTTGTAACTTTTCTTATTTATTCTGTCTATACAATAATACTCAAACTACTAAATACTCTTCTCTTCTTTGACTTTGCTCAGCTGTTTTCTTATTTGTTAGGTAATTTGTAATCCTCTGCGATATCTACCCATATGATGACTCGGAAGGCAACGGCCAAGGAGGCGGAAAACAAATTAAGAATAACTCTGCTCGAGTTAAAGAAGTACAAGGATGACAACAGTCAACTATTAAGGGAACGCGTTGACTGTGAAGAAGAAATTAAAATTGTGAATGACCGTATATCTGAGCTGAAGACACAACTCACGGAGCTGCATATAGAGCATATGGATGTCTTGGATCAACGGGACAGACTACGAGAAGAAGTAAGGTGTTTCAGCAGCTGCGACGAAATTTACTCCAGACAACTTAGCCACAATGCGGAGTTAGAAGCAAGTCTCAATGAGGCTTATGGCAGAATTACAACTCTAGAAGACACAATTGCGGCCTTTAACAGTACTGCTACTCACAACTTATTCTCTGAGCTCCTGGGTGGCAAAATTAATGTGCTAAAAGCTCTTAAATGTAACTGTTTCAAAAAATGTCTTAGTAAGAATAAATTTAGAAAATTGTTTAAGTTAAATAAATTAATTAAGAAACTTAGATCTGGTCCTAAGTGGTCTTCCAAATTGAGTCAGTATGCACAAGATAACTGTAAATTAAATAAAGAGTGTGAGTCTCTTTTATTAAAGCTTGAGGAAACAAATGAAGAATTAGTTTCTGGTAGGTTGTTATATGAACAACACACAAGTGAGTTGCAAGCACAAATATCAAATCTACAAGCTCAACTCACTAGAACTATTATGGAACACCAGAATGAGACTCATGAATACATCTTAAAATATGAAGAAACTTCAAGAGTTGGTCAAGAAAATTTAAAACAACTTATCTCATTATCCAACTCTAAAAAATATTGTTCCAGTTGTACAACTAAGTGTGCGACGACACCTGCTGAATCAATAGAATTGAATGCACATGGATGTCAGTATAATACACAAAACAAACTGCATCCAGTAAAGACTAACAGTAAGAATGTAATAATTTTTTCAGACCAACTGGGAGTGGGTTTGGGGAGCTTAATTGATCATTACACTGAGCGACCAGTACAGAATTTTTGTTCACCTGGAGCTCAGTCGTGTACCCTAGTTGATAAGATTAAGAATGCTGACTTGAATGCACAAACTACTGTCATCATATTGTATGGTGACAGCTCATTAGTCTCCAAAAACAGTCTTATAGAATTAACAGACTTAATGATAGATGTTAGCACAAAAATAGGATGTAGCTTTATTATTTGTGCATTGTCTTATTCATATGCTCTCACAGATGACCAAAACAGGCAGATAGGCAAATTAAATTTATTATTGTACAATAGGACATGTCATAGTGACAGTATTTTATTTTTTGACACTAATATTTTTATTAGTAATTTCTTTTTAACAAAAGATACTATGTACATAGGCGACAACTTGCAAAATTATTAGCATTTAATTTATATACTGAAAGGAGTACTACTAGAGTACTTAGGAATTTGGTAGATAATAGTTATACCAATAGTAGTATTGACACATCTATTAGTTTAAACTATTAGATGAGACAACAGATAGGCATTCATATGTTTTAAACTTAGTTCATCAAAACATACAAGGCCTATCTGGCAAAGAATTAGAAATCAATTTATTTTTAAATAAACATAAGATTGATATCTTATGTATTACGGAACATTGGTTGCGAGGTGACCAATTAATATTATAAGTGCATTCGTAAGAAAGAAGGCTATTCGTGGTGGCTCTCTAATATATCTATGTAATAGTTTGAAATGTAAAGAACGTAAGGATATAGCTAAACTTTCTATCGAGCGCACTGCTGAGATTTCTTGTGTTGAGCTTGAACAACATATTATAGTGTGTGTGTGTATCGACCACCACAAAGCGACTTTACTCAGTTTGAAAGCATTATAGAGGAAGTCTTAAAACACATAATTTCTAGTAGGAAGTCTATAATCGTATGTGGCGATTTTAATGTCAATTTGTTAGAAAAATCACCAATTTGTACTAGGTTAGTTAGCTTATTTAGGTCATTTAATTTAAATGTTTTGTTCTCTGAACCAACCAGAATAACCTCACATTCGTCTACATGCTTAGATAATGTTTTTTGCAATTGTCTTTATTTAAGTAAGGCTGTTTTAACTGACTTGACATCGGATGTCTGCAGGCAAAAGGTTGTAATTCAAACTAATACAACCCCTAAAGTACAAGATATTACATGTAGGCCAATGACCTCTGCTCGCCTCAAACACTTTAGTAATGATGTTGCTGCCAAGATCGCCAGTATTGACTTAACCGTTGATGATCCTGATGAATTATATAAATGCTTATTTAAAATTGTTAATGATGAGTACAATAATTTTTTTAAACTGAAGACGTTTGCAAGGAGCATTAAAGTAAATTTTTGTGACTGGGCAACGGTAGGTATATACAAAAGTAGAGCTAGGTTGTATGATCTATATGGTATGAAGAAATACAATTTTAATCCAGAATTTATTCAATATGTTAGAAATTATTCAATGGGTTTTAAGAGGACATGTGCTTTAGCCAAATCCTTATATTAAAGCAATAAAATCAAAGAATCCAAGAACAAAATTAAAACTCCTTGGAGCATTATTAACAATGAGACTGGTCGAGCTAAATTGGTAGATAACAATTATGAATTAAAATTTAATGATGAAATTATTACTAGGAAAACTGATGTTGCTCAGACATTTAACAATTTCTTCATAAACATACCAGTGAACACAACCAGCTGTCTAGATTCATGTCCAAGCAAAGCAGAAATGTTAGTTAGGGGCAATGTGAATGAGTGTGATGTGCTTTTTAATTTTAAATATATTGACACCAATGACATACTGAAGGTATTCAAGACGCTCAATAATAAAAAATCTGTTCATTTCTGTTAAACTTGTGCGACAAATTATTTCTAGTTTAGCTCCATATTTATCTGCAATATTCAACAGATGCGTAGATACAGGAGTATTTCCTGATCTAATGAAACACAGTAAAGTAATACCATTATTCAAAAAGGGATCAAAGAGCGACCCTAGTAATTTTCGGCCAATTTCTATCTTGCCTGCTATTAGTAAAATTTTTGAAAAGATTATTTTGCATCAACTAGAGAGCCACTTTCACACAAATAGTTTATTTCACAGTGAACAGTATGGCTTTACTAAGGGTCGCTCCACCGTTGATGCCGGTGTAACTTTGTTAAAGCATATTTTTAATGCTTGGGAAAACTCGAAGGATGCCATTGGTGTTTTTTGTGACCTATCAAAGGCCTTTGACTGTGTGGAACATAATACACTTTTACTTAAATTGAAACTTTATGGTATTAGAGATACCGCACTCAATCTTGTTGCCAGCTACCTTAGTGATAGAATTCAGTATGTAGATGTTAATGGGAGTAGGTCTCTAGGTTTGCCAGTAGGAATGGGCGTTCCACAGGGCTCTATTCTCGATCCATTTCTTTTTTAAATATATATTAATGATTTGCCGTTCTTTGTACAAAATTTATGTGATATTGTTTTGTTTGCCGACGATACGTCACTAATTTCTAAAGTTGATCGTAATTTAAGTAACTTTGATACCGTCAATAACACTCTTGCACAAGTATTAGATTGGTTTTCGACAAATAATTTGGTACTCAACTCAAGCAAAACCAAATGTGTTAAATTCTCTTTGCCTAATGTCAAAAGTGTTCCTACTAATATAATTTTAAATAAGGAAACAATTCAACTAGTCGAATCAACCGTATTCTTAGGTGTAACTTTAGATTGTAAGCTTCAGTGGGGCGCCCAAATATCCTGTCTCGCAGTAAAACTTAGTTATGCAGCGTTTGCAGTTAGAAAAGTTAGGGAATTCACAGATATAGATACTGCTAGACTAGTTTACTTTAGTTATTTTCACAGCGTAATGTCTTACGGAGTAATGTTATGGGGTACAGCTGCTGATATACAAACTATTTTTATCATTCAAAAGAGGGCCATACGTGCAAATTATAAGTTAGGTGCTAGAGATTCTTTACGTGATAAATTTAAAGAAGTAGATATATTGACAGTTGCATCGCAATATATATATGCTAACTTAATGTACATTAAGAAAAACTTAATTCTATACCGCAAAAATAGTGATTTGCACAAAATGAACACTAGGAATAAGCATAAACTGGTGGGAACTAACTACCGTCTACATAAAGTTCAGAACTCATTTGCGGGGATTGGTATACGATTTTTCAACTAATTGCCTCTTGAGGTAATGAATTTACCCATGCACAAATACAAACGGACAATTAGGAACTTTCTCTTACAAAGGGGTTATTACACTGTTAAGGAATTTTTAAATGATAAGACACCGTGGGGATAGCCTTAGGCTTGTTTAACTCACGATTATTTTATTTACATGTTAAGTGGAGGTACCTCGTGAACACATGATTTTTGCAGGATTTGGATATTTTTATGATTTGTTGAATGTAGTTTAACATTATTTATCCCTGATCATATCATTGTTCACTTGTCACCTTCACAAAATTCTTTCTACATTTGCATTCCTTCACGCGTTCCACTAACTTATGTTAATAATAACGATCTGGAAAATGGAGGTCATTGGCGGTCATGGTCAGTATACCAATAGATTGTTTCTTACTGCTGGTTCGTATACCGTTATCGTCACGCTCACTAAAATGTCATTTCTTGTGGTGGCGTCGTGCGTCGGGTCATCCCTGTCCCTCTAATATGGCGAGAGGGATGATGGCTGGCACATGCGTCATACTCGTGAACGGGTGCTACTTGCGATGACTGGTCGATGACGGTCTTGCGGGCTGGTATTAGATTTTAATATTTAACTGGATCATTTCCATCATGGTTCTGATCACTCTCGCGGATTGCCTGCATTATTAGGTATATATAATGTAAGTGGATGCTCCTGTTTCACCATGTCTATTCTGAGGAGGCTAACCAAAACTATTATGCTTGAGTATTATTATGTACAGTAAATATATACAAGTGATATAGAAGGTGTAACAGTTGCAGCACCTTACAAAATGTAAATTGTGTACTATGCAAAACCTGGCGATGAAAAAGAGTGACCGTGAGTTTTATTGCCCGTTCTTTCTCATGGTTCTACCTATTGCTTTGCGAACGTGGCAGTAAATGTAAATGTAGAAGCATACAGTAATAATGTTTTAAATTTGAGTATAAGTAATTATTTTATAAATTTATTATTTTGACGTTCATAAGCATCACATTGTGACCCAAATGAATAAAGGATTTTGAATTTGAATTTGAAATACATCGCTACAAAAAATAACAACATCAATATTTCGACGCTCATTCTATATTACTGAAAATGGCATACGATCCCCAAAATTTTAGTCTGGTTGTCCATGAACAAAAGACACACGCTAAGACCATTAACCTCGCAATTAAATTACATCATTCTACCGTAGTGAAGCCAGACTCGAGCTTTAAGGAATTCGTACAAAGGGCGCAGGCTTTCACGCGAAACTTTCTCGAGCCCATTGGAAAAGTAAACCCTTTTATTTGGCCTGTGAATAAAATAAATTGTTTGAATTCCATCACACACGCTGTCTGGGGCGACGTGCTTGAAATTGAAAAATAAAAGCCTTTGTTGTCGAACTACTGCGGCCAGCGCTGAGATTCGTTAGACCTTTCTGTTAAAATAGCAGCCTATGGTCGCGGCTGTCCGAGAATAACACAATTGTATTTCAATTATTCGTTTTTAATATAACAATGCTATTTGTACAGTACACCATTTATCTTTAGCAAGTATAACTTTCTTGGCAATTATGCCTATGCTGTATGGGATAGAAAGAACATCCATACAGGCAACAGCTGTTTTTACAGAAATAAAATTACACTCTGTCAAAAGTGAGACGACCATCGAAACCACTTCTGCAATATTAATCGTATTAACTTATTTTCTAATTTGTTACTGTTTGATATTGTATTTATACCCAATCTACGATTAATTTATGTGAGGCAGTCAGTCTAGTAGTAAATATAATATTGTAAAATAATAACTTCGTAAATCTACAAGGAATATGTGGACACAAAAATAATAGCGAGCTTATCATATTATTATTATTACGAAAATATAACAATGAAGTAACCTGAAAAATGGCATTGTGAGCAAATTTTATGAAGTATTAATTTTGTGGACCGTAACAATTTTAGATCATTCACATTTGCCAACAAAACTTAACTAGTATAACAATAAACCATTCTGAGGTCTAAATTAACTTTATATATTATTGTCCAAGTATTCAAGCCATTAATAGTGAGTAAAAGTAAGCGATAGGCATGAGAACGATATATCAAAACGAATCTGAAATTCGATTGCAGTCAGTAATCGTATCGTATCGATATTCCAGTATGAGAAAACCGATTTTAGAAAACGCCTAAACAATACTACGACAACGCAAACAATCTAATCCGAACCAAACTGTGCAAGCATATTTGCTTGATTTAAGTTTTTGTAGTTTTGCTAACCAAACTACAAAAATCCAAACCAAACTGTGCAAGCATAGTTGCTTGATTTAAGTTTTTGTAGTTTTGCTAACCAAACTACAAAAATCCGAATCAAACTGTGCAAGCATAGTTGCTAGATTTAAGTTTTTGTAGTTTTGCTTACCAAACTACAAAAATCCGAATCAAACTGTGCAAGCATAGTTGCTTGATTTAAGTTTTTGTAGTTTTGCTAACCAAACTACAAAAATCCGAACCAAACTGTGCAAGCATATTTGCTTGATTTAAGTTTTTGTAGTTTTGCCAACCAAACTACAAAAATCCGAAACAAACTGTGCAAGCATATTTTCTTGATTTAAGTTTTTGTAGTTTTGTTAACCAAACTACAAACAATTCGATTGTTTGCGTTTGTTGTATAGTAAACTAACTAAGTAGTAACTACACTTCGATATCCGCTACTGAAATCGATTTCTAAAATCGGTTTTTGAAATCGATTTCAAAATCTGAAATCGGATTTGTATCGGTTTGCGGAAAAATCCGAAAACGCCCATGCCTAGTAAGCGAGGACTCAAACTGAACCAAATAAGTTAAAGTAATGAAGTTCTAAGTATCACAAGTTAAGTTGTCTTCCAGCCCACAACGAATTTAATCAGGCGAAATTATAGGGAACGTAGGAAATTAAAGGCCCACCCCTTTGAATTTATTAGAACAATTAGACGCAAGTGGCTTAATCACTACCCCTACAGCCTGGATGATTACACATTCAAGGCTAAAACCCTGATATTGAAATAAAAACCTATCGTATTCTTTAAATTAAAAGTATTTTTATCAGGCAAAAGTGTTGAAATTCTATCTTCCACCAATAAATCTTTATTAAGGGTCGCGTTGTTTATTATTAAGAAATGTATTTAATTTCAAGTTTAATAAACATAGCTAATATTTGCCAGCTTTGACCCAGTTTTATATGAATCGTTATCTTGCCTGAATCACTTGCCGGAGGCTACACTGGGAAATACCAACCCAAATATGAATTTCTGCCTAAACAAATTCAGGGTAAAAAAAGCAATCTTTACGTCTGTGACCGTCAGTCAAGCTATTATATAATACAAACACAAAACGTAAATAGAAATCAGTTTCCATTCAAAAAACATCTGTAAGGAAAACTAGACGCAAGAGTTTGAACTATTAAGCGCAGCACCGATACATCGAAATCAATTTAGAGCAAGCCGACGGCTACCATCAAATCAATGTTCCTCTTCGATCAGACAAAAGACAGAAGTTAGACGGCGTTAACAAACAAAGTGGGACGCGGAATCGTAGTCGGAGGTCTGAATACGTCCCAGATTCAATACTGCTTACAAATCAAGCAGGTGTAGTATAGAAATGAACCTTTGTATACGTAGATGATATCATAGTATTCAGTAGAACTGACACTATCCATGTCATTTAATGAATAGAGACCATTTACACGCTCCCGGTGCTGATTGAATGGATACTGGAATGTGAAAAGTTGTGAAGCTACATTGAAAATTTGAGTGTTAAGGGGCTCGGCAACTTTGTTAATTTTAGCTCTCAAACTTTATACATATAAAAAATACGGTACAAAAATAGTTACACAAACTACTACATATAGAACACTTTATTCAATATTTTTTTATTTTTTTTATTTTAAAAGACAACTCCCGCATTAGGACTAAATCCTGTGTCGCGGGGGACTTTACAAACATGCAACTGACGTACACAATGAACACCCAGACTCGAAGCAACAATTTGTGAATAACACAAAGTGTTGCCTCGTGTGGGGATCGAACCACAACACTCGGCGCAGTGTCAAGCGGTGAGGCGGCCGCTTAAACCACTACGCCAACCGTGCAGTCATACATATTACGCAGTACATGAAAATAATTACCTTATAGATTTAGTGACAACATGGAATGTTATTCGGCATTAATTTGTAGATCTTATATAGAGCATTACAGCACTGGCACAAAAACTAAAGCTATCAAAGTAAATTGACATTAGATAAATCTTCGATGTTCAACTGTAGCACTTATAAACAAAACTAAGAATAACTCAAAGACTGTAAATGTCAAGAATAAGTTTATCAATCCGGGACTTGTTATGTTTGACCAAAGAACAAAAGTTTCTTTGTATAACTGAGGTAAAACCACTACGCAAACCAACCTCACCTATAATAACTTTGAACAAACTGAAGTGAGAGTGGCAATTCGCGGGCAACCCAATATAGAAGTTAGAGCAGTTTTGTTATGTCAATTCAGTAATTATAAACGGCAGAGTTGTTTGTGTTACTAAGGCTTACTATTTCGTAATTCATAACACGAGATAATGTGCCAAATTAATGTGTAAAACGTTATTTATACAATTCAGACGCTGTTAGTTGTGGAAGGCTTAATGTAATCCCGCTCACGTTCTGAATACGTTAATGTGTTTTGAACCTTTTCCACTAAAAAATTCAACGGTTTTTAGCATATTCTAATAGATGTTATTCTCTGAAAGATGTTTTGAAAATATTTGGAATGCTGTATAAGCATTGTTTTTAATTTGGAGGTACCTAGAAAATTTAATTCAAGTAAATGAGATCGCTCGTTTTGAATTTTTTTATGTTTAAAGTAATGTCTTTTATGTTCGTAGCGTTATACTAAATGTGGGTGGAACAGAAGGCGAACAATAACGTTTTATTTGCTCTGTTTGTTTAGTTCGATGCATTAGGAGTATGGCGTATGTACATTTGTAATAGATTAGCTGTCCCGCTTGGCTTAACTTGCCAACTACATTGAAATATTGCGGTTTGTTCTTTTGTTTGTTCAACAAAATCATTTCAAAATATAACTTGAATGTATGTTGTTGTTATGTGAGCGAGTCCACGTGCAATTCTGTAGCTATGTACATCATAATGTGCGGGTAGTTACACTTGTATTATGGTATGTTTTCTATACTGCTCATTTAACATATATCACTGTACCCGTATCTATTGTTCGTGTATTTGGTATACCAAAAATAACCAATTTTTTCATGAGGTTTTAATATTAGAATTTTTAATTTAACGATTTAAAAACCATACATTATGATATGCTGAAAACAGAAAAACAATTTTGGTCGGCTGGAATCTCAAATAATGGATGCTTTTTTTAAAATACCTATTCACTTAGATTTTCTACTGTTCATCAAAATACATGTCACTTTAACCATAAAAATATAAGATTTTTAATAAACAATTTACTTATTAAACCAGACCGTATAATGTTATGTAAATATAAAAAATATTCCAATAAACTAAAATGCCGTCATAAAATAATATCTGAAGAATTTTCATAAAGTTAGTCTAGACATGAATTTAGTCAGAAAAATTTAGATAAAGTGCGATGCAAAGCCGGGATCATGCTGGAATAGACCTAGGTACAAAACCCACTTGATCTAGACAATTTATTTGTCTCGTATTATAATAACAAGATAAAAATTCACGCGAGGATATATTCTGTTTACGATTATTATTATTATAGGGTCGACGTATATATCGCTAAGGGCAGACTAAAATTGATTTTGAAAATTGCGTTATATACATGTATTGAAGGAGGGACAGACTAAATATCCTTTTGATAAAATTGCCTAATTTACATGTATTGAAGAAGCTTTCTAGGCGACTCAGATTTATATTTACAGACATTTACTGTATAATTAAATGCTTTCGCTACTAGTTTATGCTTTTCAATAGCATTTTGGATTCTCTAGGCTCCGTTTTGATTCTAGACACCGCACATAATAGACACATTTTCTTTTTATCATGATGCTACAAGGCAAAATAATATTTGAATTACGAGATAATCTTGGTAACAAGATGAACGACCTAGAATTATCAAGTAATTTAACCATTCTTCAAAGAAGCGAAGGTCATTAATATGACTTTTCTCTAACCGCCTGAGACATACTTGAATACATGTTAATCTATTGAGGGATGTGGAGCCTTTGAAGAACAAGAACTGAATGATATTCATTGACCCAAATATAACGTAAATGACGTCACACAATCTATTTAGGTCACGCAATCATACGAGAGCAATCATTTGAAGTACCTTGAAGAGATATACAGGGTGTCACAAGATCCATCACCAAGCCGCAGTCTACTCGTTGTGGACATCATGCCAAGTAATACTAACCAAAAATAATACCTGGGAAACGACTTTTTTTTGTGTTTTCACATTTTTAAACCGCAATTAAAAGCGCGCGCGTGCAATGCTCGCAATACCTACTTATCCATGAGGTTATACGGCATCTAAAGTACATATTGGGGTAAATGCATCGATTTTGTACCTAATTAGAAAAATACCATACTAACTTGGAGCCTCAATATCTCCTGAACCAGTAATTTCCCAGGTATGGTGCCGAAGTAAATAATGGTCGTATAGATTGGTACAACATGGGATTTCAGTTTTCGTTAAGGGTCTTTTTACATCCTGTATAATACTAATATAATATTATACGGTATACTCACAACATCATCTACTCCCAAACAAAGCAGAGCTTGTACGAGTACCATGGGTGCTAGATAATGCATAAACATACTTATTAAACATACAAACACCCAGACCAAGAGAAACATCCATGTTCACGCACATAAATGTTTGACTTGAGTGGGAATTAAATCCGCGATCACCAGCGTAGGATTCGTTCACACTCACTACCGCTACGCAAGAAAATCGTCAAACTTATATTATACCCTAATTAAGTTATAGAGTGCGGTTAATCGGTGAAACTACTTGTTACGTAACGTGAGTACAGAAACTGAGGGGTCTTGAATTACGAGACATTGTTTCGGAATTTATGGAAATGCCCAAATGTCGTGCATGTTCACACTGTATATATAGGTAGGTATGTAGAGGTTGTGGGTTTTGTACAAGATCCCAACTTGGTATCTGAGTGTGAACAGTTTTGTTATATGCTGTCGGTATTTGAGCAACTATGTTTTGCAGTAGTTCGTGTTTGCTGTAGTACGGATTAAGGAAACTTGAGAAACGCGTTCATGTTTTATTATGAATAAATTAAGTAGCGTTTAAATTTTGTTATTAAGAGTCAGTAAAGGTTAAGTAAATAATGGTTGTATCCAGCAGTGGCCTAAAACAGACTGATAATGATAAAAGGCTAATAATTTTATGACTGCCTCTGTGGTCCAGTGGCTAGCGTTATTATGTGACTGCTGATCGTAGGTCCCGGGTTCGATTCCCGGGTCGGGCAAAAGAGATACTGGGTTTTTCCGAATTCTCAGTAGCAGCACGGAGTCTGGTGATGTGCCCGGTAACGGCAATAGGCTCGCCCCCTATTACGTGGGACCTAAAATTAATGGTGAATTGTGGGTATAATATTACACCTCTGCCTACCCCTTCGAGGATACAGGCGTGAGTCTATAAAAAAAAATCTTGTGGTATTTAAATGTTTCTAAGTGGATGAAAAGCCCAATGATCGCTCCTTGAAGCTGCAAAAGCGTTTTGACAATTGACTATTTTTATAGTATGTCAGCAATGTTAGCATCGATGCAATTGCCGTTGTAATTCATTTATTTTCACTAAGAATGTTGTACGGTTGTCCCCAACAAATTCAATAGTCAAAAATGAAAAAGTGCTGTAAAATTTTGGGAGCGCTGCGTAATATCAAATATATGATAATTTGACAAACATCTCTGATAAGAATATTATACTTAACGAAAGACTAGTGGAGTAATAATAATTGGTAAAACCCATTACAAATTCAATTTGATTATCATACAGTTTATGAAAGTTGAACAAGATTGAAATATTGAAAATGAAGAAATTCTTGAATATTCGCTCAAGAGTCGAGACTTCTAGATTAAGATAGTGTCAAGATGAATTATTATTTAACGCAATTTTACGTTTCCATTTATTTTAAATGGAAGGAAAATAGAATAGAAAAGCCACTAATTTATCTGGAATCTATTACTATGCATTGGATTATATTTGACTGTCACTCCGAATGTAATAAAAATACTTGCCAAGTACCTAGTTCTTCACTTCACTGTACACGGTTTATATTTCCTACAAGGCTTTCATTTTTTATAGACCAAAGCTTAACACGGTGCCCAATTACAAAGTTAGCTGAGTTTTGCTCGACCTGGTCAATGAATCGCATGTTATACCTCTAACTGTTTAACCACTGGACCTTCGAAGTAACCTAATTTGAAAATTCCTTTCTGCACCTGCAAAACTGACACATATTTTCTTCAATGCATCTCACCAAATCATTTTCGTGTATGTTCACCTACACTACTATCCTCAACATTATTGTCTCTGTCAAACTCTACGACGCCCTCAAGCCTCAACCCCAACTATGACGTCATAAACAAAGGCGTGAAAGCCTGTGCGAGTGCTATCAGCATTCATTCGCCCGCGATCAGGCAGCCTGACGAGTGTCATATGACGTGGAACATGCGCCATTGTGGCTTATAACACTACTGGCTTTTGTATTAGAATGCACTGTTTCACTGAAATTGGTTAATGGATTTTGTCTGGCGAATTGTGGAGGAACAAAATTGATAGAGCTTATTTTCATATTGAATTGTTTGATTTTATACTGGTTTGTACAAGTCATTTTACCTTCGTGGTATGTCATTTATATGAGCCAAGTCTTTTACCTCTACTTTCTAAATGAAATCTCTTATCCTAGCCCCTTAAAACTTCCCTCTTAAAATTGATTCAGCGGTTTCGCCATGAAAAGTAGACATTCGCATTCATAATCTTAGTACAGATAAGTAAGGATATGAATGAGGTCTATTAATTAAGCTCACATTCGGTTTTCGCTTTACTATTTTTTGCAAGTTATTAACAAATATTAAAAACACTTTCTACATTTTTATTTTTTTTAAAGTATTGAGAGACAAGCCGTGATTAAATATTTAACATTTAATAAAATAACTGCAAATTTTATCCAGTGTCAACATCGAGGACGAGTGCAAATATTTTAATGTACTACAAAACGTAATATCAAACATACAGTAGCAAATAGGCCTCCAGGTAAATTAACAAATGATGATATTGTCCAACAAATATTGTATGTATTTAAAACATAATTATTTGTGTTTACACAAACATTGTAATTGTCTATAGCTACACAATTATAGAGACCTAATAAAATTTAGTGTCGAATTATTAATTCGTCACTAAATTTTATCATTCCGTGTGGTGACGGGTTAAAAATACCTCATTACATTTTGAGTACATCATAAGAGGCGACAAATGATAATACACGAAGCCAATAGATCTAAAAAACTAAATAGTAGCTAAGCAGCCATAGCCGAGTGGTGAGACCGACAGACTGCTACGCAGAGGGTCTCGGGTTCGTATCCACGACACGCACCAATGACTTTTCGAAGAAAAGTGCGCATTAAACTGTTAATTATCGCTTGCTTATCGGTGAAGGAAAACATCGTGAAGAAACCTGCATGTCTGATAGTTCTCCATAATGTTCTCGAAAGACATGTGAAGTCTACCAACCTGCACTTCGCCAGCGTGGTGGACTACAGCCTTACCCTTCTCATTGTGCCCAGCATTGGGACAGTATTAAGGGCTGATGATGACGATGATGAAATTGGTATAAAATATTTTATATTTTAAATATGTTATACCGAAAGACGATATATATACGCAAAGTGGCTGGCAGCGCGGCTGGACACAAGCCGAAAATTGGACTCAGTGGAGTTCCATTAGAGAGGCCTTTATCCAGCATTGGACTACGCAGGCTGATGGTGATGATGTGAAACAGCTGTAACTATTTGACTTTAACACCATCATACTAATCATATATAGTGGCAGTCTATAATATTATTCTCAAAATTCCTAAACAATTAATTATATCACTGTAAATAAATCCATATCCGTGTGGTGACGGATTAAGAATACGGATTGTCACCACCCAATATCATCCCATGGGTGTCGTAAGAGCCGACAGAGGGAGCATATTATGCAGAAAACAGCACTGTAAGAGAAGGAAAACTTGATACAAACCCTATACCAACCCGTTTGGCCAGCGTGGTATAGTAGGCCAATTCCTCCTTTCAAAGGAGAGGCCTAGTCCAGCAGTGGACTGATAAAGGCTGATGATGATGATGAAATAAATCCATATAATATAATAATATAATCCTTAATGTGGGTGTAATATAACACCTCTGCCTACTTCTTCTGGGATACTTACAGGCGTGAGTCTATAAAAAAACCACAATATCAGTTAAAGCATACATCAATGCAATCATGTTTATCTTTAAATACTGCAATATTATCAATATTATACGTGCTAACTTAGGTGTACATGATGAGTTATCAAGAGTTTGCATTCAATTTCTCCTGGGATATTAGAGGTACAAGCAAATGATATCTAGCATTAGATAGTATTTGCGCATGCAGACGTAATCCCTCACTGATCTCTAAGGATATTAATAGATAGGTCTATTGAGACGCGCTTAGGATTGCTTTGATTTCCTAGCAATGGTTATTACCATTCATCTTACACATTTGTATATAATCTATACTAATATTTTTTTATAGTCTCACGCCTGTATCCTCGAAGGGGTAGGCAGAGATGTAGTATTACACCCACATTTCGCCATGAATTTTTAGGTCCCACGTAATAGGGGACGAGCCTATAGCCGTTACCGGGCACATTACCAGACTCCGTGCTGCTACTGATAATTCTGAAAAAAACCAGTAACACTTTTTGCCCGACCCGGGAATTGAACCCTGGACCTCCGATCAGCAGCCGCACACGCTATTCACTGGACCATTCTATACTATACCGGAGGCATTCTATACTAATAATAGCACATTAATATACTAATTCAAGCATTTAAAACGTTTCAATACTTGTAATTAAACGACTGGATCGATTAAACATCTTTCACTATTAGAATGTTAAATTATCTCTTAGTACCATAGGATATATTTTAATTGACAAATATTCGAGTAAAATAGAGGTGAAATTCTAGTTCTAGTAATATTTTTAAGTAAACAATATGTGCATTAATAATTATGTTATTTTTATCTGACTTGCGTGGTAACGAAGGCTTGTACACAAACAAAACTTGCCACTAATAATATTAAAACAAAACTTCTAACACTTAATTCATCCTATTATGGACAAAGTTTTGTAAAACAAAAACAAAAAATATTTTATTTGCATCTCCAAAACATAGCATAGGTACGTACATTTTCTTAATGAGAACTACAGAAGACGATACATGGAGAACTAATTAGACAACTGCGTCAGCTGTTGTTGCAGTATATATAACTACAAGGCCGGTATTCTCGCAGGCCTATATGCAATTATAATTTTATTGTCTTACATTTACCTATAAATAAATAAAATAAAAATAAAAGAACAAAAAAATAATATATATATATACAAAATTATATACAAAACATGTGTATATTTTACATTTCCCAACAGTACATTTTTCAACCAGAAGCAAGTAAACACTTGCTTCTGGTTGAAAAATGTAAACTACATTTCAAGTCAAAATTTAGTTTTAACTTCTTAAATAATCTTTGAAGCACTGATTAGCTCTATTAATTTTTTTAAATACTTAACCTATATACAACCGTTGATCTGTAATTTTATCGTAGCGAAATTGACCAAAGTTCAGTAAAGTCCTTCCTTAGTTTCCTTCAAAATATAAAACATCAGATGCCAATTTCTTAGGGTTATTGTTCTGAGTAATTAAAGGTATGAATCAAGCTGACTGAAATATAACACAGATGACTGATTGGCAGTAATGATTTACATCAAACTCGTTGAAACGTACATTGATGAATCAACGAAATTATACAAAATGTTTATTGATCTTCAGATAACATATGTTCCAGAAACAGAAATCCTTTTCTTACCAAATCGTTCTCCAAATAGCGATATGGAGCTTTACGATAACCCACATTTCATTTTCCCCAAAATCTTAACTTTTGCTCCGTATTGCCACATCTACAAGATATCTTGCTGTTAATTTCTTGTCGGTCACGTCTCCTTTCGTTTTCCCCTCTTCTGTCTAATATATAGCTTCTACGTGCTCTCCTGCTTCCCCAATAATGGTTAATGGCCTTGAAGAGTTCGGTTCGTTCAGTTAATTTAAAGTAATCCTCAGTTATTGTTTTCTTGATTACCGTTATTTCTCTTGTCGTTGTCAGATTAGTCTTGATTATTTTGATCGAATTTGTTTTGTTTGTCTTCATGCTAATTCTTGAGAGTTGGACAAAAGGCGTTTTGTATTGTCGAGTAAATGATATTGTTGAAGCTAATAAATTATGTAGGAGGTTTCTATACAAGTGCTAACAAGACTGGATGTAATTTACTACTATCAACAGGTCTTACTATATCTTGGGTTGGTAGTCTGGTAAAATCCTTGCCATTATTTGCGGGTCGATTTTCGATAACTATAGTCCATTCGAAAGCACCCACTTTATTTGCCAACATCGCCTCATTTTACATAGAATCTAAATATAACTTACGAAACGTGGGTGAACAATAACCGTAGCACTTAAATATTTAGCAACGTAGTCTTGAGGGAGAACTTTATAACTAGCCCTTAAAAATACTTTTAGGATTCCTCCTACACCTGACAATTATCTTTCTTCACCGCGCATCAACAATCACAATGACCAACGAGCAAGTATCACAGGATAATTTATTGAAACACAACTTATATAGTCCTCCTTATCGATTTCCATGACGGCGACCTTAGAAGTCATGGATATTTTCCTCAGTGAGCTCTAATATGACTTGCTTAGACCAAACTTGGTCTTGTATGTGCTATGACAGATGCAGTAGAATTGGCCTGTGCTTTTGTACGTATAAATGTTTGAGGGTTTAGGTCTCAACTTATGTATGATATGAAAGACAAGAAATACGATCAATGTATGGAAGGCAAGAAGGTTTCACAAGTTTACAACCTAATCAATAACGTTAATACATTAATAACCTACTGAGATAATCAATGCAACAGAGTAAGGTTTCCATAACAGCTTATATACTCAATTATAACTCCATAATTTCCCTTCCATAATCACCGAAATTATGTAGTCACTTTATTGATGAATTGTCATGTTCGAGCGGTGAGTTTATAAGCAAAGCGCTTAACTTTACTTCACGTAACTTAAAATTACTTTGACTCAGCCTACTTGAATGCTTCACAGAGATTTTGAACACAGATAATTTTATTATATTATCTTGGTCTCGCTAGAAGTACTTCATAAGTTGTGAAGTTTGTCAATAAATAATCACTGAAGTGCGATATTTGATTTTAATATTAATTGAAATTAAGGTTGTGTAAATTGAATAGGTTGTGCAGTTAGCTGTTGACTTTAGTGATGTTATTTGTTTATGTTTTGATGATGGTTTTAATATAACTCTGCCTATTCAAGATATGTAGTAATGAGCTTTATAGAGAGCTGCATATATGGCGTATTTACATATTACCCAGCACATTGGAGCAATTGTACAAGAAGAAGATTTTTTTTTAAGGAAGTTAAGGCCTTTAATAATAAACTTACCGAATGAAATAACAAAACCAAATCATTACAAATGAAAGCAGCAAGTCTCTACAACAAAGAACACTATCTCGTTGGTTTAATAAGAAAGTTGATGTGTATTTGGTACCTGCCGAATCTGATCACGTCTTGCAACATCTTATTACATTTGTATCTAAGGAAACTGACCGGTAGAATAATATGAAACTAGAAGCTATCCACGGCATAAATACACCCAATACTTATTCTTGTATCTTACCTAACCAACAACGATAGTTAGTCGGAATTAAATATATTTAATGGTTTAAACCACTATTTTTAATATTTGATTTCGGCACTTGCACATATCTTTGTTGCCAGTCTCATAAAGAACATCCTACCTAGAATTTAACTAATCTGTGATCCTACTTTAAAGTAATTTAATGCAATCGAGTATTTTGTAAAAGTTCTTGAGTCAGGGGGATTTGAATTTAATATACACAAAAATAAAATTACCGTTATTTTCTTCTAAAAATCTAAAAAGCATAAAGCGATGTGCCATCGTCCGAACAAATGAAACGTCCCTTAGTCAGCCAAAACGTCTGTCACAAAATATTAAAGGAATGTGCCACTTTTTGCTGAGTCGTTAGGGATTCGTGTAAAAATACTTATTTTCTGACGAAAAATGCGATTGATGAGGACAGTAGGATTGACCGTAGCTGTTGTAGCTTATTATTGAGCTTTCCAGTACTACTAGTTGATAGGCCTAACCTTTTATGTGTCACAGTAGCATCGTTAGTCAATTGGAGTTTTATTTCAAGTTTGATAAACAGAGCTAATATTTGCCAGCTTTGACCCAGTTTTATATGAATCTTTATCTTGCCTTAATCACTTGCCGGAGGCTACACTGGAAAATACCAACCCAAATATGAATTTCAGCCTAAATTCAAATTAAAAAGTAATCTTTATGTCTGTGACCGTCAGTCAAGCGATTATACAGGGTGTCACAAGACCCATCACCAAGCCGAAGTCTATTCGTTGTGGACATCATGCCAAGTCATACTAACCAAAAATAATACCTGGGAAACGATGTGTTTTTTTAAGTTTTCACATTTTCAAACCGCAATTAAAAGCGCGTGCGTGCAATGCTCGAAATAATTACTTATCCATGGGGTCATAGGGTATCTAATGAACATATTGGTGGGGTAAATGCATCGATTTTGCACCTAATTAGAAAAATTCCATACTAACTTTGAGCCTCAATATCTCCTGAACCAGTAATTTCCCAGGTATGGTGCCTAAGTAAAAAATGTTCGTAGTGATTGGTACAACTTGGGATTTTAGTTTTCGTTAAGGGTCTTTTTACACTCTGTATAATACAAACACAAAACGTAAATAGAAATCAGTTTCCATTCAAATCACATCTGTAAGTAAAACTAGACGCAAGAGTTTGAACTATTAAGCGCAGCACCGATACATCGAAATCAATTTAGAGCAAGCCGACGGCTACCATCAAATCAATGTTCCTCTTCGATCAGACAAAAGACAGAAGTTAGACGGCGTTAACAAACAAAGTGGGACGCGGCATCGTAGTCGGAGGTCTGAATACGTCCCAGATTCAATACTGCTTACAAATCAAGCAGGTGTAGTATAGAAATGAACCCTTGTATACGTAGATGATATCATAGTATTCAGTAGAACTGACACTATCCATGTCATTTAATGAATAGAGACCATTTACACGCACCCGGTGCTGATTGAATGGATACTGGAATGTGAAAATTTGTGAAGTTACATTGAAAATTTTAGTGTTAAGGGGCTCTGCAACTTTGTTAATTTTAGCTCCCAAACTTTATATAAAAAAAATATGGTAGAAAAATAATTAAACAAACTACTACATATAGAACACTTTATTCAATATTACGCAGTACATTAAAATAATTACCTTATAGGTTTAGTGACAATATGAAATGTTATTCGGCATTAATTTGTAGATCTTATATAGAGTCATTACAGTAAAAATCAAATAAATGGGACAAAAATTATAGCCATCAAAGTAAATTGACATTAGATAAATCTCCGATGTTCAACTGTAACACTTCTACACAAAACTAAGAATAACTCAAAGACTGTAAATGTCAAGAATAAGTTTATCAATCCGGGACTTGTTATGTTTGACCAAAGAACAAAGGTTTCTTTGTCTAACTGAGGTAAAACCACTACGCAAACCAACCTCACCTATAATAACTTTGAACAAACTGAAGTGAGAGTGGCAATTCGCGGGCAACCCAATATAGAAGTTAGAGCAGTTTTGTTATGTAAATTCGGTAATTATAACCGGCAGAGTTGTTTGTGTTACTAAGGCTTACTATTTCGTAATTCATAACATGAGATAATGTGCCAAATTAATGTGTAAAACGTTATTTATACAATTCAAACGCTGTTAGTTGTGGAAGGCTTAATGTAATCCCGCTCACGTTCTGAATACGTTAATGTGTTTTGAACCTTTCCCACTAAAAAATTCAATGGTTTTTAGCATATTCTAATAGGTGTAATTCTCCGAAAGATGTTTTGAAAATATTTGGAATGCTGTATAAGCATTGTTTTTAATTTCGAGGTACCTAGAAAATGTAATTCAAGTAAATGAGATCGCTCGTTTTGAATTTTTTTATGTTTAAAGTAATGTCTTTTATGTTCGTAGCGTTATACAAAATGTGGGTGGAACAGAAGGCGAACAATAACGTTTTATTTGCTCTGTTTGTTTAGTACGATGCATTAGGAGTACGGCGTATGTACATTTGTAAAAGATTAGCTGTCCCGCTTGGCTTAACTTGCCAACTAAAGTAAAATATTGCGGTTTGTTCTCTTGTTTGTTCAACAAAATTATTTCTTTTTAAAGATAAAGATAAAGATAAATTTATTTGTCTGAACATGTGTACAATCAGGTGTTACAGCTTTGTAGTATCAACATGCTCTGTCTGGTCAGACTTGCAAATATAATGTAAGAAATATTATTATGGATCCAATTAAATTATCATCATGTCAGTTATAAGTTATTATGATGCTATTAATATTATATTAACTTAGAAAACAATATAGTAATTAATTAATAATATGTAATGTCAAATAATAATAGAAATAGTAAACAATAGGAAAAAAAAATTCAATAATCATGTCAAATTAAATTAGATCCTGATAACATAATGTCAAGTCAAAAATGTCAAGATTAATTACAAAAGATTATCACATAAAAAATCATTAATACTATAATAACATTTCTGAAACAACAGTTTTTTTAAATTACGCTTAAATTGGTTAACATTAAGGTTCTTGTATATATTGGGTACTTTGTTGTATATTTTCGGCGCCATGCAAAAAATACTTTTGCCCAAAAGTGCTGTCTTTGCGGCGTGCATACACAGTTTATGATTATCACGACGGTTGCGGATAGTAACATCTGATAATTTATTAAATAGTTGTGGGTTTGTCTTCACAAATACTGCTGTTTCGTATAAGTATAAAGATGGAAGCGTTAAGATTTTATATTTTTGAAAAAATGGTTTGCAGCTATCCTTTATTTGAAGCCCAAACATGGCTCTGATACAGCGCTTTTGGAGTTTGAAGACCACATCCTTATCGACTGAATTGCCCCAGAATATAATTCCATATCTAAGTATAGATTCGACAAGGCCATGGTATGCCGAAAGTAAGGCAGTTGTATTAACCACAGGAGCAAGCTTATATAGAGCATAAGTTTGGCTACTTAGTTTTTTCGCTAAATGTAAGATATGGGCTTTCCAGTTCAGTTTGCTATCTATAAAAAGACCCAAAAACTTAGTACTGTCAACTTCATCTATATTTGTTCCTTTATACTTAATACAAGGTAGGTTACGTTGCGAAGTATTTTGACCAAAATGCATAACTTGAGTTTTGCTTATATTAATTTTTAAATTATTATTTTCCATCCACTTAATAATTTGAGCTAGTGATTGATTAATGTCATATTCGTATAAGTCCAATGATTTACATGCTACCGTAATTGTGCTGTCATCCGCGAAGAGAGTCATAGGTTGATTAGTGGATTTCGGAAGGTCATTGATATATATATTGAACAATAAGGGGCCTAAAACGCTTCCCTGTGGGACACCATACATAACTATACGCTCACTTGAAGAGAATGTTGTTACTTTTTTTGTTTTCAAATCTATTGTGGTTATGTCCGTGTACTGCACTCTATTGGATATGTACGACTGTAGAAGATCTAACACATTTCCTCGAATACCGTAGCACTCGAGCTTGTTTTTTAAAATATTATAATCCACATGGTCAAATGCCTGCGTCATGTCGCAGTAAACTGCGCAAACTGGATTTCTTTTATCTATATTTACTATAGTTCTATGTAAAAATTCAAAAATTGCTATATTAACTGTCATTTTTTCTCTAAATCCCTTCTGTTCATGACAGATAATTTTTTTGAGCTCTAGGTATCGATAAAGTTCTTTAAATATGTACCTCTCAAAAATTTTAGAAAATATGGGTATAAGGGCTATGGGTCTGTAGTTTGGCATTGAGTCTTTATCTCCCTTTTTATGGACTGGCTTTATTATCGATTTTTTTAAACGTTCCGGGAATACACTCTTATATATACACAAATTGAGTATGTGGCTAAGATGCCCACTGATAAGACTACCTACTGATTTTATAATTTTCGTTGAGACGCCATCGTAGCCAACACTATTAGTGTTTTTAAGGTTTTTAATAATGGCCAATATAACTTGGGGCGTACTAGGAGCCATAAACATAGACTGTTGACTACGCGCTATTAATGAGGTAGTGTTTGTTTTTATTCCAGGAATTGGTACGATTTTATCTATATAATAATCATTAAAACTATTAGCTATATGTCTGGGGTCAGTTACAAGTTCATTATTAATTTTTAATTTTTGAATTGTCTCTTTTGGTATATTTAATTTTTTATTGTTTATTATTTGCCATGTCATTTTTATTTTGTTGTCAGATTTTGTTATGTTATAATTATTTTGTACACGTTTCGTTAGATTAATAACCTTTTTAAATAGTTTAGCGTATTTCGTGTAGTTTTGCTTATTGTGTGCCGTTGGTTTCATTCTTGAAAGCCATAAAAGATTTCTCTTTTTCCTACTACAAATTTTTATGCCCCGCGAAATCCATTTCTGTTTTTTAGTAGTTTTTACAGCAATAAACTTACGCGGAAAACAGAGTCTGTAAAAAAGGTCAAATTGTTCAAAGAATATATTAAATGCCGCGTTAGCATCATCAATCTCGTAGATTTCAGAAAATGTTAAACTTGCGAGGATGTTTTTGAATTTCAGCACATTTTCAGGTGCATAATCATTTTGCTCCTTGTACCAGTACTTCAAGATACATGTGTTATTTACTGGACATTTAAGAATTTGGGCCGTATGGTCAGACAAAGCTAGGTCAACCACATCAGCTTTCCAAAGTTTTTGGAAGTTGTGTGCAAAATTATCGATGCATGTTTGCCGTGCTAACCTCGTTGGACGCTCTAAAGCTAGTAACAAATTAAAATTACTTAATAAACATTTAAATTCTAATGTCAAATTATTATTTTTTAGTATGTCAATGTTAAAGTCGCCGGCTATTATTATATTGCCATATTTCTTTTTATCAATCTGTAATAAAATCTGCTCCAGTTTTTGGAAAAATACGTTTAAATTAGACAATTTTGGTACCCTATACACACATACAATGATTATTTTATAATTAGGTAATTCAATAGCACAGCATTCCAGAATTCCATTTATAGATAATTGGGCTACTTCGGGTAATTCCCTCCACATGTGCCCCATTCTTACAAGTATACATGTACCACCTCTTTTGCTATCAGTCCTACCATAAAAAGCAGCTAAATTATAGTTGGGTACATAAACATGAGATTCATATCCCAACATAACAAAGTGTTCCGTTATACAAATTATATCTACAGGTTGTTTTTTATCTTCGAGATCAGCCAATGATACGGATAAAGCATCTGTTTTATTTATTAGTCCTGCTATATTTTGGTGCAATATGTATAGATATTTATTTACGAAAAAAAGTGTCATTAGTTATGCTCGTACTGTAAAATTCGCTGATATCGTCACATTGGGTAGATTGGTCCGTCTTTTTATTACTATGTTTGTTATTTTCGTATTGGCTTACATATAAATTATCGGATGTCAATATTGTTTCATCAATTAGGTACTTTAAGTTATGGAAAATATTGTACATACCTTGATTATTAATTACTCCACTATATTTTTTAAACATTGTGTGATCGTAAGTCAAATTTAAGTTCGAGTCAAATATTACAGCATAGTCATATATATTTATGTCATGGTAGAGAAGGTAATTAAACATTTCAATGCGCCAGTTGAACATAGTACTATAGTCATTACATTTGAAGGTTGGTAGACATAAGACTATATTTGTGTGTTTTATTCCTAATAATCGTTCACGTAAATTAGCTACTATCTCAGAATAATTGCGAGTCTTTTCGAAGTCTTCACCACCTATGAATATTATGCAGTAATCTTTCATTGTATAATTTGTTAGTTTAGATTGCAAATTATCAATAAGTTTAATTATTCCACAGTTCGGTGTAAGGTAATGACATATGCTGTAGTTAGAATATATGTTCTGTGCTATAGACAATACCTTATTAGTCTTATTGCTACTTATCAAACACAACTTAGCTTGCTGTTCGTGGTTGGATTTTTGTTTGTGATGCCCGTCAGGTGTAGTCATTATTTGAGCTGGTTGGTCGTATTGTTCTTTGGGTGTCTGCGACAGTTCCAATCGGTGTTTGAATGATTTCTGAGTAATTCTGTGGGGAGTTGATTTTTTAGATTTGTTAGGCGTAATTATTTCAGATGATAATTTCTTAGTTGCTCGCATTAACAAATCTTGTTTCTTATTCAGCTTTGCTATAGTTTCCTTCAACTCGTTATTTTCTAGTGACAGATTATTTATCTCTTCGTGTGCAGACGATAACTGTTGTTTTAAATTTTCAATTTGTTCTCTCAAATGCATTGTTTCATCGTCGCTTATATCATCTGATAAATCTAACAAGCTCTTCGAAGCGCCATCTGTTATGCAGTCACTCGTGTTGAGTTTGCTCGGTGACTTTTCTGTTAAAGATCGATTACGCGTTTTTCGAAGAGTAATATTCTCGAAGAAATTCATTATTGCTTATTAAGTTATTACTAAGCGTCGACTACGTTCAAGTTGAATAGATGTGATAATATTATTTTTTGTGGGATAGAATATCACAAAAAGTGTTTAAGCGAGTGGACTGAGGTTTGATCCTGTGATCAGATTTATACCGCCGATGCTCCACGAACGTAGGCTTAATACTTAGCCACTCGGCTACGATTTCACTTAGTGAGATGTTTGAAATTGGTCTTCACTTCATACATTTCTTTACTAACGAAGAAAACAATTGTGATTGGTCAGTATTATCAATGGTCGAGTTGAGGCACTTTTTGAATAAAATTAACGGATGAGTTTTGTTGCGTATCCGTTATTGCACTTATTTAGTGTTTATTATCACTTTATTATATTGTTCTGATTATTGTTTGGTGAATAATTATATTAATTGAGGAAAGTATATGATTTTATATGTTATTAGCCACTGTTTCTTTCTCAACACTTTGTAACACTTAATACTTCATAATTTTTATTGTACTGTATATAAGGAGTCACTAACACTTGAGGATCACTATCAGGTATTTAGTTATTGAAAAATTACATTCACTGACTTTAAAACGCTGAATTTATATTTTTAACACATAAAAATACGGAGCTAATGTTAACACGACAGCTAGCGCCATCTGCCCATTTCAAAATATAACTTGAATGTTTGTTGTTATTATGTGAGCGAGTCCTCGTGCAATTCTGTAGCTATGTATATCATTATATGCGGGTAGTTACACTTGTATTATTAGATGTTTTCTATACTGTCATTTAACATATATCACTCTGTACCCGTATCTATTGTTCGTGTATTTGGAATACCAAAAATAATTTTTTTTTTGCTCATGAGGTTTTCATGATAGAATTTTTAATTTAACGATTTAAAAACCATACATTATGATTTGCTGAACAGTAAGATATGTGACTGAAAGCAGAAAAACAATTTTGCTCATGAGGTTTTCATGTTAGAAATTTTTATTAAACGATTTAAAAACCATACATTATGATATGCTGAACAGTAAAATATGTGACTGAAAGCAGAAAAACCTATTTTGGTCGGCTGGAATCTCAAATAATGGATGCCTTTTTTAAATACCTATTCACTTAGATTGTACTACCGTTCATCAAAATACATGTCAGTTTAACCATAAAAATATACGATATTTAATAAACAATTTCATTACAAAACCATATAGTACAATGTTATGTAAATATAAAAAAATATTCCAATAAACTAAAATGCCGTCATAAAATAATATCTGAAGAATTTTCTTAAAGTTAGTCTAGACATGAATTTAGTCAGAAAAATTTAGATAAAGTCCGATGCAAAGCCGGGATCATGCTGGAATAGACCTAGGTACAAAACCCACTTGATCTAGACAATTTATTTATCTCGTAATATAATAACAAGATAAAAATTCACGCGAGGATTTATTCTGTTTACGATTATTATTATTATAGGACCGACGTAAATATCGCTAAGGGCAGACCAAAATTGTTTTTGAAAATTCGTTATATACATGTATTGAAGGAGGGACAGACTAAACATGCTTTTGATAAAATTGCCTTATTTATATGTATTGAAGAAACTTTCTAGACGACTCAGATTTATATTTACAGACATTTACTGTATAATTAAATGCTTTCGCTACTAGTGTATGCTTTTGAATAGTATTTCGGATTCTCTGTGCTCCGTTTTGATTCTAGATACCGCACATAATAGACACATTTTCTTTTTATCATGAGGTTACAAGGCAAAATAATATTTGAATTACGAGATAATCTTGGTAACAAGATTAACGACCTAGAATTGTCAAGTAATTTAACCATTCTTCAAAGAAGCGAAGGTCATTAATATGACTTATCTCTAACCGCCTGAGACATCCTTGAATACATGTTAATCTATTGAGGGATGTGGAGCCTTTGAAGAACAAGAACTGAATGATATTCATTGACCCAAATATAACGTAAATGACGTCACACAAGCTATTTAGGTCACGCAATCATACGAGAGCAATCATTTGAAGTACCTTGAAGAGATATACAGGGTGTCACAAGACCCATCACCAAGCCAAAGTCTACTCGTTGTGGACACCATGACAAGTAATACTAACCAAAAATAATACCTGGGAAACGACTTTTTTTGAGTTTTCACATTTTTAAACCGCAATTAAAAGCGCGCGCGTGCAATGCTCGCAATACCTACTTATCCATGAGGTTATACGGCACCTAAGGTACATATTGGGGTAAATGCATCGATTTTGTGCCTAATTAGAAAAATTCCATACTAACTTGGAGCCTCAATATCTCCTGAACCAGTAATTTCCCAGGTATGGTGCCGAAGTAAAAAATGGTCGTATAGATTGGTACAACATGGGATTTCAGTTTTCGTTAAGGGTCTTTTTACATCCTGTATAATACTAATATAATATTATACGGTAAACACACAACATCTTCTACTCCCAAACAAAGCAGAGCTTGTACGAGTACCATGGGTGCTAGATAATGCATAAACATACTTATTAAACATACAAACACCCAGACCAAGAGAAACATCCATGTTCACGCACATAAATGTTTGACTTGAGTGGGAATTAAATCCGCGATCACCAGCGTAGGATTCGTTCACACTCACTACCGCTACGCAAGAAAATCGTCAAACTTATATTATACCCTAATTAAGTTATAGAGTGCGGTTAATCGGTGAAACTACTTGTTACGTAACGTGAGTACAGAAACTGAGGGGTCTTGAATTCCGAGACATTGTTTCGGAATTTATGGAAATGCCCCAAATGTCGTGCATGTTCATATTGTATATATAGGTAGGTATGCAGAGGTTGTGGGTTTTGTACAAGATCCCAACTTGGTATCTGAGTGTGAACAGTTTTGTTATACGCTGTCGGTATTTGAGCAACTATGTTTTGCAGTAGGTCGTGTTTGCTGTAGTAGGGATTAGGGAACTTGAGAAGCGCGTTAATGTTTTATTAGGAATAAATTAAGTAGCGTTTAAATTTTGTAAATTTTGTAATTAAGGGTCAGTAAAGGTTAAGTAAAATCCAGCAGTGGACTAAAACAGACTGATAATGATAAAAGGCTAATAATTTTATGACTGCCTCTGTGGTCCAGTGGATAGCATAATTATTTGACTGCTGATTGCAGGTCCCGGGTTCGATTCCCGGGTCGGGCAAAAGAGAAACTGGGTTTTTCCGAATTCTCAGGAGCAGCACGGAGTCTGGTGATGTGCCCGGTAACGGCAATAGGCTCGCCCCCTATTACGTGGGACCTAAAATTCATGGCGAAATGTGGGTATAATATTACACCTCTGCCTACCCCTTCTAGGATACAGGCGTGAGTATATAAAAAAAATCTTGTGGTATTTTAATTCTTCTAAATGGATGAAAAGCCCAATGATCGCTCCTTGAAGCTGCAAAAGCGTTTTGACAATTGACTATTTTTATAGTATGTCAGCAATGTTAGCATCGATGCAATTGCCATTGTAATTCATTTATTTTCACTAAGAATGTTGTACGGTTGTCCCCAACAAATTCAATAGTCAAAAATGAAAAAGTGCTGTAAAATTTTGGGAGCGCTGCGTAATATCAAATATATGATAATTTGACAAACATCTCTGATAAGAATATTATACTTAACGAAAGACTAGTGGAGTAATAATAATTGGTAAAACCCATTACAAATTCAATTTGATTATCATACAGTTTATGAAAGTTGAACAAGATTGAAATATTGAAAATGAAGAAATACTTGAATATTCGCTCAAGAGTCGAGACTTCTAGATTAAGATAGTGTCAAGATGAATTATTATTTAACGCAATTTTACGTATCCATTTATTTTAAATGGAAGGAAAATAAAATAGAAAAGCGACTCATTTATCTGGAATTTATTACTATGCATTGGATTATATTTTACTGTCACTCCGAATGTAATAAAAATACTTGCCAAATACCTAGTTCTTCACTTCACTGTACACGGTTTATATTTCCTACAAGGCATCTCATTTTTATAGACCAAAGCTTAACACGGTGTCCAATTACAACGTTAGCTGAGCTTTGCTCGACCTGGTCAATGAATCGCATGTTATACCTCCAACTGTTTAACCGCTGGACCTTCGAAGTAACCTAATTTGAAAATTCCTTTCTGCACCTGCAAAACTGACACATATTTTCTTCAATGCATTTCACCAAATCATTTTCGTGTATGTTCACCTACACTACTGTCCTCAACATTATTGTCTCCATCATACTCACCAGCCTCATCCAGCCCTACTATGACGTCATTAACAAAGGCGTGAAAGCCTGTGCGAGTGCTATCAGCATTGATTCACGTCAACGCGCCCGCGATCAGGCAGCCTGACGGGTGTCATATGACGTGGAACATGCGCCATTGTGGCTTATTACACTACTGGCTTTTGTATTAGAATGCACAGTTTCACTGAAATTGGTTAATGCATTTTGTCTGGCGAATTGTGGAGGAACAAAATTGATAGAGTTTATTTTCATATTGAATTATTTGATTTTATTTGTTACTGCCTTGTACAAGTCACTTCGCCTTCGTGATATGTCATTTATATCAGCCAAGTCTTTTACCTCTACTTTTTAAATGACATCTCCTATTCTAGCCCCTTAAAAGTTCCCTCCTAAAATTGGTTCAGATGTTTCGCCGTGAAAAGTAGACATTCGCATTCATAATCTTAGTACAGATAATTAAGGATATGAACGAGGTCTATTGAAAGCTCACATTCGGTTTTTGTTTTTCTCTTTTTTGCAAGTTATAAACAAATATCAAAAACACTTCCTACATTTTTATTTTTAAAAGAGTATTGAGAGATACAAACCGTAATTAAATATTAAACATTTACTAAAAGAACTGCACTTTTTATCCAGTGTCAACATTGAGAACGAGTGCAAATATTAGTATTAAAATTTACTTTATAAAATTCATCGGTGGTGATGTGTTAATGCAATTTAATGTACTACAAAACGTAATATCAAACATACAAATAGGCCTCCAGGTAAATGAACAAGTGATTATATTGTCCAATAAATATTGTATGTATTTAAAACATAATTATTTGTGTTTACACAAACATTGTAATTGTCTATAGCTACACAATTATAGAGACTAATAAAATATAGTAACCAATTATTAATTCGTCACTAAATTTTATCATTCCGTGTGGTGACGGGTTAAAAATACCCCATTACATTTCGTGGGCATCATAAGAGACGATCAGACAACAAAAGAAAATACCTGAAGCCAATAGCATCGAAAGAGCTAAATAGGTATAAAATATTTTATATTTTAAATATGTTATACCGAAAGACGATATACGCAAAGTGGCTGGTAGCGGCTGGACACAAACCGAAAATTGGTCTCTATGGAGTTCCATTAGAGAGGCCTTTATCCAGAATTGGACTACGCAGGCTGATGATGATGATGTGAAAGAGATGTACTCTTACACTATCATACTAATTATCTATAGTGGCGTTAGCTATAATATTATTCTCAAAATTCCTAAACAATTAATTATATCTCTGTTAATAAATCCACAACGTCAGTCAAAGCCTTACTCATACATCAATGCAATTATGTTTGTCTTTGATTACTGCAATATTATACGTGCTAATTTAGGTGTACATGATGTGTTACCAATAGTTTGCCTTCAATTTCTCCCGGGATATTAGAGGTACAAGCAAATGATATCTAGCATTAGATAGTATTTGCGCATGAAGACGTAATCCATCACTGATCTCTAAGGATATTAATAGATAGGTCTATTGAGACGCACTTAGGATTGTTTTGATTTCCTGGCAAAGGTAATATCATCTTACATCTGTATATATAAAATCCTTGCGTTACTGACTGACTGACAGATACGCTACAGCCGAAACTCCTGAGCACAAGTTGGTGAAATTTGGCACGTATGTTCCTTGAGGTGTTTAGGGGCGCACTAAGATAGGATTTTTGGTAATTCCTCCCCTAAGGGGGTTAAACAGGTTGCCAAAGTTTGTATGAAACTTTTTATCCCTTCAATGGATTAACTTCAAACTTTATATATTGGTTTCTCAAATGAAGTTAGTGAACACTAAGAAAGTCTTTTTGAAAATTCTTACCCTAAGTGGATGAAATGGGGAGTCACAATGGGGAGTCACAGTTGTGTGAAACCGTTTTATGTCTCCAAGAGATTAACTTCATTCTTCGTTTACTGGATGCACAAATGACGTTAGCGAACACATAGATATTTATTTTGGAAATTCTTACCCTAAGAGGGTAGAAAAGAGAGTATGAGAAGTTGTGTAGAACCTTTTATTTTTCAATCGTATCGCTTTCATCTGTATATATAAAATCCTTGCAGTAGCAGTCAGTCAGTGACTGTCAGACAGGCTACAGTCGAAACTGCAGAGCGCAAGTAGGTGAAATTTGGCATGTATTTGCCTTGAAGAGTGTTGGCGAGTTTGTACAAAACATTTTATCCAGGCGAAATTTAAGAAAAAGCTAGAATTATATATATTCTATACTAATAATAGCACATTAATATACTAATAACATTTCAATACTTGTATTTAACCGACTACTGGATCGATTAAACATCTTTCACTATTAGAATGCTAAATTATCTCTTAGTACCTTATGATATATTTTAATTGACAAATACGAGTAAGATAGAGGTGAAGTTCTAGTTCTAGTAATATTTAAGTAAACAATATGTGCATTGATGTTATTTTTATCCGACTTGCGTGGTAACGAAGGCTTGTACCCAAACAAAACTTGCCACTAATAATATAAAAACAAAACTTCTAACACTTAATTCATCCTATTATGGACAAAGTTTTGTAAAACAAAAACAAAAAATATTTTATTTGCATCTCCAAAACATAGCATAGGTACATACATTTTCTTAATGAGAACTACAGAAGACGGTACATGGAGAACTAATTAGACAACTGTTGTTGCAGTATATATAACTACAACGCCGGTATTCTCGCAGGCCTATATGCAATTATAATTTTATTATGTTACATTCACCTATAAATAAATAAAATAAAAATAAAAGAACATAAAAATAATATATATGTATATATACACAAAATGATATACAAAACATGTATATATTTTACATTTCCCAACAGTAAACCAGAAGCAAGTTTTTACATTTCAAGCCAAAATTTAGTTTTAACGTCTTAAATAATCTTTGAAGCACTGATTAGCTCTATTACATTTTTTTTAATACCTAACCTATATACAAGCGTTGATCTGTAATTTTATCGTAGCGAAATTGACCAAATTCCAGTGAAGTCCTTCCTTAGTTTCCTTCAATATAAAATATCAGATGCCAATTTCTTATGTGATTAGACCCAAGGGTTATTGTTCTGAGTAAATAAATGTATTAATCAAGCTGACTGAAATATAACACAGATGATTTATTAGCAGTAATGATTTACATCAAAACTCGTTGAAACGTACATTGATGAATCAACGAAGTTATACAAAATGTTTATTGATCTTCAGATAACATACATATGTTCCAGAAACAGAAATCCTTTTCTTACCAAATCGTTCTCCAAATAGCGATATGGAGCTTAACGATAACCCACATTTCATTTTCCCCAAAATCTTAACTTTTGCTCCGTATTGCCACATCTACAAGATATCTTGCTGTTAATTTCTAGTCGGTCACGTCTCCTTTCGTTTTCCCCTCTTCTGTCCAATATATAGCTTCTACGTGCTCTCTTGCTTCCCCAATAATGTTTAATGGCCTTGAAGAGTTCGGTTCGTTCAGTTAATTTAAAGTAATCCCCAGTTATTGTTTCCTTGATTACCGTTATTTCTCTTGTCGTTGTCAGATTAGTCTTGATTATTTTGATCGAATTTGTTTTGTTTGTCTTCATGCAAATTCTTACGAGTTGGACAAAAGGCGTTTTGTATTGTGGAGTAAATGATATTGTTGAAGCTAATAAATTATGTAAGAGGTTTCTATACAAGTGGTAACAAGACTGGATGTAATTCACTACTATCATCAGGTCTTTCTATATCTTTTGGTAGCCTGGTAAAATCCTTGCCATTATTTGCGGGTCGATTTAGGTAACTATACTGCCTCGTTGGTCTCACGGCTTAAATGTGAGCGTGGGATTGGGAGGTCTCGGGTTCGATCCCCGGGTCGGGCAAAGTGTTATTGGGGTTTTTCGTTAGGAAATTCTCAGTAGCAGCTCGGAGTCTGGTAATGTGCCCGGTACAGCAATAGCCTCGCCCCCTATTACGTGGGACCTAAAAATTCATGGCGAAATGTGGGGGTAATATTATACCTCTGCCTACCCCTTCGGGGATACAGGCGTGAGTAGTCTTGAGAGAGAGCGCGAGAATTTATTGAAACACAACTTATTTAGTCCTCCTTATCGATTTCCATGACGGTGACCCTTGAAGTCATGGATCGTTTCCTCAGTGAGCTCTAATATGACTTGCTTAGAGCAAACTTGGTCTTGTATGTGCTATGACAGATGCAGTAGAATTGGCCTGTGCTTTTGTACGTATAAATGTATGAGGGTTTAGGTCTCAACTTATGTATGATATGAAAGACTAGAAATACGATCAATGTATGGAAGGCATGAAGGTTTCACAAGTTTACAACCTAATCAATAACGTTAATACATTAATAACCTACTGAGATAATCAATGCAACAGAGTAAGGTTTCCATAACAGCTTTTATACTTAATTATAACTCCATTATTTCCCTTCCATAATCACCGAAATTATGTAGTCACATTATTGATGAATTGTCATGTTCGAACGGTGAGTTTATAAGCAAAGCGCTTAACTTTACTTCACGTAACTTAAAATTACTTTGACTCAGCCCACTTGAATGCTTCACAGAGATTTTGAACACAGATAATTCTATTATATTATCTTGGTCTTGCTAGAAGTACTTCACAAGTTGTGAAGTTTGTCAATAAATAATCACTGGAGTGTGATATTTGATTTTAATATTAATTGAAAATAAGGTTGTGTAAAAAAATCTTATAAACAAATAACATCAGTTATTTGTTTACAACATTGTTATGTATCCATCGTTCTCAGAAGAATCATCTGATGACTAACTGATACAATTGCGCAACGCGGCTTCACTCATTGTTAAAAACCGATTGCCGTCTCAAAGCAGTGCCTTTTGTCACCTAATATTGGGACGGTAGGACATTAGTTTAAAGATTAGTTATAAGTACTTACTGAAGAACTCGAATATATATTATTTTTTAAATCAGTCATAGTTTCAATCATCTCCACCGCTGCCCCATACATATAACTAGATGGTTTGATGATGGTTGTTATATAACTCTGCCTATTCAAGATATGTAGTAATGACCTGTATAGAGAGCTGCATATATGGCGTATTTACATATTACCCAACACATTTGAGCAATTATATAAGAAGAAAATTTTTGAACGAAGTTAAGGCCTTTAATAATAAACTTACCGAATGAAATAACAAAACCAAATCATTACAAATGAAAGCAGCAAGTCTCTACAACAAAGAACACTATCTCGTTGGTTTAATAAGAAAGTTGATGTGTATTTGGTACCTGTCGAATTTGATCACGTCTTGCAACATCTTATTACATTTGTATCTAAGGAAACTGATCGGTAGAATAATATGAAACTAGAAGCTATCCACAGCATAAATACACTAAATACTTATTCTTGCATCTTACCTAACCAACAACGATAGGTAGTCGGAATTAAATATATTTAATGGTTTAAACCACTATTTTGAATATTTGACTTCGGCACTTGCACATATCTTTGTTGCCAGTCTCATAAAGAACATCCTACCTAAAATTTAACTATATTATCGGTGATCATACTTACAAGTAATTTAATACAATCGAGTATTTTGTAAAATTTCTTGAGTCAGGGGGATTTGAATATAATATACACAAAAGTAAAATTACCGTTATTTTCTTCTAAAAATCTAAAAAGCATAAAGCGATGAGCCATTGTCCGAACAATTGAAACGTCCCTTAGTCAGCCAAAACGTCTGTCACAAAATATTAAAGGAATGTGCCGTTTTTTGCTGAGTCGTTTTCGTCGCGTGTAAAAATATTTATTTTTGGACGAAAAATGCGATTGATGAGGACAGTAGGACTGACCGTAACTGTTATATATATATATATATATATATATATATATATATATATGCCTAACCTATTTTGTGTCACAGTACCATCGTTAGTCAATTGGAGGATTTGACGTACTAAACCACGCTGGGCAGACGGGTTGATATAGGTTTTACAAATAAATAACTTAGTAATTGTTAGAACTGCCTCCTTGGCCCAGTAGATAGCGTATGCAACTTCTGATTGGAGGTTCCGGGTTTGATTCCCGGGTCGGGCAAAAGTGTTACTGCGTTTTTCCGAATATCAGTAGCAGCCCTGAGTCTGGTGATATGCCCGGTAAATGTGGGTGCAATATTTACACCTCTGCCTACCCCTTCGGGAATACAGGCGTGGGACCATAAATAAATAAATATAAGTAAATTGTTAGAAAAAAATGTGTGTATAGCGATAGACTGGTGGGGAGCGAATCTGTACTCCCGATAGCAATCTGGCCTCCGCATTTAAACAGTAGTCGTTAACAACAGTATTCTCAGCTTCCCTTAGAGGTAGGTTCACGCCATCTACCACAGTGCGTTACGGAAGTACTGAAAGCGTCAAAACGTAATAAAAATATAGTTACAGCCAGTTTATTGAATCAGCGCCCAATCTAGGCCACACAGCCACACCAAAATCATTCCCCTGGCAAAACAGACAACGCGCACAAATTATCTAGGACATCTATGTCCGTATCATTTGTCAGCGCGGTTATAATAAAAAACCGTCCCCGAACGAGGATACGTGAGAAAAATCACAATGTAGGGTCTTTGTGGAATAGACTGAATTCAGGACGGAAAACGAAAGCCTGATTAGGTATTCACCTGTCGCCTTTCTTATATAGGATGTGTGAGTTATAATATTATAAAGATAAAGTTTTAGACCCTTTTTCGCTGGGATAGTTTTTTTTAATTCGATGAAAATGTTTGCGTGCTATTTTGATGCAAGATGAGATAAAAGTTAAGTCTCCTTATATGCATGGCTTGCTAAAATTATCCGTATATTGAATGTTAAATTGTATTTCACGTTCATATGATGTAACTATAATTACCTTATAAACTGATGTCCAATTTGAAAGTACCAGTAGCGATTGAATACGCATAAGAATAAATCATCGTCCGGTCCATATACACCTCATACACCTATTTGCGCCTCTATACCTTTTTCGCTATATTAAAGTTTGTATCAAGGATGAGACGGTGAGATAAAAAAAGATCATTGATTAGCTTTTAATTAATATTCCTTTCCTTAGAAATAAGGATAAAGTATTATAGCGACACCATAGCCTTCCTAATAAAACTAAAATAACACAATATAATATTCAATTAAAAGACGACTGCTCCGTTCAGAAATGAAGAATTCATTCTCCAAATCAGAGAGCACACTTAATAAATTTTCAGTTCGATAATTAAATTCAGAACGGGCTGGAAACCGCAGTGGGTTCGATCGAAAATTACAAAGTTGCCAGAAGATAAAATCGTCGCGATTCAGTGCTCTGTAGCGCGCAGAATATCAAGAGGATGATGACAGGGGAGAGACGGGTAGGTACGTTAGGCCAGGGGAGGGGCACTGTCGAGCTAATTATCATTCTTTGTGCGAGTGACAGTCTGTGAGGCTTGTGTTACGAAGTCGTCGACAGAAAGTGTCTCGGCGGAAATATTATTCGCGAGATGTAATTAAATTGTGTATCTTATTTGCGGTGGCAATTTCGATTTGCGGAGAATTTGAGGAACGTGATTTTTCAATGTGATTTTATTAAGTAATCGAGTACTTATTTTTTGCGGCTGTTTCATATTTCTTGAGTGACGGTTTCAGATTGGTAATTTAAATTTGCGGTTTGTGTACAAGTCCAAATATTGATACTTTTTTTTCAACAATGTAATGGTTTATGATACGGTGACTAAAATGATAAAATCATACCGCGTCTAACTGCTCTGAAAACATCAATAGTGATGCTTTCAAAGCTTAATTTTGTTTTTTACAGATAGCAGTGGTTTATTACGTAATCAAATTAAAGAACTGCTTATATGGTGCATCAAAACTTCTGTGCTATATTAAAGAAATCTCAGTTCATATAATTATGTTTGTATATTATTATAATTAATAATTATCGCTCGTCCCGTGCCTCGGAGAGCACGTTAAGCCGTCGGTCCTGGTTGTCATGAAGATCTTTGACAGTCGTTATAGGGTGTCAGTACCTTCTCAGTAAACTGACGCTAGTCTTAACCATGGAATATCGCTATCCCTTCGGGTTGCGGCGGTCAGACAGGCAGTCGCTCTGTGGAAAAGCTAATATTTAGCCAAATCCGGTTAGACTAGAAAGCGGACCCCAGATTTAAACTGGGATAACGCTAGGAGAATGATGATCATAGATAGGGCTGTAAATCAGTAGATAATAATATGACTTTTTAAGGAATCGCAGAGTAAAACAACTGAAGCCAGTAACTTAATATTTCGACATTGCTTTCCTTTTATAAGGTATGCATTTGCTGAGAAAGGATTTATTATATTCTACCTCTGATCCTAAAAAGAGAAAAGCGCTTACTGCAAAAGATCGACCGGTAAGGCCGCTCTCACCGATCAGGTAGTACATATTAACTACTCGAACGAGTACATACTATAATAAATACTGTGTACATGTGTTGTGGTAGCATAGTGGCTTCAATACAAAGCATCACCCAGGGAGCCTTCAACAAAACCTTTAACAAACAAAACAAAATAAATTTACCCAAACATGACCTAAAACAGTAAAAGTAGGACAAAGAAAACAGTAATTTTTAGCGTCATAAATATGTTAAAGTACCAAGTAATATGGTGTCTATAAAGTTAAATGTTGTTTGTCTAGAACCGCCAATACGAACCGCCCTTTGTATTTGACTAGACTTTTAAAAGACTCCCAAACGATTACTGCGGGTTTCAAGTATGCGAAAATATACGATGGGCAAATGGCAGTCGTTTAAAAGGCTCTAATAAAACTGGTTTTATTGTAGAGGTCTTTTGGCCGACGCGTATTATTGTTACGCATTGAAATATACATATAAATGTAAAAAGATTCAAGAAATTTTGCTCGAAGGATATGAAGCAAATAAATATTGTCATTTGATCGATTGATGATGATTGATAAATATTGTTATATAAATACGATATAAAAATGTACCTCAGTAGGCCACTTGACACCTCGTTGTTTTTAGGGGTATAACAGTAACTGGCCCAGTCATAAAAATAAATTCGGGTGAGTGAGGCCCCAACATCTGATCAAACAACATCAGTAAAACTCGCCTGCTGGCGAGATTTCAAGCGGGCGACTTGTCTCCTAACCCATATCTTTTTAGATATTATACTCAATGGCGCTTTACAGGTAACTGCAGTTAAGACAGCTGTTATTATAATTATTAGCAAAAACAACTTATATAGTCCTCCTTATCAATTTCGATGACGGCGACCCTAGAAGTCATGGATCTTTTCTTCAGTGAGCTCTAAAATGGCTTGCTAGACCTAACTTGGTCTTGTATGTTCTATGACAGATGCTGTAGAACTGGCCTGTGCTTTTGTTCGTATAAATGTAGGAGGGTTTAGGTCTCAACTTATGCATGACTAGAGGACGCCAGCAGCTACGCCTGCATTTTTTTAAATTTACCCGTTTGGCCGATCCCGTGGGAATTTCGGGAAATCCTTCTTAGTGCACCCCTACGGTCCCCAAGGAACATACATGCCAAATTTCAGCTTCGGCTGTAGCGTGTCTGTCAGTCAGTCAGTAACGTAAGGATTTTGTATATTAAGATATGAAAGACAAAAAATACGATCAATTTATGGGAGGCATGAAGGTTTCACAAGTTTACAACCTAATCAATAACGTTAATTCATTAATAACCTACTGAGATAATCAATCCAACAGAGTAAAGTTTCCATAACAGCTTATATACTCAATTATAACTCCATAATTTCCCTTCCATAATCACCGAAATGATGTAGTCAATTTATTGAATTGTCATGTTCAAACGGTGAGTTTATAAGCAAAGCGCTTAACTGTACTTCACGTAACTTCAAATTACTTTGACTCAGCCCACTTGAATGCTTCACAGAGATTTTGAACACAGATAATTTTATTATATTATCTTGGTCTCGCTAGAAGTACTTCACAAGTTGTGAAGTTTGTCAATAAATAATCACTGGAGTGTGATATTTGATTTTAATATTAATTGAAAATAAAGTTGTGTACATAAATCTTATAAACAAATAACATCAGTTATTTGTTTATAAGATGGTTTGATGATGGTTGTTATATAACTCTGCCTATTCAAGATATTTAGTAATGAGTTGTATAGAGAGCTGCATATTACGGCGTATTTACATATTACCCAACACATTGGAGCAATTTTACAAAAAAAAGAAAATTTTTGAAGGAAGTTAAGGCCTTTAATAATAAACTTACCGAATGAAATAACAAAACCAAATCTAGTCCAGTCACTTTAAGGATTCACCTCGGACTTTGAGATAATAAGCTGGAAACTCGTATACCCGCTTGACCGCTAGCGCCAATTCGCCGAATTCGCTCGACCACTCACGTTCTAAACAAAATTTCGCGCCGCCGCTCGCCAGATGGGCGCGCTAACATAAACATTTATTGTTGATAAGTCGGTAACATGAGTAAGTTAAAGTGATGTTTTTCTTCAACCTTATGAATGTCTCGTTCAAGTCGTATAAATTCTTTGTTGATATTTAGTTTCTAATTTATTATACTTAGCAGCGAACATTGACTATCGTTGAAAAAAACACTTTGTGTATTTTAAACAGGATTATTTTAAAAAGTAAATCGATGACATACATATTTTATGAGTTTTCACTGTAGAGGGATTCTATCTACACCAAATTAAATAAAAAAAACATGTATCATAGTATAAAAATATATAATTACACGCATACGATAAGCACGTAATCACAGAGCGCGCAAAACAAAGAGTGGCATTTGACATTATATAGTTTGACATTAGTAGCATTTGACATTATTAGTGTTTTTAGCATGAAGAAATGTTCAATGATTTGAATAGAACAGAGAAAAAGGATTTAAAACATTACGTAATAGAAAGAAACAAAAAATTCAGATCTAATATAGCGCTGTAACCAAAAAGGGAAAATAGTCACTTGTGCGCGGTCTACGGAATTTCGAAAAAGGGAGAATAGTCACTTGTGCGCGGTCAAGCGGATACAGCTTCATTTAGGCGTTCTTAAAGTAGTCTCAAAAGTCACATATTATCTCGTGTCTGCGTCGTAAGTTACTCGAGGTCAAAGTTCACGAAAATAACAGTATAACAGTATATATGCCTGAGCGCTGGGTGCTCTCCGCTCTCTATCTCGAAAAGGGTTGAGCGTACAGAAAAAGAGTTGAGAAAAAAGTTGTGGAATTTTTTTTATCTTCAATTTTCATAATAGGTGTTGAAGTGATTGGAACCAAAGGAACGGAGATAATTGCAAAAAACCGATTTTCGTGACCTTTGACCTCGAGTAACTTACGACGCAGACACGAGATAATATGTGACTTTTGAGACAACTTTTAGAACGCCAAAATGAAGCTGTATACAAGTTTCCAGCTTATTATCTCAAATTCCGAGAATGACCCCGTTTATTGTCTAAAGTGACTGGACTAATCATTACAAATGAAAGCAGCAAGTCTCTACAACAAAGAACACTATCTTGTTGGTTTAATAAGAAAGTTGATGTGTATTTGGTACCTGCCGAATTTGATCACGTCTTGCAACATCTTATTACATTTGTATCTAAGGAAACTGACCGGTAGAATAATATGAAACTAGAAGCTATCCACGGCATAAATACACCTAATACTTATTCTTGTATCTTACTTAACCAACAACGATAGGTAGTCGGAATTAAATAAATGGTTTAAACCCTTTAAACCACTATTTTGAATATTTGACTTCGGCACTTGCACATATTTTTGTTGCCAGTCTCATAAAGAACATCCTACCTAGAATTTAACTATATTATCTGTGATTCTACTTTCCAGTAATATAATACATACGAGTATTTTGTAAAACTTCTTGAGTCAGGGTGATTTGAATTTAATATACACAAAAATAAAATTACCGTTATTTTCTTCTAAAAATCTAAAAAGCATAAAGCGATGAGCTATCGTCCGAACAATTCAAACGTCCCTTAGTCAGCCAAAACGTCTGTCACAAAATATTAAAGGCATGTGCCACTTTTTGCTGAGCCGTTAGGAATTCGTGTAAAATACTTATTTTTTTACGGAAAATGCGATTGATGAGGACAGTAGGACTGACCGTAGCTGTTATATATGTATATATAAATATATATGTGCCTAACCCATTTTGTGTCACAGTAGCATCGTTAGTCAATTGGAGGGTTTGACCTACTTAACCACGCTGGCCAGACGGGCTGATATAGGCTTTACAAATAGATAACTTGGTAATTGTTAGAACTACCTCCGTGGCCCAGTGGATAGCGTATGTGACTGCTGATCGGAGGTTGCGGGTTTGATTCCCGGGTCGGGCAAAAGTGTTACTGCGTTTTTCCCAATACTCAGTAGCAGCCCGGAGTCTGGTGATGTGCCCGGTAAATATGAGTGCAATATTTACACCTCTGCCTACCCCTTCGGGGACACAGGCGTGATACTATAAATAAATAAATATAAATAAATTGTTAGAAAAAATTGTGTGTATAGTGATAGAATGGTGGGGAGCGAATCTGTACTCCCAAAAGCAATTTGGCCTCCACACTTAAACAGTAGTCGTTAACAACAGTGTTATCAGCTTCCCATAGAGGTGGGTTCACGCCAATCTACCACAGTGCGTTACAGAAATTCTGAAAGCGTCAAAACGTAATAAAAATATAATTACAGCCAGTTTATTGAATCAGCGCATAATCTAGGCCATACAGCCACACCAAAATCATTCCCCTGGCAAAACAGACAACTCGCACAAATTATCTAAGACATCTATGTCCGATCATTTGTCAGCGCGGTTATAATAAAAACCGTCCCCGAACGAGGATACATGAGAAAAATCACAATTTTAGGGTCTTTGTGGAATAGACTGAATTCAGGACGGAAAACGAAAGCCTGATTAGGTATTCACCTGTCGCCTTTCTTATAAAGGATGTGTGAGTTATAATATTATAAAGATGAAGTTTTAGACCCTTTTCGGTGGGATAGTTTTTTTTTTGAATTCGATGAAAATGTTTGCGTGCTCTATTTTGATGCAAGATGAGATATAATACTTAAGTTTCTTTATATGCTGCTGAAGCAACGATAGCTGAGTGGAGACACCGACGGACTGCTACGCAGATGGTCTCGGGTTTGAGTCCATGGCACGCGACAATGACTTTTGGAAGTTAAGTGCGTATTAAATTGGTAATTATCGCTTGCTTATCGGTGAAGGAAAACATCGTGAGGAAATCTGTATGTCTGAGAGTTCTCCATAATGTTCTCGAAAGACATGTGAAGTCTGCCAACCCGCACTTGGCCAGCGTGGTGGACTATGGCCTTACCATTCTCATAGTGGGAAGAGGCCCGTGCCCAGCAGTGGGACAGTATAAAGGGCTGATGATGATATGCTTGCTAAAATTAGCCATATCTTAAACGTCAAATTGTATTTCACGTTCATAACTGTAACTATAATTACCTAATAAATTGATGTCTTATTTGAAAGTATCAGTAGCGATTTAATACGCATAAGAATAAAAATTGTCCGATCCACACATAAACCTATTTGCGCTTCTATACCTTTTTCGTTATATTAAAGTTTATATCAAGTATGAGATGGTAAGATAAAAAAAAGAATGCTGATTGGCTTTTAATTAATATTTCTTTCCTTAAAAATAAGGATAAAGTATTATAGCACACCATAGCCTTCCTAATAAAACTAAAATAACACAATATAATATTCAATTAAAAGACGACTGCTCCGTTCAGAAATGAAGAATTCATTCTCCAAATCAGAGAGCACACTTAATAAATTTTCAGTTCGATAATTAAATTCAGAACGGGCTGGAAACCGCAGTGAGGTTCGATCGAAAATTACAAAGTTGCCAGAAGATAAAATCGTCGCGATTCAGTGTTCTGTCGCGCGCAGAATAACAAGGGGATGATGACAGGGGAGAGACGGGTAAGTACGTTAGGCCAGGGGAGGGTACGTTGTGCCAGGGGAGGGGCACTGTCGAGCTAATTATCATTCTTTGTGCGAGTGACAGTCTGCGAGGCTTGTGTTACGAAGTCGTCGACAGAAAGTGTCTCGGCGGAAATATTATTCGCGAGATGTAATTAAATTGTGTATCTATTTGCGGTGGCAATTTCGATTTGCGGAGAATTTGAGGAACGTGATTTTTCAATGTGATTTTATTAAGTAATCGAGTATTTTTGCGGCTGTTTCATATTTCTTGAGTGACGGTTTTCAGATTGGTAATTTAAATTTGTGGTTTGTGTACGAGTCCAAATATGGATACATATTTTTTTCAACAATGTAATGGTTTAGGATACGGTGACTAAAATGATAAAATCGTGCCGCATCTAATTGCTCTGAAAACATCAGTAGTGATGCTTTCAAAGCTTAATTTTGTTTTTACAGATAGCAGTTGTTTATTACGTAATCAAATAAAAGAACTGCTTATATGGTTTACGGTAGTAGAGCCTTGCTGATTTCAGCATGAATGGACCGGCTCGACCGGGGTAGTACTACCCTCTCACAGAAAATCGACGTAAAGTAACAGTACCTAAACTGTTGCGTTTCGTTCGGTGAGTGAGCGTGCCGGAGGCCCTATCCCCTATTCCTTCTCCCTCATCCCACTCGTCATCCTATCACTTTTCTCAACCCCAAGGGGCGGCAACGCACTTGTAACTCCTGTGGTGTTGCTTGTGTCCATGGGCGGCGGTAATTGCTTACCATCAGGCGATCCGTCTGCTCGTTTGCCGCCTAATGCTATAAAAAAATGGTGCATTAAAACTTCTGTGCTATATTAAAGAAATCTCAGTTTATATAATTATGTATGTATATTATTATAATTGTTAATTATGGCTCGTCCCGTTCCTCGGAGAGCACGTTAAGCCGTCGGTCCCGGTTATCATGAAGATCTTTGACAGTCGTTATAAGGTGTCAGTACCTTCTCAGTAAACTGACACTAGTCTTAACCATGGAATATCGCTATCCCTTCGGGTTGCGGAGGTCAGACAGGCAGTCGCTCTGTGGAAAAGCTAATATTTAGCCAAATCCGGTTAGACTAGAAAGCGGACCCCAGATTTAAACTGGGATAACGCTAGGAAAATGATGATCATAGATAGGACTGTAAATCAGTAGATAATAATATGACTTTTTAAGGAATCGCAGAGTAAAACAACTGAAGCCAGTAACTTAATATTTCGACATTGCTTTCCTTTTATGAGGTAAGCATTTGCTGAGAAAGGATTTATTATATTCTACATCTGATTCTAAAAAGAGAAAAGCGCTTACTGCAAAAGATCGACCGGTAAGGCCGCTCTCACCGATCAGGTAGTACATATTAACTGCTTGGACGAGTACATACTATAATAAATACTGCGTATATGTGTTGTGGTAGCATAAATATATCTAGCATTAACTACGTTGGCTTCAATATAAAGCATCACCCAGGGAGCCTTCGACAAAACCTTAAACAAACAAAACAAAATAAATTTACCCACAAAGGACCTAAAACAGTGAAAGTAGGACAAACAAAACAGTAATTTTTAGCGTCATAAATATGTTAAAGTACCCACAATATGTTGTCTATAAAGTTAAATGTTGTTTGTCTAGAACCGCCAATACGAACCGCCCTTTGTATTAGACTAGACTTTTAAATGACTCCCAAACGATTACTACGGGTTTCAAATATGCGAAAATATACGATGGGCAAATGGTAGTCGTTTAAAAGGCTCCAATAAAACTGGTTTTATTGTAGAGGTCTTTTGGCCGACGCGTATTATTGTTACGCATTGAAATATACATATAAATGTAAAAAGATTCAAGAAATTTTGCAAGGATATGTAGCAAATAAATATTGTCATTTGTTCGTAATCTACCATTTAAGACTTTAGGATGGTTATATACATACGATATAAAAATGTACCTCAGTAGGCCACTTGACACCTAGTTGTTTTTAGGAGCATAACAGTAACTGGCCCAGTCATAAAAATATATTCGGGTGAGCGAGGCCCCAACATCTGATCAAACAGTACAACAGATATTATACTCAATGGCACTTTACAAGTAACTGCAGTTAAGACAGCTGTTATTATAATTATTAGCAAAAACAACCACCAGTTTTTAAACTGGTCTAATATAATTATCAGTTATGGAGGCCAGCTGTGCCAGTTTTATTGTCAGCTGTTTGTGAAATAAAAGTCAAATTAACGGACTGTTACGCAGAGGGTCTCGGGTTCGAATTCATGACTCGCAACAAGGACGTATTGAGGTTATGTGCCTATTAAATTGTTAATTATCGCTTGCTCAACGGTGAACGAATACATCGTGAGGAAATCTGCATGTCTGAGAGTTATCTACATACAATGTGCACATATGTAAGTCATATATACCTTGGGTTAATCTTTCTCATAATGCGTAGAGACCTGTGGCCAGCAGTGGGACAAATTACAAACATAGCTGGTGATGATGGATAATATATTTTTTTTATTTTTTTTATAGAATCACGCCTGTATCCCCGAAGGGGTAGGCAGAGGCGTAATTGGTATTACACCCACATTTCGCCATGAATTTTTAGGTCCCGCGTAATAGGGGGCGAGCCTATTGCCGTTACCGGGCACATCACCAGACTCCGTGACACCAGGCTGCTACTGAGAATTCGGAAAAACGCAGTAACAATTTTTCCCGACCCGGGAATCGAACCCGGGACCTCCGATCAGCAGTCGCATACGCTATCCACTGGACCACGAAGACATGAATAACCTATCTACCGAAAATATATTCAAAAGGGCAAGGACATTGAAGCGAGACTCTTAAAAGAAACGTTGCTATGGCATTAAACATCTTAAAATTGTTCACAAATTTCTAAATACATTTAATGAGGTGATTATATTTTCCTTTTCGAGTTCATTCACACCAACTTCAACGAAAAATAAATACAAGCTATCAAATGATTTGTAACTCAAAAATGTGTTCATCAATTTAGTGAAAGAGGCACAAATTAGTGACACAAAGGAACTGAGACAATAATAATTAGACCAAACATTTGGAGGGAATTTCTAGCGAAATATTACAGAACATTATTTATTTAATGTTAATGAGCACTCACTTTATGTTAGAAAAACAGTGAAGGCTTTAAGTACTTATGAGTATTACTGGTTTAAAATATTAATTGTAGGTTTTTCGTAATGTATTATCATCATCATCAGCCTTTGATACTCCACTGCTGGACTAGGCCTCTCCTTTGAAAGGAGGAATTGGCCTACTATACCTCGCTGGCCAAACGGGTTGGTATAGGGTTTGTATCAAGTTTTCCTTCTCTTACAGTGTTGTTCTTTGCATAATATTATGCTCCTTCTGTCGGCTCTTACGACACCCATAGCATGATATGGGGTGGTGAGATTTCGTATTCTTAATCCGTCACCACACGGACAATCGTAATGTATATTTTTTGGAATTTATTATTACAGAGACATAGCTACTTTATTATGCTAAATAATAACTGTATAATATATTTACTGATTTTATGGCTAGGTAGAAGACTTTTTATTTTATTTGATGTATCCTGGCTTTTTATCTAAGCCATAGAGTATATACTTTCGACTAGGCTTCAAAATTTAAGCAATAGTGGTGGCGAAGAAAACTAATTTAATTTTGTCAAATAAAGTTGGATAACTCCAAGGCGTAAGAAATATTACATTAAACTGTGACACTGAGAATCATTGTTTTGACAATGATGATTAACGGTAGTAAATATTGTAGATATACCAATAGGAAGTGTGTTATTGACCCAACGACACCTATAAAAAATAAGATTTGTTTTTCTGTATGTTTGTAAATTATTGTTTCTGTATTTATGTTTGTTATAAACTCAGAAACTGCATTAAATGCTACCATATTTCTGAGTAACAAGAGCTATATTTAATGTCCGTGCAAAGCTGAGACGGGCCTCCATTAAAATATGTTTATTTAAACTGAATATTTATAAATATCAAACACGACTCTCAAAAATCCAATTACCCCTTTAGAAATACGATGCATTTATATGAAAATTGGCGTCTAATACAATAGTTGTACCATTACATGCACACGGTGCGTAATAAAATGAATTACGAGCGAGTTAAGTGGGTCAGCTGAACGTAATGGGGTTGTTAGTGACCCCACGGAGTGAGACACACCCATTGAGAGGGAAACTGTCACTTACGACGCTAGTGAATCGTGAGGAGAAGGCTTTTGAGAAGGTTGTAAATTATGATATTGTTGATAGTTTGTAAGTTAATATTTGAGAGCAGTGAGCCCATTTTGGTACCCAAGATAATTATGACATGAGAGGCGTAGCCATTAGCGCGTTTACGATATGCGATATTTTTATTATTGAAATATTATTTCTTCTTTTAAATGCTGGTGACAAAAAGTATATGAATATGTAAAGTAAATATTATATCTTATACTAATATATAAAGCCGAAGAGTTTGTTTGTTTGTTTGGTTGAACGTGCTAACGAGCTTGACGAGGACGAGAGAGTACAATATCCATTATTTTAAAATAAAAAAATATATTACGCACTGGCATTTATAGCTAAAGATATAATATGTTTGCTGATTCAACACCAGGCTACTAAATTAAAAGTGATATTTGATATAATTAACTAAGAGGTTTATTAAGCAAAACATTTCACATATTAAACACTCCTCCACCCCATCCGCAACAAACAAACCAATACACATGTCTTTCTATCCCAACTAAACATATAACATAACTTCACGCCTTTATCCCCAAAGGGGTTGGCAGAGGTATATTACACTCCCACTCTTCGCCAGTTATGTTTTGGTCCCAATGTAATAGAGGGCGAGCCTATTGCCACTTACCGGGGCAATTATTAAGCGAGTGATAATTAACATTTTTAATGCACACATAACTTTGAAAAGTCAGAGGTGTGTGCCCGGGGTACCTGGGGATCGAACCCGAGACCATCGTTTCTGCAGTTCGTTACGTACACCACTGGGCTACCGCCGCTCTTCTAAACAGATAAATAACTCAATTACTCGCGTATATTCATCTCTTTCCAACTACAGTCCAATTAACGTACTCATAACAGCTGTTTGCCGCACAAGTTTTATATGAACGAAGCAAATTACAAAAGTAGCGTTGCAGTTGTTGAACTGTTCACATCAGGCTAGACACTGACCTTTGTACCGACCTTATGGCGTTGGCAATAAGGCTTAAAATCGTATGTGACGAAGCAAATTACAAAAGTAGTGTTGCAGTTGTTGAACTGTACATGAAGATAGACACTTTGACCTTTGTATCGTCCTTATGGCGTAGGAAATAAGGCTTAAAATCGTATGCAACTTGACTTGCCGCTGTGTGAAGTCAAATAAAACCGTCTGAGGTCTAAGTTGAATGGTAGTTGGTTGGAGGCTTTTTCATATGAGGGTTATTGCAATATTTTGCACTGATAGTCAGTTTTTGTGAGAGTTTCACTTTCTGTTTTAGTTTGAAATTTTTGTGCCTATTTTGTGTTCGGGCTGCCTTCCTCTTCGGGTTAACTTATTACTTATATTCGGCTAAATTCTCAGTAACAACACGGAGTCTGGTAATGTGCTCGGTACGGCAATTACGTGGGACTAAAATAAATCTGGCGGAAAGTGGGTGTAGCAATATACCTCTGCCTGCCTCTTCGGGGATATAAGCGTGAAGACTCACGCCTATATCCCCGAGTCATGTATGTATGTATGTATGTATGTGTTCTGTGTCTGCTTCTCTCGATTGGGGTTTGTGGTATGGTGGCGGTGTGATCTGAGAATATCCTTACTTTTGTTCGTCTTAAAAAGTTTTGTATTTAATTACTTTGCTTCAGGCGCTATGTTTTTGATGCTGGTAAGAGCTGACTCAAAATATCACTTATAACTGACAACTAACTAATATAGCATCATAGAGTCACGCCTGTATCCCCGAAGGGGTAGGCAGAGGTGTGATATTACACCCAAGTTTTGCCTTATGAATTTTAGGTCCCACGTTATAGGAGGCGAGCTAATTGCGGTTACCGGACACATTGCGAACTCTGTGCTGCTACTGAGAATTCGGAAAACTCAGTACCAGTTTTAGCCGGCCCAGGAATCGAATCTGGGACCTCTAAATCTGCACACGAATATGCTATACACTGGACCACGAAGGCAGTCAGTATAATTAATTAACTAGTTCATAAATCGATGGTCTGCAAGAAAATCTCACCACTACTCAAGCAGTCAGTCCTTATTTCGTAGATAACGACGAACGTTATAATATCAATGATTTGAAAATGTCACTTTCTCAAATGGCACTTCACATCATCTCTTTCAGAAAGCAATATCGGAAACTATTCAGGAACATGTGTTGCCCGGACTACCGGCTTCAAACGACTTCCAACTTAGCTGACAACCCAATACTATAAATTATACATATTTTGAGTCAATGGGAGTTTACCATGGAACAAAGAACATAAGGTTTTGTAGTAACTTTCAGACAGTAAAACTTGCAATAATTATGACGTGGGATTTCAGGTGACGTAACAATTGTGAATTACTGAAAAAAAAAATTTAATTTTTGTTTTATAGACTTACGCCTGTATTCCCGAAGGGGTAGGCAGAGGTGTAATATTACACCCACATTTCACCACGAATTTTTAGGTCGCACGTAATAGGGGGCGAGCCTATCGTCGCTACCGGGCACATCAACGGACGCCGTGCTGTACTGAGAACTCGGAAAACTCAGTAACACTTTTGCCCGACCCGGGAATCGCACCCGAGACCTCCGATCAGCAGACGTATACGCTATCCACTGGACCACGGAAGCAGTCAATAAATGGAACACATAATACTCACGTGTCGAAGTTTATAACGGCCATTTTCAATATTCGATCCATACATGGATTTTGAGATTCGAGATTCATGTTTGACATATTTTGTATGGAGCTTATTTCAAAAACGAATCTAAAATCTACAGATCTATCTATAGATCGAATATTGAACTCCGTAGTAAGTAGGCAATGGCCTGCGGTGTGGCCTAATGTTTATTGTACTGAGATAAGTACACACACCTACGGTTTTACGTACGAAGCATGGCAGCGTGTGTAACTGACACAACAAGTGGTCACCCATCCAAGTGGTGACCTCTACCAACGTTGCTTTACTTTACAGATCTATTACGAACGACAAATCAAGACGTGCTGTGAGTGCTACATCATGAATTATCCCCTAAACATATAAGTCTCATCATCATCAGCCCTATACACTGACAAACTGCTGGGCACGGGCCTCTTTTCGCTAAGAGAAGGGTAAAGCCATAGTCCACCACGCTGGCCAAGTACGGGGTTGGCAGACTTCACATGTCTTTCGAGAACATTATGAAGAACTCTCAGATATGAAGGTTTCCTCACGATGTTTTCCTTCACCGATTAGCAAGCGATAATTAACAATTTAATACGCACTTAACTTCGAAAAGTCATTGGTGCGTGCCGTGGATCCGAACCCAAGACCCTCTGCGTGCAGTCTATCAGTATCTCCACTCGGCTATCGCTGCTTGTATTACTTAGTTAGTGCTTACATATGTATAAGTCCACCTATCAATAACAAGCAATAATTTAATGCATTTACAAAAGTAAAATTCATTTTCGTCACACAGCATCAAAGCTGCACCGAAGTATAACATGTGTACGAGAAACTTCCTTAAATACTTTAAAGCTAATTAAGTTCCGTAGAATGCAAAACTTAAACCAAATCCCTGCAGTTTTTAAAACACACATCGCTGTACTGTAAGGAAGTTTGGAATTGTTCGGCAGGCATCTCGTGCCAGAAATGTTCATTAAAATATACGAAGAAGCGCACGGGAATGGCTGCATTCATTGGAAAACGATTGCATTGCAAAACGTTGAAGAATCCCCCGTATTCGGTGCGATGCTGATTTGATTGAAGTTGCGTTCATGTGAAAAATATTTGCAGTGCACGTATACGGGTGAAGGTAGTTTAACTTGGTGAAGTTTTTTTTATTTATATATTGAAAGCTGGGCGTTGAAAATTTACCCATAGCAATGTAAGTTGAACGAACTCGATAAAGTAACGTTCACAATATATTATATCACTTACAATACTACATAGATTATTAATTACTTTTTCTTTCTCCCTTGTTCTCGGCAGGCTGTATTGGAGAAATTTCTTTGTCATTGTCTCTATACCATGATGCAATTGCAGCATGCATATGATATACGGTTTCCGCATGTCGGATAGTCCAGTAGCTTCTTTAAGATTGGAAAGACTATAAGCTAATCTATCCCTGATAAATGAAATATATAAAAAAAATCTTTATTGTTTATTCTGTTCTTACTTCTTCACCGATCGAATAAATACTGCATTCTATATCCTAAGGTAGAGATTTATTATACATACAACATTTTCAATAAGGAAGGGGAAACTTTGTCACAAATAAGTTATAAGACAAATTCCTTCCAAACATTGTCTGCACGGTGTGCATAGTTGCACCGGCGCACGACAGTGGCGCCAACTATCCGACACATTGTTTAACTTGACAAACTTGCTATTTTGTCGTGAAATATTATAGTTCACACTATGCAAGTATGTATGCCAGTGGAGGTAGTTGCATGGAATTTAAGGTGCTCGTGATGTTTTTGGCAAGCTGCGTAATTTATTGATTGAATATTTATCATCCTTTATATTTTTAAGTGTTTGTGAAAATCGCCGAATAGTAAAAGTGGGGCAGCGGGATCTTTGGGATTGTGTTCTTCCTCTGCATACTCTCAGAAAAAAGTTGCCGATAAATTACTGACAGGCTGGCAATAGTACGATGATTCCCCTGGATTTGGATTTTTGCGTCAGTCACTCAACGATGAATCTCCTGCCTTCCTCTTAATCATGTAAAACTCCCCCGCAGAGGAGAACCGCACTCCATTACACTTGTAGTGTAATGGGTTACTCATTTCAATAGATGTTTTCAATAAGTATCTTATCAAAATCCAGGCAGCAAAATATAGTGTTTCATCAAACAAAAATCTTATACTAATATATAAAGCTAAAGAGTTTGTTTGATTGTATGTTTGTTTGTTTGTTTGGTTGAACGCGCTAATCTCAGGAACCACTGGTCCGATTTGAAAAATTCTTCTTCAGTGTTAGACAGCCCATTTATCGAGGAAGGCTTTAGGCTACATAACATCACGCTGTAAGCCACAGGAACGGAGCAGTAGCCTTAAATAACGCGGGTGTAACGGACTCAACTTGTATCAAATATTTTTGTTACCTTATAATCAGCTCACCTTTAATTATTGTACTTCGTTAGCAGTATTCAGTAGTAATTTACCTGGAACGAACAGAAACACAAAATTAATTAAAATGTACACAGAATTCCTGTACATAATATTACAAATGTAAAGTTCTATTATTAGGTAATTATAGGTTATAGCGTGGCCAAATCAGCAGCGGAAAATTGTTTCAATTTTTAACGATTTTCAGCGGCTTCTAAATTAGAATTCAAATTGAAATGTTTGTATTATAAAATATTTGTTCCTCAAAATTAGGCACATTTTAGAAAACATAAGTAAATGCTATATATTTACACGACAAAGTAGGTATTGTCATTATATTAGCCCTGTATATAAGCTTGCCCTCTGCTGGGTACATTCTCACTATGAAAAGGTTTAGGCCATAGTCTACCATGTTCAAGTGCGGATTGGCTTCACATTTCCTTCGAGAATATTATGGACAACTCTCAGAGTTGCAGGTCTTCTCTTTATGTTTAACCTTTTTAGTATGTAAGTGATAATGAAAAAGTTTAAGACGTTCATAATCACGAAAAGTCTCTAGTTATAAATATCAGATTAGAATCACGATCTTCGGTTTTATGTATATTTTGAGTGTTAATAGCATACAAAAAAATATTAAAATTACTGTAATTTTCTGTCAACCGTTCTGTCGATTGAACTTATTGACATAAAATATGTATGCAAATCTGAATATAAACCAAATATCTTAGATATTGAATAGTTAGAACTGTTATTCGTTCCAATGAATAGTAATATTCGTTAAAACAACACAATCTAACACGTTATATAATTGCTACGGCGTAGCTCGTAGACTTAGCTACGAATGGCTACGACATCGTAGACATAGCAATGACGTTTATTTGATTGAGTAAATCCAGATGGTGCGTTTGTTAATTGAATGTGTAGTGCTTGGATACTATGAGACAAATAGGTGACAGTTATTTGTGTCTGGATTCAAGCAATATTAATATAGAGACAAGATTGTTTGTAATTTGGCTCAAATAGTTGGACATGGAGCTTTTGCTTAAATAATTTGGTACATAATACAACGAGAAAGTTTTCAAAGTAAATTCAATGACTTTCGTACTCAGAAGACTATCTGATGGTGACCATTAATGGTGTCTAATGTGGACTTACACCGAATTAATGCCAGAAGATGAAATTCGATTTGCGCTCTGGAAATATAGAAAAAAGAGCACTATGGTATCCACAAACTAATTTTAAGAGGTAGGGTGTTTTTTTCTAATACATAAATGTATGATAATTATAAGTTACAGCATACGGCGGTTAAATAACATTATAACCTAGAAGTTATTTTAAAAAGAATATATGCATTTGCGCTGTGTTGATATGAAGCACTACGCTGCCTTTTATTTTTACGTGCTCCAATTACCCCGAAAGCTAAGTAGGCACTAAAACTTCTAGTTGCCAACTTTCACTTTGTACTCAACAGGAAACGGCTCAAGTCATTAACACACGTCATACGAACCACTAAACCTTCGACATGAAGTCACTTTGTGACACTTTTAAAACTGGGTTAACCACTTACTGAATTATTCTCTAGAAACGTCAAACGCCTGAAGCACCCGCACTTTGGGTGCATTACTTTGCACCTGGGTGCATTACGGCATGAACCTGGGTGTTTTAAATGGGTGTAAGTGCTTATGCATAATATATGTAGTGGTGTAATGAGGTAGTTTGCTGGTCACTTCTGGGAAAGTGTTTCTTGTTTTAAGTTGGTGAAGTTTGAATTTCAGTGTAAGTAGAATGCACAGGATGTTGCACCTTGGTGTATGCTTCTTGTAACTATTTTAGTGTATTTTTATTGACAGATATATGGTTTATGTTTAAATCATCATCCCAGCCTAGAAACGTCCATTGCTGAACATACGCCTTCCCCAATGTCCTCAAGCGAGACTGATCTTGAGCCGCCCGCATATTTAAATTCATAGATATTATTATAATATACTAGCTGACCCGGCGAACTTCGTACCGCCATATTTTATTTCTTTAGAATTTTTATTTTCTTGGACTAAATTGCGAATCTAAACAATTTTCAAGTCCCCTTGAACACACACAAAAATTTCATCAAAATCGGTCCAGTCGTTTAGGAGGAGTTCAGCGACAGACACACGCACACAAGAAATATATATGTATATAAAGATAAGTTGAAAGTTTATTTTTCCTTAATAAATAATCTGAACGTAATTTTGATAATTACATAATTGTTTTAAATATATCACCTCAGTTGCGTTTTAACCAAATTATATTCTACAACTAAACAAACATACATCAAACACAAAAATACTTCCATTTAAACAGAAATTTTAATATTATTTCACAAAGCTCAATTCCAAATACCATTCTATAGTTTAAACCTTCACAATAGAGAGCAATCGAAAAAATATTTTGTAAGCTATGCGTACCTACCCGTACGGATCGCTTTTTACGAGCGAGCTTCAAATACAGTTGTATACAGATAGCAAATATTCGCTCTATGCACATATTTCAGACAGTTTACTCTTTGATACAAACTCCGCCGTTTCAACCTTTACATTTTCCATTTATTTTCTCTCAATAAAACCTCTAATAAATGTATATATACAATCGGTAAACATACTCTTAAAGTTACTGAAAATATCCCCCTTTGGTAAAGAATAATATTAACTCAAATGCAAAGTATCCTCGCGAGAGTATTGCAATGCATGCTGTACATTGCTGGATATGTATATGAATATGTAAATGAAAAGCGTTGGTAGAAAGGCATGAACGTAATTTGTTTCGTATTTGGTTTTGTGTGGCATCATCATTTGTGCGTTTTGTGATTTTTTGGTGTTAGCGTAATAAAATCATTCATATGGCTGGTTAGCTTTCTGGTTGATATTGGGTGGCAGATGGGACGAAAACATACTATTGTAGTCATAATAAGTTGATTATTGTTTACAGTCTTATTAAAAGATCTCATATAGTAGAATAATCTAAAGTTATCATAGGTTGGTTCTCTGTAAAAATAAACTAAGTACGCCAAGTAAGGACTCAAAACTGGTCCGGTCAAGAGTAACCGTACAAAATAAAATATGGCTAAGCAATAAATCTTGTCCTTCTTTTTGATGTGAGTGTCTGGGCAACTCTAGTGTCAGAGTTTGCAAACTGCCCGAAGGCCTCCGACATGGCCTATTCTCATCCTGAGGCGAGACCTGAGTCCAGCAGCTCTACGTGCGCTCCGAAGCACGGTAGCGTTCTCATTTAATGCCACACACCGTGACCAATCCAAGTGGTAACCTGTCCAAGCGTTGCTTACCTTTGCCAACCTATTACGAATGGCAGGTCAAGTCACACTTTAAGTGGTACAACTAAGTTAATATAAAAATATATAATTAATACGTTAGTGTGAAATAATTAAGCCACCACTGAATTATTCATGAAAACGCCCAAGAGTGTACACGACAAGTCCAAAGTCTTTTTAGAGCTAAGTATTTTGTTTAAGCGACCCTGTTCGGTAGTATGTTAATATTGGTATACGCTTAAACATTTTGTCACTCAACTATATAGAGATAAAAACGATGAGTTAGATCTGTGTGCGAATGAGAATGCAAACGTATCTTCCCCATTCTGTGCAAGTTTAAATATATACTATAATATTCTACCACATACACACATCATAGTACTACCACATACACACATAATAGTACTACCACATACACACACCATCTAGTCCCAAACTAAGCAGAGCTTGTACTATGAGTACTAGATAATGGATAAACATACATAATATGTATGCAGTGCAAAAAAAAAGTATATATTATATACTTATTTTTGTAAATACATACATATTATGCATAGGGTTCCCACCAAGATCTTAGGGTCCCAAGCCAACCTCACCTGCAAGTGGTGCACCTGCCGATCAACGGACGAGGCTCTGGCAAACAAAATATCCCGATAAGCGGCAATAGGCTCGCCACCTATTACGTGAGATCAAAACCCTGGCGAAAAGTGGGCGTTTAATATGCCTCTGCCTACCCCTTCGGGGAAACAGGCGTTAGTCTATGTATGTATGTATTATACATAAAAACACCCAAACCAAGACAAACATCCATGTTCATGCACACAAATGTTTGACTTGAGCCGGAATCAAACCCGCAACCTTCGGCGTAACAGTCGCTTACACTCCCGCTGCGCCAACCGGTCGTCGAAATCAATGTTCTATGGATATCGTTAGGAAATTAGTGAAGCAAAAAGTATCTTTGTCTATGTGACCGTTGTCTACAATGCTGAATAAGAGCGGAATTACAGACTTCACATGTCTTTGAAGAACATTATGGAGAACGCACAGACATGGTAGGTTCATTCACCGCAAAGAAAGCGATAGTCAACAATTTAGTACGCACTTAACTTCGAAAAGTTAAGTCAAGTCAAAATTCTTTATTCATTTAAATCACAATGTGACACTTATGAACCTCAAATTCAAAAAATAATTACTTGAAGCTTCTACATTTACATTTACTGCCACGTTCGCAAAGCAAGGGCGTAGAACCATGAGAAAGAACGGGCAATAAAACTCACGGTCACTCTTTTTCTTCGCCAGGTTTTGCATAATACATAACAATTTAAATTTTGTAAGGTACTGCAACTGTTACATCTTCATGTCACTTGTATATATTTACTCTACTTAATACTCAAGCATAATCTAAATAAATTTTGATGTTAATTTAATTAGCCTCCTGAAAATAGACATGGTGAAACAGGAGCATCCACTTACATTAAGTACCTTGTAATGCAGGCAATCCGCGCAAATTTTCAGAACCATGATTGAAATGATGCAGTTAAATATTAAAAATGTAATACAAGGCCGTAAGACCGACATTGGTGCGTGCCGTGGATCGAACCCGAGACTGTCGAGCTCTTCTTCTAGGCTATCTCTGCTTTATGGTTCACCACGCTGGAAATGTAGGTTCGCAGATTTCACAGAGTCGTGTAGTAGTCTGTTAATCTGACCACTAAACTATCGCTTACATAGAGTATAGTATTAATAATAAAATATTCATATCCAATATATAGCAATATATCTTATACTAATATATAAAGCTGAAGAGTTTGTTTGTTTGCTTGGTTGAACGCGCTAATCTCAAGAAATACTGGTCCGATTTGAACAATTATTTCAGTGTTAAATAGTCCATTTATCGAGGGAGGCTATAGGTTATATAACATCACGCTATGAGCGACGGGAGCGGAGCAGTAGCCTTAAATAACGCGGGTGTAACCGCGGGCATCCTCTAGTTAGTTATATAAAGAAACTATCCAGTAATATCACATTTCAGAGTTTGTATTTACTTAGCAACTCCACAACAATGTTTACAAGCACATATACACGTAATTAAGCATCCCAGGCCGCGGCCGACCGAACTATTCAGGCGCATTCCTCTTGGCTCGTATGTAGTGTACGTATAGAGTACTGATGAGCGATGTAGATGAGCGAAAATGTCCACTTGAGTTAAGCGAAGTTTCTGCTCATTTTCATCTGATCACATGTCTATGGTAATTGCGCGACAGGATTTATTCCTAGTGCGGGAGTTGTCTTTAAAAACAAAATAAAACTTTCTCATCATCGAAAAAATTGTCTTGGGCGAGATTCAAACCTATTACCGTAAGTATTTAAAGTAGTTTCATTTTCTCTCAATTCTGTTAGTTTGGAACTAAGTGAACTACTAGACTAACAGAACATTAAAAAGAAACCGACGTTATTGAAGTACGTTTTCCGCCGCTAGGTAGCTAGCTAGCTCAGCTGTCTCATCTTCTGTGGCGGCACAACCGATTAGTGTTGGACGCAGCTCGATAATTAAGACCGAAATAATTCGTAAATGTCGACAAACTTGCCGAATAAATTGGCCTCGGGAGCTGGTCGATATCGACCAAAACTGGTGTAGACATGACTGCCGTAAGGCATAGGCGATAACGATTTAAAGTTCGTGGTTTTATTTACTTTTATCAATTTATTTTTCTTGCTAATTTCTTATTCTCTTGCTTAGTTTTGTTTTTTCTTAATATCCTTAATATTAAGAAAAAAACAAAGCAAAGCATGGTATCAGTAAATATTTTTCTTAATGATGTGGTTGGATGTCTCCTTTAAATTTAAATCACTTACACAAAGTTCAAAAAAGATAAAACTGTTAAATACCTTGAATACTGAAACATCATCTGATATTAACAAACCATGCTTGGGATATTTAATCAAAATCCCCTCCGTATTGTCATCGGTAAAACAAATAATAAAAACTCATAACTTGTACCCCAAACCGCATCGTATAGAAGCACCACTCAGACAAGCAATTATTGGATAATCGAATGTGCCCATCGAGACTGTCCGGCAGCAAGTGGGGACAGCCTACCCGTGCCCACCGACGTGTAGGGTGACAACATGAAAGGGGAAATTACCCGGAAATTCTGGCTAACTATCTTCAAAGGGCTTTTCAATCGAATTAGCTTGTCCGGTGACCGTGATCAACTTTATAATAAAGTATCTGGACTCAAACTTCCATTAGACTGAGGCCAATAATTGATTTAATTGGAACATAAACTTGTTTGCGACGATCTTCGAGATTGACTTAGAAATACGGTAAGGAATCTGTTGATATTTCAGTCTTGAGATGTACTCTGTACTCTGCGTAAATAGTAACACCGATAGTTGAAAAATGTTCGGGTACTCTGAGATTTTCACTTTTAAGTTCAAGACTAAGACAAATATCACCTCAGTCTGTCGTGACCACGGTTCATGTAAAGAAACTGAAACGTCGGCTAGTAATAATAAAAAAAAATTAGTTCGAGATCATTCGTTTTAAATGTAATCTAACTAAAACCAATATATCGCGATAAAATTCGTAAACAGTAGTTTGATTTCAATGAGTAACATTCGCGTAAACCCAAGAAGATACTATGCAATCAGCTGTTTTCTGTTTTACTAATATCTTTTGACTGCACGGTTGGCGTAGTGGTTTAAGCGGTCGCCTCGCCCTTTAACACTGTGCCGAGTGTTTTGGGTTCGATTCCCACACGAGACAACACTTTGAGTGATCCATAAATTGTTGTTTCGAGTCTGGGTGTTCATTGTGTCCGTTGGCTGTATGTCTGTAAAGTCACTCGCGACATAGGATTTATTCCTAATGCGGGAGTTGTCTTTTAAAAAAAATACTTGGATTCCGCTGTGTGCAATTAAAGGCTATCCCATGTAATACACCTCTGCCTACCCCTTCGGGGATAACATGCGTGAAGTTCTGTTATGTGATAAAGGCTATCCATAGGTGAATAAATTAACTGTCCAACGATCTTGTACCATAATCGGTAATCCATTCATACTATTGTTAATACGTCTTCCTAACGAACCTTCACTTTTTTTTAAGTCGGCTTAAACAGAATTTTTTTACTTTTAACCACACAAAAATAACCACATTTTACACTGACAAGATTATTTTCAACCGAAAACATCCGATACACGAAGCAGGTCACAAAAATGCCAACCCAAATATTTTCGGACAACCAGAATTAGCTGTTCACATTGTGGGCCAACAATAGGCTGACCTAGTTCTTTTCTCCCTGACATTGCTTGCCGCTAAATCATGATAACAATAAATGGTACGATTTGTTCGAGGTTCCGTGTCGATAGCACATAAATATTGACCGACAGACATGCGAATGGTTTTGGGGATAACGATGGTGTAGTTCTGTATAACGTGTAATTTAATGGTATTTTTGTCTGAAGGTGATATATGAACGAAGATAGGAGATAAATTCTTTAATAGCTCAAGGGTGCTAAAAGAAAAGCATTAAAGATATTACCTTTTGCAGTCCACAGCTGGACATGTAAACCTAATTTACACTGGATTGATTGTAAGTCAATAGGTACGAGGATTTGGCTCACTATACCATGCTGGCTAGACGAGTTGGAGTAGGATTTTCTTTTTATAGACTCACGCCTGTATCCCCGAAGGGGTAGGCAGAGGTGTAATATTACACCCATATTTCGCCATGAATTTTTAGGTCCCACGTAATAGGGGGCGAACCTATTGCCGTTACCCCGGACTCCATGCTGCTACTGAGAATTCGGAAAAGTCCAGTACCTAACACTTTTGCCCGACCCGGGAATCGAACCCGGGACCTCCGATCAGCAGTCGCATACGCTATCCACTGGACCACGGAGGCAGTCAAGAGTAGAGTTTGATATTGAGTTTTTCGTCTCTCCGCAAAGATACTACTTGATCCGTGTATATTCTTTATATGTCTTACGACACCCTCCGATGAAATTGGGTAGTGACACTCTGGATTCTTAATCCGTCACCACAAGGATAAGCCGATGACCCTTGTAAACCGGGTGAAACATCGGAGTAAACTGGGGCATTTGTGCCCTCAAATTAGTTAGTTAACGCGATTAACACCAGTTAAATAAACTGAGAAACAGAGTGTGGTTTGTATCCTCTTCTATCCGCTTAGAAATTATTGCAAAGAATTTTCATTCAACATTTCAAATATAGAGAATATTCGAGTACAAATTCTTCTAAAGTCGTAGAGATACGAAAATATTTCTATAAAAGACATTTAAACCGTTGTCCAATTGTAATCGTCCGTCCAACCGAGCCATAAAACAAGTAAAATAAGGGTAAAACTACTAGAGATGGTAGAAATGGGGCACAACTAGTAGAAACGGGGCCAAACCTCTGTCTGTAATGGCGGACAGAAGGCCACGACGTATAGTTTTATTTACTGTCTGAAACGAACAGACAAGACAGACAAAATGTATATGGCTACTTTTGGAGTGAAATAGAGTTTTATTTTTGGTAAGAAAGGATGGTTTGCTTGGATTATTGTAATATCCATACTTATATTATTATGAACAATATGAAAGTCTATTTGTTACGCCTTCACTGCAAAACCACGGAAGCGATTTTTAATATAATTTTGCATGTTGTATTTAAGACCACTGATTAACACGTGGCTGAATCCGCTGGTGAATATGCGGGTATGATTCAATGTCTATGACAAAAATATATGATTACTATAAATAATGATTCATAGTGCAGCGGGCAGGGACTGAAGCAGAGAAGCTAAAAACCTAGCTCATAGGCGAGCCATAAGAGAGGCTTGTGTCCAGCAGTGGACTAATATAGGCTAATGAGGATGTTGACAATAATAAAAAAAATACGATTCTACTAACCAGCAGCGATAGCCGAGTGGAGAGACTGACAGACTGCTGCGCAAAGAGTGTCGTGTTTGAATACACGGCACGCACCAATGACTTTTCAAAGTGTGTAAGTATTAAATTGCTTAAGTGCGTATTAAATTGTTAATAATCGCTGGCTTATCGGTGAAGAAAAATATCGTGAGGAAACCGGCATGTCTGAGAGTTCTCCATAATGTTCTCGAAAGACATGTGAAGACTGCCAACCTGCACTTGGCTAGGGTGATGGTGTATGGCATTACCCATCGCAGTGAGAAGAGGCCCGTGTCCAGCAGTGGGTCAGTATATGTACAGGGCTGATGATAATGATGAACAACCAGCATTAGCTCTACCTGTGTATGAAATAAATGTCTCTATTGAAGAGACACCCTATATCATATACACTTCATCCTCCTAGCCTTATCCCAGTCTCAACCTGGGGTCCGTTTTCTATTCTACCCGTATTTGGCAGAATATTAGCTTTTCCACGGAGCGACTGCCTGTCTGACCTCCGCAACCCGAGGGTATAGCGATATGCCATGGTTTAGACTAGTGTCAGTTTATTTTGGAGGTACTGACGCCCTATAAAGACTGTCAAAGATCTTCATGACAGCCGGGACCGGTGGCTTAACGTGCTCTCCGAGGCACGAGAGAAGCGATAATAACGATTCAATACGCACATAACTCCGAAAAGTCAGTGTTGCGCGCCGTGGATTCGAACCCGATACCCTCTGCATGGCAGGCCGTTGGTATCTCCACTTGGCTATCGCTGCCTTCTATATCATATACACATAACACTTATCAAACCAATCCTCGCCATACTCAGCTCTACAACATCACAAATGTATTAATTACTGCACAAAGCGGTATCTTGATTGGCGGCTAATCAAATAAGTGAACACTACTGAATATCCCATTCTGACGAGACAAAGATAGGCTTTATTAGTTGGCATGTTGTACGTTTTGAATCTGCAGTTTCTGTATACTGAGAGTTTTGTTTAACGCTGGCATGCTTACTGTATAGAACATTGACATGAGGATCTCACTTTTATTTTGATCTAGCCTTTAATCATTCACGTAAGGCCCTTCATCCACACGACGCAAGTCGCTGCTACGCAACGATTTTATTTCCATTGACTGCCACACTACAGGTTCAAAGAGGTCCGTACACAGGCAAGCAGCGTTGGATATTAATACCGTCAGGTTTCCACCACTTGCTTCTCCTTGTAGACGAAGGGGCAAAGACTTCACGTCCCACGGAGGCAAAACAGAGGGAGAAGCCTAGTATTTGTGTGTGACATAACTGGGATCGACGTCTTCACGAGCTCCTCGAAACACGGTAGCCGTTTGATGTTATGTTAATGTCACAAATGATCACCCATCCAGATGGTGGCCTGTGCAAGCGTTGCTTAACTTTTTCAATCTTTTACGAACGGCAAGTTGAGTTTTACTTTGAGTTTAAGCATTCATATCATTAATAACAGTCAGTCAACTACAACAAAGTGTAAATTCTATATCAAAACTGAAAGTGAAAGTCAATGAACAAAAAATTTCCAAGTCATTACCCAACCAGCTCGACGATATACATAAATATCTCGGTATTTACATATCAATGTATACCGTTGTATAGTAATGGGTGCGGTCTAGAACCTTTGTATAGAAGGCCTAAAAGGCAGACGCTTTTATACGGGCTTACTATGTATGAGGCAATTACTACGATTTACTTTATAGTTTGTACTTACTCAGCGAAATAATGCTGCGTATGGTAGAATTAACAGAATGACTTTGAAAAACTGCCTGAATTTTAGGGCTATTGTTGCGGTTATATATACTACATTTGTTTGAAGAAAGTATATGACTGTTTTTGTAAATTGACTAAAACCATATAAATTTAAATGTTGCCGTTACTGAATTACTGACAGAAAGCACAGCCGAAAGGGTGAAGGAAGCTGAAATTTGGCATGTGTGTTCCTTGACAAACGGAGTAGTGCACTTAAAAATATTGTTTCGGAATTTCCACTTAATCGGGCAGAAACGGACGGTAAAAAATAGGGGTGTCCTCTAGCATGCTTTCCGACAATCGTTGGAGAATTCGTTTTCTAAAGTGGAGATCGCATGTTGGCATACCCAGTACGTTTGCCTTTAGGATAGTGGCGATATACGCGCAGTGAATACAAGTGGCTGGACACGAAGGCCGAAAATTAAACTCGGTAGCGTGTTATAGGAAATACTATCACTATCCAGCACTGGACTATGACGGCAGGCGGTTGTGCAGGCTGTTTACTTACTGTCACGACCAGTGATATCTTGAAGCCGGGTCTCCACTAGGCAACAATTGACGCGCAACATGTTGCACAGCAAGTTGCCCAACATGTTGCCCAACATGTTGCCCAACATGTTGAAAGTCAGCGCGGAACTTTTGTTGAACAACGTTGTCTGTCTACACATCTAGTACTTTACGTCAGTCGTCGACAACATGGCGCCAGAGGAACTTGTGTTGATTTCAGGGGCAGTGGTTATAATTTTGCCGCAAAATGCATCAAAAAGAAAAAAAAGCACGTTGGTGCGTTAGAAAATACCTACAAAATAACAATCACAATCAACAACTATTGATGCTCAACTAACGATGCTTTTTAACAAACAACGTCGCGCGCGTCATGTCGCGCGTCATATTGCGCGCCAGCTGGCAACGTCGTGCGCTGTTGTGCAGCGTTGCCGTACATGTTGAGCGTCATGTGTCGCGCGCCAAATGTTGCCTAGTGTGCCCAAATGAGACCCGGCTTGAGATATACCCTAATGCAACGATACATTGCTGGAGACACCAAAACAAACAGTATGTAATAAGATAAACAATAATAAGATACCTATTTAAAACGCTGCAATATACTATGCTAATCTTTAACCCCCATCTCCTAATATAACCCCAGCCCATAAAATAGCAGTAAGCACATAATCAATATCGTTTATTTGAGCTGTAAACAATATGTTTTACGTCGACAATATGGCGGCGTAAACAACACGTCACTGTTATGTGTTTGCTGTCGTCTCAAGGACACTGCCTTCGATGTAGACTAGAATATCTAGCCTTAATAGATGCGAGATGTGTACAATATTTTATGAAAGCAGACTATATCTTATACTAGTATATAAATCTGTAGAGTTTGTTTGTTTGTTTGGTTGAACGCGCTAATCCCAGCCACTACTGCACCGATTTCAAAAATTCTTTCAGTGTTAGATAGCCCATTTATTGAGGAAGGGTATAGGCTATATAACATCACGCTATGAGCCACGGAAGCGGCGCAGTAGCCTCAAATAACGCGGGGACAACCGCGGGGTCATCTTATTTATTGATAAAGTATTCATAGTACGTGGAACGAGTAAAAAACAGAAAGAGATCGAAGCTGCGGATTAATTTGAGCTTGCAAAAACATTTCGTATTCACATAAATATGCATACAAAAAAACACATATAAACTCACAATCGCGCGCACACACGGTCACATATACACTCATACACACGTACGCAAACACCTACACTTATACCTACGTGTATATATATACACGTACGTACGTACTCATGCATACACACACACAATTTAAAACAGTCAACATTAAAACACTCATCGTGTCCTTATCACAGGTCCTTGTTATAAAAGGACGTACACATTCCAACAAGAAAAAAATGTTCAGCCCGAATATGTAAGTACTATTCTAATTTAAGAACCAAACAAACCAAAATACCGTCTAGTAAAGCCTCCGCAAACCTTAAGCTATTTGAGTTATATAACAAATCCTTTACATTATTATCCTAGATATTCTAGTATTTTAGGGCCGCGAGAGAGATCCCTGGCTAATTTAGATCCACATATACATGCCTAAACCTGTTTGTCTGACCTTCGTAATATTAGTGCTACGTGTATGACCTAGGCATAATTTGGAAACTTTTGATTATATGCCTGTAAGGCTTTTATGATATATTAAAAGAATAACGGATAGTGAGATAAGTGTCCAGGTCTGGGACTTCAAATAGTTTTTATAGCTGCCTTATGCGTTCCAAAAGTTGTGTTTAAGTTTCTAATAAAAAAATCTAATATAATAAAATTTAACTGATGTTGATATTTTCGTGCAAAGTACTTACATTTTGTAAAGTCAATATTGACAAGCGTTATTTCACAAAAAAAAATCTACATATTTATATTTACCCATTTTACGCAAATTAACAAATGAGGAGGATAAAATAACTTAAAATAAAATCTGAAATAAAATGCACAGTTGGCGTTATGGTTTAAGTGGCTACCTCACCGCTTGACACTGCGCCGAGTGTTGTGGGTTCGATCCCCACACGAGACAACACTTTGTGTGATCTACAAATTGTTGTTTCGAGTCTGGGTGTTCACTGTGTCCGTTAGTTGTATGTTTGTAAGGTCCCCCGCGACACAGGATTTATTCCTAGTGCGGGAGTTGTCTTTAAAAAAAAATTCATATCATTTTATTGAATATTCGAATATAACACCCATATTTACCAATAAAATATAATATATTCTAACACCTATTTGAATAGGAGCTTTGCTAATGAAAATTACAATATGTTAATATAACGAACCGTAAATCAGACGATTATATCGATAGAAAAAAATTACAACATTTTTTACACAGACTTCAATTAGGCACGTTTTATTTACAGGCACTTATTTATATTTTTGCAAGATGTTATCAGCAGAATATAAAAGATTAGACTTTACCCGCGCCACCCCCCGCGTGATAATTAGTTACCCCTTCGACCGCGACTTAGACCGGGAAGAGAGGGCAGGGGATTTCCCAAAAGCCTCTCAAATTAGATTCCACAAGCAGTTTCTTGCGCCTAATAGTTTTGGATGCGCATGTTTGAAATAATTATAAATTGATAACAACTGACTAACCTTTAGCATATTTTACCTTCAAACAGTGAGCAAGAGATTCCAAACTAGGTATAGCCTGTACTATGGTAACCAGATAACTAATGAACAAAATTATAATATAATTATTCTTAAATACAATATGAATTTAAAATATGTAGGTATAATATTATTATTGATAAATATAACAACAACTTTATTATACATTCAGTCTACGAGTAACTTCAAACACACCCAAAAAACACAGTCTTCATCAATATTCACGTATGTTTTCCAATAAAAAACAACATCAAAAACAGCGCCGAAACCAAACCAAAACAGTACTTTTACCACATATCATATATTCAATATAAAAAAACCGCTGTGAATACTGTACAGGGTTTGGAAACCACAGGCCTCGGTCGGAAACTGAAAATTGTATGAGAGAAACATTGCATCGTTGAATTGGTTTATATGAATCTACATACGAATGGGTGCGGTACCGATGAAATTATTGGACAAAAATATTTAAGAAACATATTTAAATACATTATTGAAATCGTTCTGTATAACTTTTAAACACTTCATCATCTTCTTGCCCTGGTCCCAATTTATTTGGGGTCGGCGCAGTACGTCCTTCGCTTCCATTCTTTTCTGTCACCCGTCATCTGATCATTTACCCTTTTCTCTTTCATATCCATCCTCACACAGTCCATCCATCTTTTCCTTGGCCTCCCTCTGCCTTTCCATCCCTCTACCTTCATATTCATCACTTGCTTACCTACATACATATCTTCTCTTCGCATAATATGTCCATACCAAGCCAAACGACTTCCTTTCACTTTCTCGTCTATAGGCGCCACTTTCAGACTACCTCTCACGTATTCATTCCTAATCTCATCCATTCTTGTAACTCCACACATCCATCGCAACATTCATCGAACTTATATCTACAATAAGTGTTAAAAAAAAATACTTTTAAACACTTAATTGTAGATATTAAGTTCTTGCAAGCTCATTAACGCTGGCTGTATAGCGAGGTAAAACCTGCATATTTATTTATTAAACTTTTTGCACAATAAAAATCATATACATAGGCGGCCTTAATGTCGATGGCTATCTCTAACAACGAAGTCAATCTGAGAGTTCTTCATTATGTTCTTAAAAGGCATGTAAAGTTTGCCAATCCGCATTTGGTAATAGTGGTGGTCTATACTCTAATCTTTCCTATAATGTTAAGTGGCTCGTGCCCAGCAGTGGGACAGCGTATGTACAGAGCTGAAGCTAATGACCACAAAATCAAACAAACAAATAGTTTAAAAATAGAAGATTACGTTTCTAAGTTAAGTTTTATTTCAAAACGGAGCAAGAGAGAACCTTCGCTTCCACGTCATAGTTACACCCGCACAACCTGCCAGCTTATTCGCTAACTATTTCGCCACTAAACACGAGTACCAGTAAACGAGCAAAGTTTTTGACATCAACTTTCCTGTACAAACTAACTAACCTAACTATTACGCTGCATAAATGGAACTGTCTTTCGTCAATCAAGCTTGTTTATTGAATTCTGCTAATGGTATCTGATTGTGCGTCACTGTGTTCTCTACAAAATAAACGTATACGGGTGAAGGTAGTTTAACTTGGTGAAGTATTTCCTATGTTTTTTTAATTGTCTATTGAAAGCTGGGCGTTGAATTTTTATTTATATCAACGAATGTTGACTAAACTTAAAATTCACATTCTCGGTCACAATACTAAATGAATTATTACTAGATTTCCTTCTAATTAATATTTCTGCTGGTCTGTAACTTGGATAAGTTTCTCTGACATTGTGTCTGTACCATGTATATGAGACACGGTTGCCTCCTACGATCGCATAGTCAATTACCTTGTCTGTTCTAGACAAATGCAAATTTAACAATTCACAGCCCTACAACACGACATACATGTACGACGGTTAAGCTAGATTGCAAGATCTAAACAAAGGGCATAGACTACGCATCGACCGTAACGTTGTATGATTATATGACGAAAAAAAGTAAAGTCGTGATTTTCAAAACATGATGTATAAGCAAATCTTAATTGTTTACTCTGTTTTTCCTTCTTTACCGATTGGATAACAAGTACTTTGTTTATATTACTATCTCTAGCGTTACAAGATACTACATACAAGAAATTTTCAATACGGAATAGGAAACTTCGTCACAAATAGCTTATAAGACAAATTTCTTCCAAACATTGTCTGCACGGTGTGCATAGTTGCACCGAGGCGCGACAGTGGCGCCAACTATCCGACACATTGTCTAACTTGCTATTTTGTCGTGAAATAATATCGCTCATAGTTTGCACGCTAGCTGATGTAGTTGCAAGGAATTTAAGGTGCTGGTGATGTTTTTGGCAAGCTGCGTAATTTATTGATTGAATATTTGCCATCCTTTCTATTTTTAAGTGTTTGTGAAAATCGCTGAATAGTAAACAGGGGGTGGCGGAAGCAGATTGTGTTGTTCTTCTGCATACTCTCAGAAAAAGTTGCCGATAAAATACTGACAGGCTGGCAATAGTAGGATGATTTCACTGGATTTGGATTTTTGCGTCAGTCACTCAACAATGAATCTCCTGCCTTCCTCTTAATTATGTAAAACTTCCCCGTCAGAGGAGAACTGCACTCCATTACACTTGTAGTGTAATGGGTTACTCATTTCAATAGATGTTTTCAATAAGTATCTTATCAAAATCCAGCAAAATATAGTGTTTCATCGAACAAAAATCTTATTCTAATATATAAAGCTAAAGAGTTTGTTTGATTGTATGTTTGTTTGTTCGTTTGGTTGAACGCGCTAATCTCAGGAACTACTGGTCCGATTTGAAAAATTCTTCTTCAGTGTTAGACAGCCCATTTATTGAGGAAGGCTTTAGGCTACATAACATCACGCTATAAGCCACGGGAACGGAGCAGTAGCCTTAAATAACGCGGGTGTTACCGCGGGCTCAACTAGTATAAAATATTTTTGTTACCTTATAATATATATCCGTGTGGTGACGGATTAAGAATACTGATTGTCACCATCCCATATCATCCCATGGGTGTCGTAAGAGCCGACAGAGGGAGCATATTATGCAGAAAACAGCACTGTACGAGAAGGAAAACTTGATACAAACTCTATACCAACCCGTTTGGCCAGCGTGGTATAGTAGGCCAATTCCTCCTTTCAAAGGAGAGGCTTAGTCCAGCAGTGGACTGATAAAGGCTGATGATGATGATAATCAGCTTACCTTTAATTATTGTTCTTCGTTAGCAACATTCAGTAGTAATTTACCTGAAACGAACAGAAACACAAAATTATTGAAAATGTACACAGAATTCCTGTACATAATATTACAAATGTAAAGTTCTATTATTAGGTAATTATAGGTTATAGCGTGGCCAAATCAGCAGCGGAAAATTGTTTCAATTTTAACGATTTTCAGCGGCTTCTAAATTAGAATTCAAATTAAAATATTTGTATTATAAAATATTTGTTCCAGGAAATTAGGCACATTTTAGAATACATAATTAAATGCTATATATTTACACGACAAAGTAGGTATTGTTATTATATTAGCCCTGTATATAAGCTTGCCCTCTGCTGGGTACATTCTCACTATGAAAAGGTTTAGGTTAGTCTACCATGATCAAGTGCGGATTGGCTTCACATTTCCTTCGAGAATATTATGGACAACTTTCAGACTTGCAGGTCTTCTCTTTATGTTTAACCTTTTTATCTAGTAAGTGATAATGAACAAGTTTAAAACATTCATAATCACTAAAAGTCTCTATTTATAAATATCAGATTAGAATCATGATCTTCGGTTTTATGTATATTTTGAGTGTTAATAGCATACAAAAAATATTAAAGTAAACTCATACTTAAAATTACTGTAATTTTCTGACGACCTAACGTTTTATTTCTCGCTCTCCCCGTCGATTGAACTTATTGAAATAAAAGATGTATGCAAATCTGAATATAAACCAAATATCTTAAATATTGAATAGTTAGAACTGTTATTAGTTCCAATGAATAGTAATATTCGTTAACAACACAATCTACCACGTTATATAAATGCTACGGCGTAGCTCGTAGACTTAGCTTCGAATGACTACGACATCGTAGACATAGCAATGACGTTTATTTGATTGAGTAAATCCAGATGGTGCGTTTGTTAATTGAATGTGTAGTGCTTGAATACTATGAGACAAATAGGTGACAGTTATTTGTGTCTGGATTCAAGCAATATTAATAGAGTCAAGATTGTTTGTAATTTGGCTCAAATAGTTGGACATGGAGCTTTTGCCTAAATAATTTGGTACATAATACAACGAGAAAGTTTTCAAAGTAAATTCGATGACTTTCGTGCTCAGAAGACAATCGGATGGTGACCGTTAACGGTGTCTAATGTGGACTTACACCGAATTAATGCCAGAAGAAGAAATTCGATTTGCGCTCTGGAAATAAAGAAAAAAGAGCACTGTGGTATCCACAAACTAATTTTAAGAGGTAGGGTGTTTTTCTAATACAGAAATGTATTATAATTATAAGTTACAGCATACGGCGGTTAAATAACATTATAACCAAGAAGTTATTTTAAAAGTATATATGCATTTGCTGCTGTGTTGATATGAAGCACTACGCTGCCTTTTATTTTTAGGTGCTCCAATTACCCCGAAAGCTAAGTAGGCACTAAAACTTCTAGTTGCCAACTTTCACTTTGCAGTCAACTGGAAACGGCGCTAGTCATTAACACACGTCATGCGAACCACTAAACCTTCGACATGAAGTCACTTTGTGACACTTTTAAAACTGGGTTAACCACTTACTGAATTATTCTCGTGAAACGGCAGGTGCATTGCGTGTGCGCACCTGGGTGTTTTAAACGGGTGTTAATGCTTATGCATTATATATGTAGCTGTGTAATGGTGTAATGAGGTAGTTTGCTGGTCATTTCTGGGAAAGTGTTTCTTGTTTTAAGTTGGTGAAGTTTGAACTTCAGTGTAAGTAGAATGCACCGGGTGTAAGGTGCAACACCCGGTATAAGGATATATGCTTCTTGTAACTATTTAAGTGTATTTTTAAATATATTATGATTTAGAGCTGTATGGAATATGTTTCAATCATCATCAACGACCGGTTGGCGAAGCGGGAGTGTAAGCGACTGCTACGCTGAAGGTCGCGGGTTCGATTCCCGCTCTAGTCAAACATTTGTGTGCATGAACATGGATGTTCGTCTTGGTCTGGGTGTTTCTATGTATAATGTGTATGTATTTATAAAAAAAAGTGTATATGTATGTCTATCCATTGTCTAGTATCCATAGTACAAGCTCTGTTTAGTTTGGGACTAGATGGTGTTGTGTCAATGTAGTTAGAATATTATATTATATTATTATTATATATACATATATCTATCTATATTATCTCATCCTAGAAACGTCCATTGCTGCACATACGCCTTACCCAATGTTCTCAAGCGACACTGATCTTAAGCCGCCCGCATATTTAAATACATAGATATTATTATAATATCTGAACGGCGAACTTAAAACCACCATATTTTATTTTTATATTTTTGGACTAAATTGTGGATCTAAACCATTCTCAAGTCACCTTGAACACACACAAAAAATTTCATTAAAATCGGTCCAGTCGTTTAGGAGGAGTTCAGTGACATACACACGCACACACGAAATATATATATATTAAGATTATATATTATATTCTTTTTAGTTAATAGTTTTTTCCCTCATAAATAATCTGAACATAATTTTTATAATTACATAATATATGTTTTACATATATCACCTTAATGGACTACATTTCAAGCAAATATATTCTACAACTAAACAAACATACATCAAACACAAAAATACTTCCATTCACACAGAATTTTAAATACTATTTAACAAAGCTCAATTCCAAATACCATTCTATAGTTTAAGCCATCACAACAAAGAGCAATCGAAAAAATATTTTGTAAGCTATGCGTACCCACCCGTACGGATCGCTTTTTACGAGCGAGCTTCAAATACAGTTGTATAAATACAGATAGCAAATATTCGCGCTATGCACATATTTCAGACAGTTAACTCTTTGATACAAAATTCGCCGTTTCAACCTTTACATTTTCCATTTATTTTCTTTCAATAAAACTTCTAATAAATGTCTATATACAATCGGTAAACATACTCTTAAACTTACTGAAAATATCCCCTTTGGTAAAGAATAATACTAACTCAAATGCAAAGTAACCTCGCGAGAGTATTGCAATGCATGCTGTATATTGCTGGATATGTATATGAGTATGTAAATGGAAAGCGTTGGTAGAAAGGCATGAACGTAATTTGTTTCGTATTTGGTTTTGCATGGCATCATCATTTGTGCGTTTTGTGATTTTTTGGTGTTGGCGTAATAAAATCAGTCATATGGTTGGTTAGCTTGTTGTAAGGTTTAAATTGGGTGACAGGTGACACGAATAAATACTACTGTAGACATAATAAGTTGATAATTGTTTACGGTCTTATTAAAAGATCTCACATAGTCAAATAACCTAAAGTTATTATAGGTTGGATCTCCGTAATGATACAATAAGTACGCCAAGTTAGGCTCCAAAGCTAGTCCGGTCAAGAGTAACCGTACAAAATAAGATATGGTTTTTTGATGTGAGTGTCTGGGCAACTCTAGTGTAAGAGTTTTCAAACTGCCCGAAGGCCTCCGACATGGCCTATTCTCATCCCGAGGCGAGAACTGAGTCCAACAGCTCTACGTGCGTTCCGAAGCACGGTAGCGTTCTGATTTAATGCCACACACCGTCACCCATCCAAGTGGTGACCTGTGCAAGCGTTGCTTAACTTTGCCGACCTATAACGAATGGCTGTGTCACACTTTAAGCGTTACAACTAAATAAATATAAAAATATATAATTAATACGTTAGTGTGAAATAATTAAGCCACCGTGTACAACTGAATTATTCATGAAAACGCCCAAGAGTGTACACGACAAGTCCCAAGACTTTCGTTAGAGCTAAGTATTTTGTTTAAGCGACCCTATTCAGTAGTATGTTAATATTGGTATACGCTTAAACATTTTGTCACTTAACTAGATAGAGATAACACCGATGCGTTAGATCTGTGTGCGAATGAGAATGCAAACGTATCTTCCCAATTCTGTGCAAGTTCTGAGACTGCAGATGTCAATCCATTCCACACATTCCACAAACTTCTACGACAAATCCTTTGCTGTTCAAGCTATACGTTTGTGGAATGTGCTTCCGGTTGAGGTTAGGCAAGCTAAATCACTCAATATTTAAAAAAATGTATTAGGTAAATAAGCACTATTTGTCACTTTACTCTGTTATCTAAACTTTACCACTGCAATTTATATAATTATATACATAATTAATACATATTATAAACAATACATATAATACATATATAATGGAATTATAAATGTATTATATGTATTGTTTGTATGTATATTATGTAGTATCTTCTTGGGTTTACGGGAATGTTACACACTGAAATTAAACTACAGTTTACGGATTTTATCGCGTTGTATTGGTTTCACTAAGTTATTACATTTGAAACTAAAGATCTAGAAACTATATTTTTAATTTTATTACTAGCCGACGTTTCGAATTCTTTACAGAATTCATGTTCACGGCAGACTGAGGTGATGTTTGTCTTTTTCTTGAATGTATAAGTTATCTCAAAGTACCCGAACATTTTTCAACTACTGGTGTTACTATTTACGCAGAATGAGCTCACAGAGTCCTTAGGTCTTCTGGTGACTTTGTCCTTCTTGGGTTTCATTAGCCTTATGACAGGGTCCCAAGCTGGAGGAACATTCCAACCATCTTCCCTATTGAAATTAGGGTGTTTTTTAATTTCAATAGCCTCTCGTATCATCCTTGGAAGAAAACGATGTTCTTTTGCGAGTATCTGTGGTTCATCAAATCGCAGGTAGTGGTTGGGTCCTTGTTCCACATGTTCACACACAGCAGACTTTGTTGAGCGTTTATGTTTTATGTCAGCTATATGTTCTTTGAGTCGAAGGCCTATGCTTCTCTTGGTTTGTCCAATGTATGAGAGCCCACATTCACAGTCAATTTTGTAGTCACCGGCCTCTTGCAAGGGTAACTGACACTTGACAGATGGTAATAATTGACTGATCTTCGTTGGCGGCTTGTAGTAAGTTTTGATAGAAGCTCGCTTCAAGATGTAGCCAATTTTGATGGTCACGCCCTTGATGTATGGGAGGACAGCAGATTGTCTTTCTACTGTGGCTGGTTTTTCTTTCTTCTGGGATCTGTGACAGTGGCGCGGCGGTCAGAGCGTGTTGTCTTGCAGAACTTGCCTGACATGTTGAAGCTCAGCGTCCAGGTGTTTCTTGTCACAGATACCGCGGGCTCTCTGAAACAGAGACATTCCTACAGTAGCTAACTGTTTAGGATGGTGGTGAGATTCACCGTTTATGTACCTATTTGTATGGGTCTTTTTCCTATACACAGTATGGCTTAAGGAGTTATTTTTATTCCTGATGACAAGTACATCTAAGAAAGCTAAACTTGTTTGCCTCTAATTCCATTGTGAATTGTATTTGGTTATTAATAGAATTAAGATGGTTTAGGAAAGCATTAATACTATCTGTTGGTAAAATTGTGAAAGTGTCATCTACATACCGCTTGTAGAACCTCGGTGTGATGGTGGCAGTCTGCAGGGCTCGCGCCTCGAAATCCTCCATGAAGATGTCAGTGACAACAGGCGATACTGGGGAGCCCATTGCTACACCGTCTACTTGTATGTAGTATTTCTTGTCCCATAACAGATAGCCTGTTGGCAGGCAGTGTTTGAGTATTTCTGCATATTCCTCAGGCATGTTGTTTTCTCTCAGCTTCCTTCTAGTAATTTCTACACAGTCATGTACTGGTATGCATGTGAATAATGACTGTATATCAAAACTAACCATAGTTTCCTTGTCAGAGAGATGTAGGTGTTTGATTTCACTGACAAAATGGTAGGAATCTTTCACATGTGCTCTCGTATTGCCTCTGAGCGGTGAGAGAATCTTTGCCATGTGTCGAGCCAGTCTGTAAGTCGGTGCGCCTATCTGACTAACTATCGGGCGCAGAGGGGCGTTTTCCTTGTGTATTTTTGGTAGTCCATACATTTGAGGAGGTTTTACACACGATGGTATTAAATATTTCACGTCCAAATTAAGTTTTTCGGAGTATTTCTTAACAATATCACAAGTTTGTTTGAGTATTTTGTTCGTAGGGTCTGACTTAACCAACTTGTAGGTACTTTCATCCGAGTAAAGATGTTCCATTTTTTGTTTATACTCGGACGTGTCCATCACTACCGTTGCATTTCCTTTATCTGCTCGGAGTACTGTAAGTTCAGGCCTAGCTTGTAAGTTCTTCAGTGCGAGATATTCGGTCTTAGGTAGATTCCTTGCCGGCACTTTCGATTGACGTAATACAGCCGAAACGTCCTGTCGTATGGCCTCGAAATCTTCCTTACTCACATTGTTCTTGACTAGGCAATCCTCAACGTTGCAAATAATGGTTTCATACGGTATTCTTGATAGAGTTATCGCGTAATTTAAACCTCTATTAAGTACTTTCTCGGTATTTTCATCTAACGTGTGTTTTGACAGATTGACAACTGTTTGTCTATGGGCGGACCGTAGCGTGTGATTGGTCCGTGCGAAAATGTTCTGTTTCATGTTGTATTGGTCATTTGATTTTTGTTGTAATTTTTCAAATTTTTGAATTTTGTTACGTTTACACGCATAATATTTTGATGTTTCTCTGTTGTTTATTGCATCTATGCATTGTTTAAAATCAAATGAAGTTGTCAATCTGTATATTTCGTTAGATAAATTCTCAACATTTTTATTTATTTTGCGTAAGTCAGCTCGGTGTTCATGGATCTTTTGTATGAGTAACTTTTGACTTGCCTGTTTTAAGATCTTAGCGCTCCCACGTATGTCCTTCTTGGCTGATATCTTGCAGCATGTAGGGATGAGATCGTGAATCCGGCATCTCTTCAAGAAATTTAAAGATGTTATGTATCTTGCGCGCTTGGTTTGTAGATCTTCTAACCGGCGTATTTTTGTTGCTGTTTCCAGTCCGTACTGGTTCACATAGTATCTTCTTGGGTTTACGCGAATGTTACACATTGAAATTAAACTACAGTTTACGGATTTTATCGCGTTGTATTGGTTTCACTAAGTTATTACATTTGAAACTAAAGATCTAGAAACTATATTTTTAATTTTATTACTAGCCGACGTTTCGAATTCTTTACAGAATTCATGTTCACGGCAGACTGATGTGATATTTGTCTTTTTCTTGAATGTATAAGTTATCTCAAAGTACCCGAACATTTTTCAACTACTGGTGTTACTATTTACGCAGAATGAGCTCACAGTGTCCTTAGGTCTTCTGGTGACTTTGTCTTTCTTGGGTTTCATTAGCCTTATGACAGGGTGCCAAGCTGGAGGAACATTCCAACCATCTTCCCTATTGAAATTAGGGTGTTTTTTTAATTTCAATAGCCTCTCGTATCATCCTTGGAAGAAAACGATGTTCTTTTGCGAGTATCTGTGGTTCATCAAATCGCAGGTAGTGGTTGGGTCCTTGTTGCACATGTTCACACACAGCAGACTTTGTTGAGCGTTTTTTATGGATTTACAGTTTTTATAAAATTAAGATATCTATTAATAATTTGTAACAATTGTATTTGTGCAATAAATATGTTATCTATCTATCTATCAATCATTCTATCAAGTTCAAATCAATGTTCTGTGGATATCGTTAGGAATTTAGCGAAGCAAAAAGTATCTTTGTCAATTTGGCAGTCTGTTTCACTATAAAACGGGTAATACCGTTGTCTACAACGCTGAATAAGAGCGGGATCACAGACTTCACATGTCTCTGAAGAACATTATGGAGAACGCTAAGACATGTACGTTCACTGACTATGATTTCATTATGATTTCATCAACAATTTAGTACGCACTTAACTTTGAAAAGTTATTGGTGAGTGCCATGGCTCGAACTCGAGACTGTCGATCTCTCCACTAGGCTATTGCAGCTATATTCTAGGCTCATCATCCTCTTAGCGTTATCCCAGTTTCAATCTGGGGTCCGCTTACTAGTCTAACCGGATATGGCTGAATATTAGCTTTTCCACGGATCGGCTGCCTGTCTGATCTCCGCAACCCGAAGGGATAGCGATATTCCATGGTTTAGACTAGTGTCCGTTTATTTAGAACGTACTGACGCCCTGTAACGATTGTCAAAGATCTTCATGACAACCGAGACCGACGGCTTAACGTGCTCTCTGAGGCACGGGACAAGCGATAATTAACAATTCAATACGCACATAACTCTGAAAAGTCATTGGTGCGTGCCGTGGATTCGAATCCGATACCCTCTGCATGGCAGTCTGTTGGTATCTCCACTAGGCTATCGCTGCTTTATGGTTCACCACGCTGGAAATATAGGTTCGCAGATTTCACAGAGTCGTGCAGCAGTCTGTTAATCTGACCACTAAACTATCGCTTACATAGAGTATAGTATTAATAATAAAATATTCATATCCAATATATAGCAATACATTACTTATATAAAGAAACTATCCAGTAATATCACATTTCAGAGTTTGTATTTACTTAGCAACTCCACAAGAATGTTTACAAGCACATATACATTTGAAACCACGTAATTAAGCATCCCAGGCCGCGGCCGACCGAACTATTCAGGCGCATTCCTCTTGGCTCGTATGTAGAGTACGTATAGAGTACTGATGAGCGATGTAGATGAGCGAAAATGTCCACTTGAGTTAAGCGAAGTTTCTGCACATTGTCACCTGATCACATGTCTATAGTAATAGCGCGACACAGGATGTATTCCTAGTGCGGGAGTTGTCTTTCAAACAAACAAAAAAAATAAGACTTATTATCAAAAAATTGTCTTGGGCGAGATTCAAACCTATTACCGCTAGCTAAGTATTTAAAGTAGTTTCACTTTCTCTCAATTCTGTTAGTTTCGTACTAAGGGAACTACTAGACTAACAGAACATTCAAAAGAAACCGATGTTATTGAAGTACGTTTTCCTTCGCTAGATAGCTAGCTAGCCCAGCTGTCTCATATTCTGTGGCGACACAACCCATTAGTGTTGGACGCAGCTCGATAATTAAGACCGAAATAATTCGTAAATGTCGACAAACTTGCCGAATAAATTGGCCTCGGGAGCTGGTCGATATCGACCAAAACTGGTGTAGACATGACTGCTGTAAGGCATAGGCGATAACGATTTAAAGTTCGTGGTTTTATTTACTTTTATCCATTTATTTTTCTTGCTAATTTCTTATTCTCTTGCTTAGTTTTGTTTTTTCTTAATATCCTTAATATTAAGAAAAAAAAACAAAGCAAAGCATGGTATCAGTAAATATTTTTCTTAATGATGTGGTTGGATGTCTCCTTTAAATTTAAATCACTTACACAAAGTTCAAAAAAGATAAAACTGTTAAATACCTTGAATACTGAAACATTATCTGATATTAACAAACCATGCTTGGGATATTTAAATCAAAAACCCCTCCGTATTGTCATCGGTAAAACAAATAATAAAAACTCATAACTTGAACCCCAACCCACATCGTATAGAAGCACCACTCAGACAAGCAATTATTGGATAATCGAATGTGCCCATCGAGACTGTCCGGCAGCAAGTGGGAACAGCCTACCCGTGCCCACCGACGTGTAGGGTGACAACATGAAAGGGGAAATTACCCGGAAATTCTGGCTAACTATCTTCAAAGGGCTTTTCAATCAAATTAGCTTGTCCAGTGACCGTGATCAAGTTTATAATAAAGTATCTGGACTCAAACTTCCATTAGACTGAGGCCAATAATTGATTTAATTGGAACATAAATTTGTTTGCGACGCTCTTCGATATTGACTTAGAAATACGGTAACGAATCTGTTGATATTTCAGTCCTGAGATGTACTCAGCAGTTTTCTGTTTAACTAAATGTCTTTGGGTTCCGCTATGTACAAATTAAGTAGATATCACATATCTTTTGGACCATTTTCACCATCCATTGCTTGGAAATTAGGTAATTCGCAGATATTATCATAGAAATTTCGTTTTAATTTGAATCTATCTGGCTGATAATAAGGCTATAAATCGGCAAGAAAAATGTCTGTATATATTAACCAGTTATAAATTAAGGCTGTTGTTATTCAATAACGTTACTAAGACAATGGTAAAACGAACGTAAGCAAACGAATAAATAATTTTTTTAAGTCGACCAAAAAAATATCTTTTTAATGTATACCACATAAAAATAACCGCATTTGATACTGACAAGATTAACGAAAAAAAAGAGAAAACACCCGATACACGAAGCAGGTCACTTAAATGCCAACCCAAATATTTTCGGACAACCAGAATTAGCTGTTCACATTGTGGGCCAACAATAGGCTGACCTAGTTCTTTTCTCCCTGACATTGCTTGCCGCTAAATCATGATAACAATAAATGGTACGATTTGTTCGAGGTTCCGTGTCGATAGCACATAAATATTGACCGACAGACATGCGAATGGTTTTGGGGATAACGATGGTGTAGTTCTGTATAACGTGTAATTTAATGGTATTTTTGTCTGAAGGTGATATATGAACGAAGATAGGAGATAAATTCTTTAATAGCTCAAGGGTGCTAAAAGAAAAGCATTAAAGATATTACCTTTTGCAGTCCAACAACTGGACATGTAAACCTAATTTACGTTGGATTGATTGTAAGTCAATAGGTACGAGGATTTGGCCCACTATACCACGCTGGCTAGACGAGTTGGAGTAGGATTTTCTTTTTATAGACTCTCGCCTGTATCCCCGAAGGAGTAGGCAGAGGTGTAATATTAGATCCACATTTCGCCATGAATTTTTAGGTCCCACGTAATAGGGGGCGAACCTATTGCCGTTACCGGGCACATCACCGGACTCTGTGCTGCTACTGAGAATTCGGAAAAGCCCAGCAACACTTTTGCCCGACCCGGGAATCGAACCCGGGACCTCCGATCAGCAGTCGCATACGCTATCCACTGGACCACGGAGGCAGTCAAGAGTAGAGTTTGATATTGAGTTTTTCGTCTCTCCGCAAAGATACTACTTGAACCGTGTATATTCTTTATATGTCTTACACCCTCTGATGAAATTGGGTAGTGACACTCTGGATTCTTAATCCGTCACCACAAGGATAAGCCGATGACCCTTGTAAACCGGGTGAAACATCGGAGTAAACTGGGGCATTTGTGCCCTCAAATTAGTTAGTTAACGCGATTAACACCAGTTAAATAAACTGAGAAACAGAGTGTGGTTTGTATCCTCTTCTATCCGCTTAGAAATAATTGCAAAGAATTTTCATTCAACATTTCAAATATAGAGAATATTCGAGTACAAATTCTTCTAAAATCGTAGAGATACGAAAATATTTCTATAAAAGACATTTAAACCGTTGTCCAATTGTAATCGTCCGTCCAACCGAGCCATAAAACAAGTAAAATAAGGGTAAAACTACTAGAGATGGTAGAAATGGGGCACAACTAGTAGAAACGGGGCCAAACCTCTGTCTGTAATGGCGGACAGAAGGCCACGACGTATAGTTTTATTTACTGTCTGAAACGAACAGACAAGACAGACAAAATGTATATGGCTTCTTTTGGAGTGAAATAGAGTTTTATTTTTGGTAAGAAAGGATGGTTTGCTTGGATTATTGTAATATCCATACTTATATTATTATGAACAATATGAAAGTCTATTTGTTACGCCTTCACTGCAAAACCACTGAAGCGATTTTTAATATAATTTTGCATGTTGTATTTAAGACCACTGATTAACACGTGGCTGAATCCGCTGGTCAATATGCGGGTATGATTCAATGTCGAGTGATCACTAGATAAATACAAAATACTGTAATGCAGGCTGACAAAAATATATGATTACTATAAATAATGATTCATAGTGCAGCGGGCAGGGACTGAAGAAGAGAAGCTAAAAACTTAGCTCATTGGCGAGCCATAAGAGAGGCTTATGTCCAGCAGTGGACTAATATAGGCTAATGAGGATGTTGACAAGAATAAAAAAAATACGATTCTACTAACCAGCAGCGATAGCCGAGTGGAGAGACTGACAGACTGCTGCGCAAAGAGTGTCGTGTTTGAATACACGGCACGCACCAATGACTTTTCAAAGTGTGTAAGTATTAAATTGCTTAAGTGCGTATTAAATTGTTAATAATCGCTGGCTTATCGGTGAAGAAAAATATCGTGAGGAAACCGGCATGTCTGAGAGTTCTCCATAATGTTCTCGAAAGACATGTGAAGACTGCCAACCTGGACTTGGCCAGCGTGATGGTCTATGGCCTTACCCTTCGCAGTGAGAAAAGGGCCCGTGCCCAAAGGTGGGTCAGTTTATGTACAGGGATGATGATGATGATGAACAACCAGCATTAGCTCTACCTGTGTATGAAATAAATGTCTCTATTGAAGAGACACCCTATATCATATACACTTCATCCTCCTAGCCTTATCCCAGTCTCAACCTGGGGTCCGTTTTCTATTCTACCCGTATTTGGTAGAATATTAGCTTTTCCACGGAGCGACTGCATGTCTGACCTCCGCAACCCGAAGGTATAGCGATATGCCATGGTTTAGACTAGTGTCAGTTTATTTTAGAGGTACTGACGCCCTATAAAGACTGTCAAAGATCTTCATGTCAGCCGGGACCGGTGGCTTAACGTGCTCTCCGAGGCACGAGAGAAGCGATAATAACAATTCAATACGCACATAACTCCGAAAAGTCAGTGGTGCGCGCCGTGGTTTCGAACCCGATACCCTCTGCATGGCAGTCCGTTGGTATCTCCACTAGGCTATCGCTGCCTTCTATATCATATACACATAACACTTATCAAACCAATCCTCGCCATACTCAGCTCTACCAGATCACAAATGTATTAATTACTGCACAAAGCGGTATCTTGATTGGTGGCTAATCAAATAAGTGAACACTACTGAATACCCCATTCTGACGAGACAAAGACCAGCTTGATTAGTTGGCATGTGGTACGTTTTGAATCTGCAGCTTCTATACACTGAGAGTTTTGTTTAACGCTGGTATGCTTACTGTATAGAACATTGACATGAGGATCTCACTTTTATTTTTATCTAGCATTTAATCATTCACGTAAGGCCATTCATCCACACGACGCAAGTGCTACCAAACCATTTTATTTCTATTGATTGCCACACTACAGATTCAAAGAGGTCCGTATACAGGCAGGCAGCGTTGGATATTAATATCGTCAGGTTTCCACCACTTGCTTCTCCTTAGACGAAGGGCAAAGACTTCACGACCCACGGAGGCAAAACAGAGGGAGAAGCCTAGTATTTACATGTGACATAATTGGGATCGACGTCTTCACGAGCTCCTCGAAACACGGTAGCCGTCTGATGTTATGTTAATGTCACAAATGATCACCCATCCAGATGGTGACCTGTGCAAGCGTTGCTTAACTTTTTCAATCTTTTACGAACGGCAAGTTGAGTTTTACTTTGAGTTTAAGCATTCATATCATTAATAACCACAGAAATAAATAGTAATAGAATGGTGAATGTCACGTCATCGCGTACATTTCGCGCGTGCCACATTTCAGCAAGCCCTGCCCACAGTGACGTATAGATAATGAGGGGACACTAAGGAATTATTATCGATGTGTGTGTGTGATGTAGCTGTGGAAAATGAAATTATGTTATTTTTTATATAAAAACTGACCATTGCTGATTGTCAGGCAGAATAATGTTGTACAACATGTGTAAACACATGCGCTATAGTGCAATAGTTTGACACGCGCACCACGCCCATGTCACCGTTCTATTACTATTTATTTCTGTGTTAATAACAGTCAGTCAACTACAACAAAGTGTAAATTCTATATCAAAACTGAAAGTGAAAGTCAGTGAACAAAAAATTTCCAAGTCATTACCCAACCAACTCAACGATATACATAAATATCTTGGTATTTACATATCAATGTATACCGTTGTATAGTAATGGGTGTGGTCTAGAACCTTTGTATTGTAAGGCCTAAAAGGCTGACGCTTTTATACGGGCTCACTATGTATGAGGCAATTACTACGATTTACTTTATAGTTTGTACTTACTCAGCGAAATAATGCTGCGTATGGTAGAATTAACAGAATGACTTTGAAAAACAGCCTGAATTTTAGGGCTATTGTTGCGGTTATACACTACATTTGTTTGAAGAAAGTATATGTATTTGTTTTTGTGAATTGACTAAAACAATATAAATTTAAATGTTGCCGTTACTGAACGACAGACAGAAAGCACAGCCGAAATGATGTAAGAAGCTGAACTTTGGCATGTGTGTTCCTTCACAAGCGGAGTAGTGCACTTAAACATATTTTTTCGGAATTTCCACTTAATCGTAGAAACGGACAATAAAAAATGGAGGTGTCCTCAACATGCTTTGTTTGTTTTTTTTTTGTTTTAAAACAGACAACTCCCGCACTAGGATTAAATCCTGTGTCACGGGCGACTTAACAAACATACAACCAACAGACACAATGAACACCCAGACTCGAAACATCAATTTATGAATCACACAAAGTGTTGTCTCGTGTGGTAATCGAACCCACGACACTCGGCGAAGTGTCAAGCAGCGACGCAGCCGCTTAAACCACTACGCCAAGCTTGCACTCACCCAACACAGTTTCCGACAATCGTTGGAGAAGTGGAGATGGCATCTTGGCAAACATACCGCAGGATAGAGGCAATATACGCGAAGTGACTGGCAGTGGCTGGACACAAAGCCGAAAATCGAACGAGGTAGCGTATTATAGGAAATACTATCATTATCCAGCACTGGACTATGACGGCAGGCGTTCGTGCAGGCTGTTTACTTACGGTCACGACTAGTGATATCTTGAGATACACCCTAGTGCAGCGATAGATTGCTGAAGACACCAAAACAAACAGTATGTAATAAGATAAACAATAATAAGATACCTATTTAAAACGCTGCAATATATTATGCTAATCTTTAACCCCCATCTCCTAATATAAACCCAGCCCATAAAATAACAGTAAGAACATAATCAATATCGTTTATTTGAGCTGTAAACAATATGTTTTACGTCGACAATATGGCGGCGTAAACAACACGTCACTGTTATGTGTTTGTTATCGTCTCAAGGACACGGCCTTCGATACAGACTAGAATATTTAGCCTTAATAGATGCGAGATGTGTACAATATTTTATGTAAAGTTTGTTTGGTTGAACGCGCTAATCTCAGCAACTACTGCACCGATTTCAAAAATTCTTCTTCAGTGTTAGATAGCCCATTTATTGAGGAAGGGTTATAGGCTATATAACATCACGCTATAAGCGACGGAAGCGGCGCAGTAGCCTTAAATAACGCGGGTGCAACCGCGGGCTCATCTAGTTTATTGACAAAGTATTTACAATACGTGGAACGAGTAAAAAACAGAAAGAGATCGAAGCTGCGGATTAATTTGAGCTTGCAAAAACACTTCGTATTCACATAAATATGCATACAAAAAAAACAGACACACATAAACTCACAAACGCGCACACACGGCCACATATACACTTATACACACGTACGCAAACATTCACACTCATAACTACGTGTATATACACCTACGTCCGTACTCATGCATACACACACACAATTTAAAACAGGCAACATTAGAACAGTCATCGTGTCCTTATCACAGGTCCTTATTACAAAAGGACGTACACATTCAAACAAGAAAAAACATTCAGCCCGAGTAGGTAGGTACTGTTCTAATTTAAGAACCAAACAGACCAAAATACCGCCTAGTAAAGCCTCCGCAAACCTTAGACTATTTGAGTTATAGAACAAATCCTTTATATTATTATCCTAGATATTCTAGTATTTTAGGGCCGCGAGAGATGTGGTCTCTGGCTAATTTAGATCCACATATTACTTGCCTAAACGTGTCTGATCTTCGTAATATAAGTGTAACGTGTATGACCTAGGCATAATTTGGAAACTTTTGATTATATGCCTGTAAGGCTTTTATAATATATATTAAGAATAACGGATAGTGAGATTAGTGGCCAGGTGTGGGACTTCAAATAGTTTTTATAGCTGCCTTGTGCGTTCCAAAAGTTGTGTTTAAGTTTCTAATAAAAAATTCTAACATAATTTAACTAATGTTGATATTTTTGTGCAAAGCACTTACATTTTGTAAAGTCAATATTGGAAAGCGTCATTTCACTAACAAAAATCTATATATTTATATTTACCCATTTTACACAAATTAACAAATGAGGAGGATAAAATAACTTAAAATAAAATCTGAAATAAAATACATATAATTTTATTGAATATTCGAATATAACACCCATATTCACCAATAAAATATATTCAAACACCTATTTGAATAGGAGCTTTGCTAATGAAAATTACAATATGTTGATGTAACGAACCGTAAACCACACGATTATATCGATAGAAAAAAATTACAACATTTTTTGCACAGACTTCAATTAGGTACGTATTATTTACAGACACTTATTTTAATTTTTGCTAGATGTTATCAGCAGAATATAAAAGATTAGACTTTACCCGCGGCGCCCCCAGCGTGATAATTTGTTACCCCTTGGACCGGGACTTAGACCGGAAAGAGAAGGCAGGGGATTTCCAAAAAGCCTCTCTTAACAGATTTCAAGAAAACAAACGAAAAACAAACAAAACAGATTCCCCAAACAGCTTCTTGCGCCCAGTAGTTTTTTTTAAGACAACTCCCGCACTAGGAATAAATCCTGTGTCACGGGGGACTTTACAAACATACAACCAACGGACACATTGAACACCCAGACTCGAAACAACCATTTTTGGATCACACAAAGTGTTGTCTCGTGTGGGAATCGAACCCACAACACTTGGCGCAGTGTCAAACGTCGAGTCGGCCGCTTGAAGCACTACGCCAACCGTGCATTCGAGTTATGACTGTGAATTGTCTGTCAGTCAGTACGGTATATTTTTAAGTAATTATTAATTGATTACACCTAATTAACCTTCAGCATATTTTACCTTCTATAATAATATTCCATGACAACTCAAACACTTTCAACTCATCCCAACCTACGTACCTATAGCCTGTACTATGGTAACCATATAACTGATAAACAAAATTATAATATAATTATTCTTAAATACATATACTTATAATACGTACATATAAAAAAAAATATGTATAATAATATAATAGATACACAAAACAACAACTTTATTCGGTCTACAAGTAAGTTCAAACACACCCAAAAAAACACAGTCATCAATATTCACGTATGTTTTCCAGTAAAAAAACAACACCGAAAACGACGCCGAAACCAAAACAAAACAGTACTTTTACCACATATCATATATTCAATATAAAAAACCTCTGTGAATACCGTACAGGGTTTCGAAACCACAGGCCTCGTTCGGAAACTGAAAATTGTATGAGAGAAACATTGCATCGTTGGATTGGTTTATATGAATCTACATACGAATGGGTGCGGTGACGATGAAATTATTGGCCGAATAAATATAGAAACAATATTTAAATACATTATTGAGATCATTCTAATCTATATAACTCTGAAAACTGAATTGTAGTTGTAAGTAAGTATGTGCTAATAATCTACTTGCTAAAATCTGTCGTCTTAAAACTATGAAAGCGATTTAAATTTTGTACTCCTTAATTTTTATCAAAGGACTAGAGGACGCCAGCAGCTACGTATGCATTTTTTTAAATTTACCCGTTTTGGCCGGTTCCGTGAGAATTTCGGGAAATCCCTTCTCAGTGCACCTCTACGGTCCCCAGGGAATATACATGCTAAATTTCAGCTTCCTGCGCCCAATAGTTTCGGCTGTAGTGCGTCTGTCAGCCAGTAAGTAACGCAAGGATTTTATATATTAAGAAGAAGATAATTATGTGATATTTTCCTATCTATCCATTGTCACTGTAGCAGACTATAGCGTGGTGAACTTTATCCTAATCTTCCCCATAGTGTGATGAAACTCGTGTCCAGCAGTGGGACAGAGTTTTAATACAGGGTTGATGATGACGACCTCAAAGTCAAACAGAAAAAGCAAAACTTCTATAAATGAAGAGTATGGTTCTAAGCTTAATTTTATTAATTTCAAAGCCTTACTAACGAAATAAGAGAGAAGCTTCGTTTCCTCATCATAGTTACATCCGCACAACCTGCCAGCTTATTCGCTAACTATTTCGCCACTAAACACGAGTACCAGTAAACGAGCAAAGTTTTTGACATCAACTTTCCTGTACAACTAACTAACCTAACTATTACGCTGCATAAATGGAACTCTCTTTCGTCAGTCAAGCTTGTTTATTGAATTCTGCTAATGGTATCTCATTGTGCATCATTGTGTTCTCTACAAAATAAAATTAGCAGAGATTGCGGTTACACCGCGTTTTTTATTTATACTGCTCGGCTCTCGTGGCTTAAAGCGCGATGTTAGCCTTCCTCGATAAATGGGCTGTCTAACCCAAAAAAACATTCAAATCTTACCAGTCGTTTCTGAGATTACCATGTTCAACCAAACGAGCGACGACGAAGCGGCGATAGCCCAGAGGTGTACGTAACGGACTGCCGAGACGATGGTCTCGGGTTCGATCCCCAGGTACCCCGGGCACACACATTTTCGAAGTTATGTGTGTATTTAAAATGTAAATAGCTCGTCAATAATGTGCCCAGTAGAAGGCAATAGGCTCGCCCCATATTACATTGGGACCGAAACATAACTGGCGAAGTGTGGGTGTATAATACACATCTGCCTACCCCTTTGGGGATAAAAGACGTGAAGTTATGTATGTAACCAAACGAGAAAATATACCAACAAACAAACAAACTCCTCAGCATTTTAATAATATTATAGACTAGAGGACGCCAGCAGCTACGCCTGCAATTTTTTTTAAATTTACCCGTTTTGGCCGATCCCGTGGAAATTTCGGGAAATCCCTTCTTAGTGCACCTCTAAGGTCCCCAAGGAACATACATGCCAAATTTCAGCTTCCTGCGCCCAATAATTTCGGCTGTAGCGTGTCTGTCAGTCAGTCAGTAACGCAAGGATTTTATATATTAAGATATGATTCGTCGCTGAGATATTCCATATAACATAATAGTGGGAATTCTACATACATATTATAGGGGATGACTTGCCAAGTTTATGTTTTATTGACCAATTGGCCCATCTATATTTTGTAGTTGACAATACTCTAAAGGGATGAATTAAGCCAGGTGCTAGGTTTGGTGTGGATACGAATTAAAATTCTTAAGTCCCTACAAGTCTTAGCGGGCGCAGATCTACGTATACTATGCTACAAAACCAAGTAGATATTTACCTATAAGCTCCAATACCCCAAGTTTATTAAATTTGTCAACGAGAGAATTTCAAAAACATTAGCCATCTATTATATAAGTAGCACAAAATATGTTTTCTGAATTGTAGACCTTAACATATTTTTACAGAAATCTAATCATTACTAGAAAAAGTTTTTATGCCAGACCCCTATAATACTTTTCATTCGGAATCAAGTACCGATTGTTATTGCCTCACTACTCCACTTTTTCTATTAAGGTCTATAAAAAGGTTCGATACTTTTTCAGCCCACTTATATTTCATACCTAAGATGAAGCATAAAGAAAGTAATAATTTTTTTATATAACCCAAGCACGCAGACTTTTTCTATCAATTCATCATCATCGGCTCTCTTTGTCCCACTGCTGGGCGCGGACCTCTTCTCACTATGCCATAGTCCACACTGGCCAAATGCGGGTTCGCAGACTACACATGTCTTGCGAGAACATTATGGAGAACTCTCAGACATGCAGGTTTCCTCACGATGTTTTCCTTCACCTTTTAACAAGCGATAATAAAAATTTGAAACGCACATAACTTCGAAAAGTCGTTGGTGCGTGCCGTGGATTCGAACCCGAGAACGAACCCCTCTGTGTAGCAGTCCGTCGGTCTCTCCACTAGGGTATCGCTGCTATATGATTCTATCAATTAGTTTAACATAACTTCTATTCAATTTATGGTCTAGCCTCCAATAAATTCTAAATTAACGAAGGCACTCCTACATCATTGAATGCAGATAAAATTTCATTTTCAATAACCCAACGTCATTCGTTACCGTCAGACGTGAACAGAATTGTTCAAATTGATGGTCTGCTATAGACTAGAGTAAGGCTAGGTCGTACTGAGAGCGATTAGCAAAACAATTAAGTACCAGAGCGAATATTTGTTTGTATTCTCAGACACGGAATGACTTTTAAAACGTGTGAAAATCCCATTGAAACTTATAGACACTGTTTAACGTGTCTAGCTTATTTGAAAATGGTGTAAACGTTTCAAAATAGCACGTCCTCCTTAAATGGCAAGGAAAAGCAAAAATAAACACATTTACAAAAAAGTCACGCAGTTTGTTTTGTGTGCCGATTGTGCCAGTAACACAATTTAAACGTAACAAACCCTTTTTATACGCTTTACTGCATATTGTAAGCAAATCGAACCAACTACTAAAACAACAGTTTTGAGCCCCTCAATATTCATTGTGTCTATCTTGTCAATGTGTATAAAGAAATTAGAATTATTTATAAAACAGGAGCTACGCATGGATGGAATATCGTATTTTCCTATTAAAATATGAAAAAGTAGTTTTAAACAAGAGCTAAAAATGTTTGTCTATTTGTTTGTTACCGTGCTTCAGAGAGCACGTAAAGCCATCGGTCCCGGTTCTTGTCTAAGGATAAGGATCGTTAGGCCATGTCGGAGGTCTTCGAGCGGTCTGAAAACTCCGACACCAGAGTTGGCCACACACTCACACGAAAAACAAGAGCTAATAATGCATGCTGTATCGTATTTTCCAAGTAATATAAGTAATCTTGAACAAATCTAGGAATTCAGCAATGTCGATTTTTCATCGCCATATTCTCGCAGTGGGACCAACGCCGTACACCGTCTAGACTTAGACCACGGCGACTGAGGTTTAATTGAGCGATCAATCAAATTGATTAGTTTCTGACTCCGATTACTTGAGTTAGTACTTGTTTCGTACTGATTTATTGAAATTGTTTAAAACTGTGAGATTTTGTTTTATAAGCCGTTAATAGACTATTACCAATAGATTACTGGTAAATAAGTTCCATAGAGTTAGAGTATTAAATCTTACTTCGTAACAGTGAAAAAGCGGCGCTTAAGTAAAATGATCGAAGAAATATATATTTTGCTGATACATTGTTATAACACAGATTTAATCATCATTCTCTTAGTGTTATCCTAGTTTCAATCTGGGGTCCGCTTTCTAGTCTAACCGGATTTGGCTGAATATTAGCTTTTCCGCAGAGCGACTGCCTGTCTGACCTCCGCAACCCAAAGGGATAGCGATATTCCATGGTTTAGACTAGTGTCAGTTTATTAAGAAGGTACTGACGCCCTGTAACGACTATCAAAGATCTTCATGACAACAGGGACCGACGGCTTAACGTGCTCTCCGAGGCACGGGACAAGCGATAGTTAACCATTCAATACGCACATAACTCCGAAAAGTCAGTGAGCGCCGTGGATTCGAACCCGACACCCTCTGCATGGCAGTCTGTTGGTATCTCCATTCGGCTATCGCGCTCGGCAATTTCAATAAATTAATTTAAATCAATATATTATATCGTTTGTAAAATAAACAAATGGACATACAGACACAAATAACATAAATTATTTGTCATTTATTTATTTATTTATAGACTCACGCCTGTATTCTCGAAGGGTTAGGCAGAGGTGTAAATATTACACCGACATTTCGCCATGAATTTTTAGGTCCCACGTAATAGGGGGTGAGCCTATGCCGTTACCGGGCTCATCACCAGACTCTGTGCTACTAAGAATTCGGAAAAACCCTGTAACACTTTTGCCCGGTCCGGGAATCGAACCTGGGACCTCCGATCAGCAGTCGCATACGCTATCCACTGGACCACGGAGGCACTCCTACATTTATACGTACAAAAGCACAGGCCAACTCTACTGCCATAGTAGTAGTCTATTGCCTCTGTCGTAGGACATTCAGGACCAAATTTGGTCTACCAAGCCATATTAGAGCTCACCGAAGAAGATAGTCATGACTTCTACGGTCGCTGTCATCGAAATCGATAAGAAGGACTATACAGGGGGTAAAAAAACCCTTAACTAAAACTGAAATCCCATGTTGTACCAATCACTGCGAACATTTTTTACTTCGGCACCACACCATTGAAATTACTCTGGACCACGGAGGCAGTCTGTATATAAAAATTTGTAATTTTTAGAGAAATGTATTTTACCCGACAAAATAACAGAATATTAACTTTTATAAATAAAAACTTACTGCCAATATTTCTTTACTAAATTATAAAACCTTTTACGCTAGAAAGCAAACAGTTTGTAGCTTCATTCCTTAATATATTCTTTGTATCGGAAAATTCACATGTCTATATTATCAATGTATATAGATACTTACGTTCCAACTTGTTTTCTTTGAACGTCAAAAAGCTGCTAAGAAATTGGATGCATATCGCTACCCTACGTTTTCAAATTTAACATTTTGTATAAAATACTTTGTACTTCGTTCTTTCAAAGTATCCCTTTTCGTTCCACAAAATTGGCTATTATAGTTTTCTTAAGAATGCATCTACATTGCTTACATGTTTAGTAAGTTTTCAATCATTTTAAAGTGCACTTTGAAATGGATCTTGAGATGTTCTCTGTTAAATGTACGGAATGTACTTGAGTTGACTTTTATAAAGGATCGTAACATTAAGTTTGATTTACATTTTAGCCGTGCCGTGTGGTTGACGGCATAGAATACAAGTGTCACCACCCCCTATCTTCCCGTGGGTGTCGTAAGAGGCGACTAAGGGATAACACGATGCAAATACCATCTTTGCGTAGAGACGGAAAACTCGACATCAAACCCTATACGACTGCCTCGTTGGTCTCGCGGCATAAATGTGCGCGTGGGATCGAGAGGTCCCGGGTTCGATTCCTGGGCCGGGCAGTGTTATTGGGTTTTTCTGTCACGAAATTCTCAGTAGCAGCACGGAGTCTGGAAATGTGCCCGGTACGGCAATAGGCTCGCCCCTTATTACGTGGGACTAAAGTATATCTGGCGAAAAGTGGGTGTAGAAATACACCTCTGCCTACCCCTTCGGGGATAAAAGGCGTGACGTTATGTATGTATGTATGTTATATTTTAGCTATTTTGGGGATCGTTATGAGAATATCTGAAGTTGAAATACAAAACGAGCTTTGAATATTTAGGGCGGTTTTAAGATTAGCGTATTTTTCTGCGCGTATACGCTCGTTTCAGCAGACGCGCTTATACGCGCGCTACATAACGCGCTTCAAATAACGTAGTGACATCTTGTCAGTGCCAACATGGATTCTGACGGCTCGCGCTTATACGAGCTTAGAAGCGCGTCAACGGTCGTATGAGTTGTGTACCAAAATGCGTGCCGATACGCGCCTACATGCGCTTCCAAAAACGAGCGTATACGCGCGTATAAAATACTAATCTAAAACCGCTCTTAGTCTAGGCTGAGTTTTAGGGTTCTACACGTAAAAGGTAAAAAACGGGACCCTATTACTAAGCCTCCGCTGTCTGTCTGTCACCAGGCTGTATCTCATAAACCGTGATTGCTAGAAAGCTGAAATTTTCACAAATTATGTATTTCGGTTGCCGCTATAACAAAAAATACTAAAAATTAAAAAAATAGATATTAAGAGGGGGGTCCCATACAATAAACGTGTTTTTTCGTATTTGTTGCTCATAATTACTAACGGTAATTGGTAGAAGCTTAAAATTTTCACAGAATATGTAGTTGTATATTACCTTTCAAAATAAATAATTAAGCAGAAAAAAGTAAATAATAAAGGGGGCTCCCATACAACAAACTTAATTTTTAAGCAATTTGTTACTCAATAGATAGATAGATAGATAGATAATTCTTTATTGTACACCACAAGTCACATTACAGAGTTAAAAGAGAACAAGAAGAAGTTTACAAATATAATGCACAATGGGCGGCCTTATCGCTAAAAGCGATTTCTTCCAGGCAACCTTTGGATGGAAAGAAATAAATAAGGGAAACAGAATTATAAAATGGTGTAGTAATAAAGTTCCTTGCTAAGTAAAGGTAAACATACATATATTACGTAAATACAGAAACATATAATATACATACATGCATTCATACATACATACATACATACATACATACATACATACATACATATATATACATACATACATACATACAAACATACATACATAAATACATACGCACATAACACATTATAGATATTATAGTCACAATACCCTTTTGACACTGACTAGCTACTCAATGTTAATAAAGAAGTAGAAACTTAAAAAATATTGAAGTATACATACAACAAACGTGATTTTCTTCTAGAGATGATGGTACGGAACCCTTCGTGCCCGAGTCCGACTCGCACTTGCCCAATTTTTTATAAACAGCGTGTATGATTATTTCTAATTTACTTTCTATATAAGGTCTATGATTGTAAATATATTTCGTGTCTTTATTTTAGGGTTCAAAAGCTACAACGCTTTTATTTAAACGCAAGCCATGTGCTCAAGTTTTTACAGCGATCTTAGATTTCCTACTCTACGTAGGAAACATATTTGTCATTGATCTAGAATTTTTTTTAGTTTTAAATATGCACGTTTAGATTAGCAGTTCTAGACAAGAACTAAAATATAGCTTATTATAAAGTTATAGAAAGAAGGTTTTTACCGCCACGTCATGTTCATTCTCCTTCGTTGGTATACAATATTCACCACTTAATTTAAAGCCCATCTACACAATATTAATGACGTCAAGTCTAATCATACACCATAGCAACGTCTATAGACGACTATACAAGTAAACACGGGGCGCCGGAGAGTCGCGGCGCCGGCCTTTCTCCAACCTACCTGCTTATGATACAAGTGTATTACAACGATCGATTGAGACGCAAATAGATAAGTGATTACATGTCTACATGACGCGTAGATAAGTGAGTGTGACGTGATATTACGACCTTAGGCAATGAATACAGATTTACATAGAAGCGCAGTTCTTAAGGATTTCGTGTGCCGATTTCAAGTGGAGACTGTCTCCTGTTTAGTTCGTAGCTAGCGCCGTTGGCGGCGCTGGCGTCGTTCTCCGTCTCTCTTGCTCTCGTAGTTAAGATACACAGGAGAAACGTCGTCTCTCTTGCTGTCGTAGAGACAGCTGTCACAGCGCGACTGCCACGCCGCCAAGCAGCTATTTGGAGCACAGAAAGTTTGTCTTCAGAGCGCCCATAAGAAATTGCGTCTCTATGTAAACATCTGAGCTCTTTGCCTTAGGAGAGTAGTCAAATGACTTGTATGGTGTATAGCAGTCATCATCAGTTTAAAACTGCTACGAGTGTAACAAAGTGCGACCTCCACTTTGATACTTCGCAAATTGTTTCAACGCTTAGGTATGCTTTGTGTCAATGGATGTTATGTTTATAAAGTCCCCTGAGATAGAAGATCTCCAATGCGTTCATCATGTCATCATGTCAGCCTAGAGATGTCCACTGCTGGACATAGGCCTCCCCCAAGGTTCTCCACACAGACCGATTTTGAGCCGGCCGCATCCAACCACGTCCCGCGATCTTAACCAGATCGTCGGTCCACCTTGCGGGAGGCCTACCCCTGCTGCGTCGTCTGGTATGCGGTGTCCAATGCGTTAGCTGTCTTAAAAATATAAGAAAAACTAAAGTGAAGGACACTCATTTGGCGCTCAGAATACCCGCCATTGGTGTGTTTAGAAAGAAAGATCTCAACAAACCTCTGGATATATTCACAAGAATGTTATACAGTACAATATCTAAATCATGACATCTGTCTTCGCTACTAGGAATCAGAACACTACAGAGGTTTGATACCTCCAAAGGGGATACCTACATAAGCAAAACTTGGGATCCAATTAAATGTCGCAGTAGTCTAAAGTAAGTTGCAGTATTCTGCACCGAGGTAGTATTTGAGAATCTCTCGTAATTGCTTTGAAATGCTAATCAAACTTAGTGTAAGCTACCTCTAATATACATATAGAAGTCATCATCCTCTTAGCGTTATCCCAGTTTCAATCTGGGGTCCGCTTACTAGTCTAACCGGATTTGGCTGAATATTAGCTTTTCCACGGAGCGACTGCCTGTCTGACCTCCGCAACCCGAAGGGATAGCGATATTCCATGGTTTAGACTAGTGTCAGTTTATTAGAAGGTAACGATTGTCAAAGATCTTCATGACAACCGGGACCGACGGCCTAACGTCGTCTCCGATGCACGGGACAAGCGATAATTAGCAATTCAATACGCACATAACTCCGAAAAGTCATTGGTGCGCGCCGTGGATTCGAACCCGATACCCTCTGCATGGCAGTCCGTTGGTATCTCCACTAGGCTATCGCTGCCTTTTTTACATATAGAAGTACGTATGATAATTTATATTCTTTTCTTATGGCGTTGATACACTTTAGCATTCATTTGTAACAGAAGATAGGTAGTGCATTCGCCGTTTTTAAATTTGTCGAACTGTTCAACGAACAGAGCCAAGCATAGAGCAAAACATCGCTACGAATATTTAACGATCTTCCTAGCAAACGGTCTAGTCGGTGCCGAGTGTGTTACGAGACAACGAAAATGTAATACCGAATACACCCGAATACCAAATGAATAATATCATTTACTGCTTGAGTGCTTGAGTATGATATCAAAAGTTACTAAAAATTTTACAAGTAGATGTCTTACAATGTGAAACAGTTGCAGCTCCTTACAAAAATAAAATGTACAACCATTATATTTTATTGAAAAGAGTGGCCATGAGTTTTATTGCCCGTTATTTCTCGTGGTTCTACCTATTGCATTGCGAACGTGGCAGTAAATGTAAATGTAGAATCATTAAATAATTAACTTAAAATTTTACTTTCATAAGCGTCACTTTGTGGCCTTGATGAAAAATGATTTTGACTTTAACTTGACTTGACTTTGACTGACTACAACGTCTCTGTAAGTTTTCTTCCACGAAGCACTTAACAACGAAAGCACGTTACAACAAATATCGTAACGCCGTAGTCATGCAACCTCAAATAAACACATCTCGAATTCGCCAAATCGAATCACTTAACAACGTTTTTCGTGGTAACGTGTATTACGTTACCACGAAAAACTTATCACTGAAGCCACGTAACCTCGAATAACGAAACCACTAACAAAAAGATGTTACTATTTTCTAATTGTCCACCTTGCGTTAACGAGGGCAGGAAACCTTGCTACACTACTTGTAATAATATGTTGGCCTTAAAAAGGACACATAAATACTGCCGTAATGAGCACCTTCTGAACTCGAATTATCAAATAATAAAGGTAAAATAAAATAGACAAAAGTCAACAAAATGCTTAAAACTTATTTGCTCATTCAAATGTTTATCGGTTTACCCTCCATAAAACCTCCCACCACGGTTCCCATGGTAAATCTAACCTGCCTATTACAATCCCAAAACCTTAAAAACCCCGACATTACAATTTGATATCACCGACGAAATTAACACTGAGCCTATAATAGTCGCGAAACGAGGCTATTTCGGAACATACAATAGCACACCTAGCAATAAGGCTCTGCAACCACTAAAGGTATGAAATGGCAAGGAATTTATATGCAATAGACACAGATTACAAGAAGTATATTTTAGATTTCTGTGGCAATAGAGAAAGGAAAAAAGAATATTTGAAGAAATTGCAATTATGTAATCATGCTTGGTACAATGTACGAACATATATATATATATATATGCCCCAGTCCCACTTTAGTCGGGCGAATTTTTTTCCTACGTTCATTAAGTCCATTTTTGAGCGCTGCGTAGAGTTATGGACGTGATTTACCAACATCATTAAAGTTTTTTAACGGACCTGAATTAATATTTAGAATACAATCTTTATACTCTAATTTTCTCGACTGCTTTGCATCTGTCATGGTCATAAGAAATCTAGAAAGTGAATCCACGGCCTTAACATTTTATAAGTCGTTAAAGTTTCACCAAATTAATTTAAATTTACTTGGTAACTGAATTGGTTTGGTGAATCTTTAAACATTCCATTAAGTTGTGTTTTTCTTTAACGCGAAACATTTCATGCCTTGCTATGCCATCGGTGAGTGCCGAACCTAAAGCTAAGTAGAAGTTGGAGATACAATTAAAACAGGTGAATCTATAGAATCGCTCCTTGGTACGTGGCACATTATCATAAAATACATAGAAGGACATTTGCATAAAGTTGGCGGAGAACTGACAACGCCTGGAGAACACCGTTCTATAAACATACCTGTGTATATATTATGTCTACGGTGTGATGTGAACGGGAGTGTCTGTATGCGAGGTGTAATTGTGTTAGTGTATATCTGCAGACGTGTGAGGTCGTTGTGCATGTGCTAGGAGAGACCTCTATCAGTGGGCTAAGTCAATAAAGCATGATATTAGTTAATGACTTCGTAAGTAAAATCCCTTTAATATTATTAAATCAAATAGGTAATGAATATACAGTGCCACATTACAATAAAATAATATAGCTAACATATACGATATTTGTTGACTTACTTACTTTGTTTACATAAACCGTTGTGAAGAAAAGATATAAGAAGAAAACTAAAAAAATTAAATTGTGTGCTACAAATATTTAAAAGTATATAAGAATTTATCTGCGAATAACTGTATTTTCTAAGAATAAACTAACTAAAATAAAAAGCTAATCCTGGTCTGAAATTCCACGTCATTGTCAAAATGACCCAATTTCTAACAAAGAAAAACCGTGCTACTACCATGCTTTGCGTTCAAACGATGTCATTTTGTGAAGCTTACCCGCCACAAAGTGGTTTCTGATCGGTTTGAAGCGGTTCCGCTAAGTGTGGGCTACTGTAGTGGCGTTACGATGGAAAGTGGCTTATTTACGCCTTCTATAGCTTTTCTCGCGGACCATAAGGAAGGAAACGAGGCGTATCTAGTGAATGGTGGCTGTAATGTGAATGTAATTGCTAAAACTTCGCAAACCTTAGGTTTACCTGCCTAGATCAATATTTTCCATTATGCAACTGGAAAATTTTGATCTAGGCAAATTAATCATTTGGTAAAATAAGTATTAATTAGCTGAAATATGTTTTTTCTTTCTTCCGATTTACCATTTTGATATAATTATGATATATTTTAGTTTTAAATTATCCTTAGAATAAGATGTACCACGCTTTTACTTAAGTAGCGAGTATCCAATGTTTTGGCACTGTTTGAAGTACCATGTTCACTAATATTCATAATTAACCCACAATAAAAAAAATTGTGACGAAGAAAGCATAAAAAGTTGACCTAATTCACAAATAAAGCAAAATCAAGGCGATATATAAAATCATTGTTACCGAGAGAATTTTCGAGCGAGCTGTTGTGCCCTGAAAGCGTAATATACGACCAAATTGTGGTGACGCGCGACGCTAACGTATACAACTTTCTGAAAATTAAACTGTGTCCTTGTTTTAGTCTGTGCAGAAAATAAAACACATCATTTTACTCGTTGTTTGGTACCAGTACTCAGTATAATACATAGAAAAGCTACACAGAATTCTTAATGGAGAAGTGATGCTTTACTTTCCAACATTGTTAAGCATTTACTACGCAGTTGTAGTGCTCTTATATTAATATGGGGACATTAAAGTGAACCATTGCGAGGCGTTAACATAGAGCACTGCCCTCGTCCATGCTACCTGGGCATCACCCTGGACAGAGCGCTAAAATACAAGGCCGGAATAATCTGCTGCGACGTCTAACTTCAACAGCCTGGGGAGCGGCCCCGCATGTAATCCGAACCACAGGGCTCTCACTTTCATATTCCGCGGGCGAATACGCATGTCCAGTGTGGCACCGATCCGCCCACGCAAAGGAAGTAGATGTAGCTCTAAATGAGACATGCCGAATCATAACGGGCTGTTTGAAACCAACCCCGCTCCATTTGCTATACCCTCTAGCAGGCATCGCTCCACCGAATGTGCGACGGGAAATAGCCTGCGCAGTGGAGAAACATAGGCAAGAAACAGACCTGCGACACTCACTGTATGACCATAAGATGCCTCGCGCCCGCCTTAAAAGCCGAAAAAGCTTTTTAAGAATAACTGCTGCCACAAATGACAAACCAAGATTGGCAAGACAGCAACTGTGGGGCTCTAAGTACCCGGCCGCACCAAACTTCCCTGCAGCGAAAGAAAGCCTGCCTCCTGGTCACAACTTGCAGTTGTCGACCTGGAAATCGCTTAATCGCTTGACAACTCAGGTCGGGCGCTGTAGGGAACACATGGCTAGATAGGGATTTATAGACCACTCACTGGTCCACTGCGACTGTGGAGCTCCATCCCAGTCTATGACGCATTTGGTTTCTTGCCCTCTTTGCCCATCTACCTACAGCAAACAAGACCTTAAAGTGGCTTCAGACAATGCCATCACCGTAGCTAAGTTTTGGGAACAGAAAATTTAATTTGAACCATTGATACGAAGAAGAAGGGCTATTAAAATAAAAATATAGGAAATATAGGTCAATGGAATGAAGGAGTTCAAATCTTATACTTGCATTCTTAACAGAAAGCAATAACTAAATACTATACTAAATAGACACATTAATTCGAAGCAATATCAATCTATATTTATATATTGGTTCAATAGAAAATCAAAGATCTATTTGCCCCGATGCACAATGTTCCATTTGAGTAACACCAACTGGTTGATGTAGTCCAAGCCTAAACGCCGAATCAAACAGAAGGTGTATCACGTTTACTTTCAAATATCAGTAACGGGATATCGTTATCAATAATGAGAACAGCGACACAAATATAAGTTAATAGAAAAATCACTATACAATGCAAATAAAATTGCATTATAAAACACAACTTCCATTTATGACAACACACACCAGATAAATGCATCGTATGCGTATAGTACAACCTCCATACTTTAAAACCCATTTAAATCCGATCCGCACGCACAGGTGAAGGGTGGTAAATCTCAAACTGCTGTAACCCCTTTACATGCCTCCGTTAATGTGCCCACCGCCTAACTTTCCTGAGGCTAAGCCCGCGTGTACACTCACGAATCTTGCACAACTTGTACTCACAAGTGGGAAGTTAAAAGCTTCGTATTTAAAGGAACTTGACGATACAAGTTTAAGCAATAACAATTTTGTTTCAGCGCTCGTTTTGTAACGTGTGTGTGGTGGGTTTGTATGTGACTGTGTGTAAAAGTAATGGTGGTTCAGATATTTTTTTGGTTGGTCTAATTAATTTTGTAATGTATTCGTGGAATTGAATGCCTTCACAATAAGTAAATGATATTTATCCATGTTAAATAAATTAATGAAAGACTTTTTTATTGAGAAATATCGCATCATACTCCAAGTTCACAGCCTAAATTACAAAATGCATAAAGATTTAATTAACTTACAAATTAAGGTCTTTTTATGGATATGAATGCCACACGGTTCTTTCTAAAATATTATTTAACAACTTTAGCACACCAAGCGTTTTAGTCTTTGTAATTTTATAAGTGTGCTAAGTTTCCCTTCAAACGGGCGTAAACGCATTGAAAGTTTCGGTTTCACAGGTAAATGATGATGTGTACTGTGTAACCAAATCTTTTCAGCTCATAAAAGCGTATTTAAATCATCTTTCTTGATACTGAATTTCTTGTTTACTTCTCAGATGCATTCTTCGCTGCTTCTTTTCCATGGTCATATTCATTCTTCCAGTAAGTGTAGAGCTACCAACCACCACCTTCGGCGACGATGTCTGGTAGACTATTAATCCCAGATGTCGTCCCCAAGGGTGGGAGCTAGCCGACGCCATGATGATGTCCACTACTTCACTAGAGTTTCTTTTATGAACTCGTTCTTCTTCACTGTAGCTTCTTCACTTTAGGGTTACCGGTTATTTGAAGACAATTGCCTAAGGTAAAGAAAGAAATAAGTTACATGCACAGCACATGTGTTCAAATAAGACGAATATGACACTTTTTACAGCGTAACGTTTAAGCGTAAAAATCTTACTGAATATTATAAAAGTTTAAATAGGTATACATACGCATTAAAATAAAAAATAAAAATACGTTCTGCACAGTGGCGGCGCTAGGCGTCGGCGACGTCGGCGACCGGCGACGTCGGCGACCGCCGACGGCCTCGCGCCTGAGGGGGCCTCGCAGAAAGTTTTACAAGTTACATACCTACTTAATTTCGTTTCGCCAATCATCATCAGGCTTAGGTAGCCGACACCGAACAATTCGGGAAAAAGCTAAGCAGATGATGGTGACTTTAATTATTTTCGAACACGTGCGTGACAAGATCTGTGTTGGGTGAAAATGTTTGAATTGTCATTTATTTACCTATTCATACATTATTTTATAATTTGGTTCACTTAATGTTAAAGGTTTTTTTACAACGAATTAAACGGGGCCTCGCCATCGATTTAAAGAGCCTCGCGAACTTGATGTCGCCGACGTCCACATGTGGTCTAGCGCCGCCACTGGTTCTGCATAACCTAAAAGAAAAATTATTGCTTATTATAGAGGTCATCCAGTCACACATATACAGAGGTAGAAGTATAGGAATTTAAAAGTTCGTGGTCATTTAAACTTATTTTAAATTGTCTTTCGGGATATATACGGCGTACCTTTGTTTGGAGTAACCGATATTTCAGTACCGTAGCATGAACATGGCGCTTGCAACAGTGCCGAAATATTGGTTACTCCAAACAAAGGTAAGTGGTATTTATCGCGAAAGGCAATTTAAAATAGAGGTAGGAGGTTAATAAAATGTAACATTGTATGAGGAATGAGATGAGGATGTATGAGACGAGCCTCAACAAGAACATAAAAAGACTCTCGCCTTAGTAAGCGATTACATTACCACCGCCCATGGATACAAGCAACACGAGAGAAGTAACACAAGTGCGTTGCTGCCCTTTGGCTTGGGAAAGAAACAGGAGGAGGATTTTGATGAGGGATAAGGAATAGGGGATTAGCATCGATATTTAAACTTACCACATTTCTATCAAGTTGATGTTCCTCTTCAGTATCTTCTGGCAATTCGCTGATACACTAACCACCACCATCAGCGACGATATTTGGAGGTACTGGTAATACCCCAGATGTCGTCGCCGAGGGCGGGAGTTAGCCAGAGTTTCCTAAGACTCCATATTACCGCGAGAATCTTCTCTCTTCTGCATTCTTTTTACAGACGTTACGCCCGGAGAATGGTTTATTACACAAACAACTTACCAAGCTTGATGAACATTTTCTTGAATTCGTTGGCATACTAACCACCACCGTCAGCGAATGTTTCTGTGGGTATCGTAATACCCCAGATGTCACTCGCCGAGAGAGGGAGCTAGTCAAAGTTTCTGAGTCCATATTTTCGCCAGATGTTTCTTTCTTCTTATAAATGGGAGTATCTTTAGTCTCGAGTATCTAAGTATTTATAAATTCTGTATATTGAATATATTTACAAAAAAAATAAACAGTCAGGCTGAGAATAAGTAATGGAGCAAGAATCTAAAAAAAACCTGTCTGTTTGTCTGTTTGTTTGTTTGTATAATATGGCACTTTTCACTAAAATGGAGGTACTCAGTGCGTAATATAACCATGTACAAAGGTACTTTATTTATTAAACTATTGCGTGTGGTGACGGATTAAGAATACGGAATTTCACCACCCCATATCATCCCATGGGTGTCGTAAGAGCCGACAGAGGTAGCATACTATGCAGAGAACAGCACTGTAAGAGAAGGAAAACTTAGTACAAATCCTATACCAACCCGTTTGGCCAGCGTGGTATAGTAGGCTAATTCCTCCTTTCAAAGCAAAGGCCTGTCTAGCAGTGGAGTGTTAAAGGCTGATGGTGACAAAGGTACTTACAACACACGGCCATCCACAAAGCACGTCACGTAAACAGAGAGAGGCCGAAAAAAATTTCTGAAGCACGAGATGAGTACATAATATGAGACTAGCCGCAACAAGGATGGGGAAGAGGTAATAACTTATGAAAATCTTGTGACGTCATTTATGGATGAACCTTTACTGATCATAAATTAATAAAGAGTCAATACCATTAGTGCTAAATCGAACAGCATATTTCTTGCATATTACAGTGGTCAACGAGCAGGCGGATCGGCTGATGGTAAGCGTTTACCGCCTGTAGACACAAGCAACACGAGAGGAGTCACAAGTGTGTTGCCGCTCTTTTGGTTAGAAAGCATAGGAGGAGGTGTGGCATGAGGGAGAAGGAATAGGGGATGGACATATTTAAGATTTTTTTCTGCGATGAACTTACCACATTTCTATCAAGTTGATGTTCCTCTTCAGTATCTTCTAGCAATTCGCTGATACACTAACCACCACCGTCAGGAGGTGACATTTGGAGGTACTGGTAATACCCCAGATGTCGTCGCCGAGGACGGGAGTTAGCCAGAGTTTCTGACGACTCCATATTGCCGCGAGAATCTTCTCTCTTCTGGATTCTTCTTACACAGGATTGGTGTGTAATACACCTCTGCCTATCCCATTGGAGATAAAAGGCGTGAAGTTATGTTATGTCTTCTTACACATACAAATTTTCCATCCACCACCTTTTCATACGATTACTATTATTTAATACTGTACGCAATAGCCAAGAAGTAAAGTTTAACAAGATATAACACAAGATTTAAAATAAATATAGATATTTCATAAGACAGGCATTTGTTTCTAGTAATCATCAAAATGTCTCTGTAAACTTCATTTGACAGCAACACAAAACAATAGAATTGAACACCGCTTAAAATCACAGGAGTCACTAGTTTCAAGAAGAGAAGAGAGGATCAGATATCAAAAATATTAAAACCATAATCTTATCTCATCAGCCTGTTGTAGTCCTCTGCGGCGGAACTTACGGCGTTTCTGGGGGAGGCCTACGCCCTCAGGAACGCCTTACGAGCCGATCGCTTATTTTCACAATCGAGGCACTCCCTCCAAGGATCCGTCCTTCTGTTCCGTGTAAAGTTTAATATACAGAAAACATACCAAGCTTGACTTAATAAGCATCCTTCCTGAATGCGTTGTAATACTGACCACCACAGTCGGGGACGATTTTTTGGGCCTTCGCCCCTGAAATCTCTGGTGTCGTCCCCAAGAGTAGGAGCTAGTCACCGTTTCTGAAGAGTCCATATTTCTGCTAGTTTTTTTCTTTCTTTTGCATTCTTCTTACACACGTTACACCCAGAGTATGGTTTATTACACAAAGAACTTACCAAGCTTGATTAGCATACTTCTTGAATTCGTTGGCATGCTAACCACCACCGTCAGCGACGATATCTGTGGGTATGGTAATACCCCAGATGTCATTCGCCGAGAGAAGGAGCTAGTCAAAGTTTCTGAGTCCATATTTTCGCAAGATGTTTCTTTCTTCTTATAAATGGGAATAAAATAAATAAATCCGTTATAAATTTCCGGAATCGTCATAAGACCCCGTCACTTGTTATCATCCTCTTGCCTCAACCAGTCAACTTCCTCAAGGTTTCCTCCGTCTCCTACGTCGATTAGTGTATAATATACTAGACGTCACCAGCGGCTTTGCCCGCGTCAATTGTACATATAAACCATCCTCTTGAATCATTCTATCTATTAAAAAAACCGCATTAAAATCCGTTGCGTAGTATTTAAGATTTAAGCATACATAGGGACAGACAGACAGAAGATAGATTTTGTTTTATACTATGTAGTGATTATACAGAAAACTTACCAAACTTGATTTATTTAGCATCATTTTCGAAAGCGATGACGTACTAACCACCACCGTCGGGGACGAATTCTGTGGAGGGGTTGGCCCCGGATGTCGTCCCCAAGAGTGGGAGCTAGCCAAGTTTCTGAAGAGTCCACATTTCTTTAGTTTTTTTCTTTCTTCTGCATTCTTCTTACAGATGTTACGCCCGGAGAATGGTTTATTACACAGAAAACTTACCAAGCTTGATGAAGATTCTTCTTGAATTCGTTGGCATACTAACCACCACCGTCAGCGACGATATCTGTGAGTATGGTAATACTCCAGATGTCATTCGCCGAGAGAGGGAGCTAGTCAAAGTTTCCGAGTCCATATTTTCGCCAGATGTTTCTTTCTTCTTGTGAATGGGTATATCTATATCCGATCTATACATATAATAAGACAGTAAAAAATAAATTCTGTATATTGCATATATTTACAAAAAACATATACAGTTAGGCTGAGAATCAGTAATGGAGCAAGAATCTAATAAAAATCTGTCTGTTTGTCTGTTTGTTTGTACACAATAATCTCAGAAGCTACAGGACGGATTTGAATATTTTTTTTTGTTGCATTACTATTAGGTCTAGGCGACATATAAGCTATAATTTATTTTGGAAAATGGAACACCTGATGCAGGACCACAACAGCCCAGCAAAACTATAGGACATACAAAATTGCGGTTTGGCAAAAACCATTACACCTGATGAGCATTTTCTGATGAGAGATTAAAATTTGAAGATCTCTAACATCTGATGTGGACCTCTAAGAGCCCAGCTACACTATAACATATACAGACTTGACGTCTTAGCAAAAGTTGTTCAGTCTGATGAGCATTTTCTGTTCACTTATAAAAATCTAAGATCTGAAACATTTGATGAGGAACTATAAGAGCCTACCTTCACCCAAGAGGATTTTCTGTTGAGATCATAGGATAGTTTTTATCACGAGAACTGACATCCACGTGGGCGGAGCCGCGGGTCACAGCTAGTAATAACTAAATTCGTTATAAAACTCTGGAATCGTCATAAGCGCTTGACTTATTTAGCAACCTTCTTGAATGTGTTGTCATCCTAACCACCACCGTCGAGGTCGATTTCTGGGACCTTCGGCCCCGGATGTCGTCCCCAAGAGTGGAGCTAATCAAAGTTTCTGAGTCCATATTTTCACCAGATGTTTCTTTCTTCTGCATTCTTCTTACAAATGTTATGCCCGGAGAATGGTTTATTACACAGAAAACTTACAAAGCTTGATGAACATTCTTCTTGAATTCGTTGGCATGCTAACCACCACCGTCAGCGACGATATCTGTGGGTAATGGTAATACTCCAGATGTATGTCGCCGAGAGTGGGAGCTAGTCAAAGTTTCTGAGTCCATATTTTCACCAGATGCTTCTTTTTTCTGCATTCTTCTTACACACGTTACGCCCGGAGAATGGTTTTTTACACAAAGAACTTACCAAGCTAGATCAGCATACTTCTTGAATTCGTTGGCATGCTAACCACCACCGTCAGCGACGATATCTGTGGGTATGGTAATACCCCAGATGTCATTCGCCGAGAGAGGGAGCTAGTCAAAGTTTCTGAGTCCATATTTTCACCAGATGCTTCTTTCTTCTGTATTCTTCTTACACACGTTACGCCCGGAGAATGGTTTTTTACACAAAGAACTTACCAAGCTAGATCAGCATACTTCTTGAATTTGTTGGCATGCTAACCACCACCGCCAGTGACGATATTTGTGGGTAATGGTAATACCCCAGATGTCGTCGCCGAGAGAGGGAGCTAGTCAAAGTTTCTGAGTCCATATTTTCGCCAGATGTTTCTTTCTTCTACATTCTTCTTAAAAAGATGCAAATGCGTCACTTGCAACCTTGTTGTAGGGTTACGGTAACGCTTGGTAATGGACGCGAGGAAATATTTTTGTATATCATGTCATGTTGAATTTTCAATATTCAGTAGAAATGAATCGTTCCATATGTAGTTATAAAAATTCGTTATTTAATTCTGATATCGTCATAAGACCCCGTCGCTTGTTATCACTGTCTAGCCTCAGCCAGTCACTCTCCTCAATGGTTTTTCCATCGCATATCTATTTTAATAATTTCGCACAGAGGTACGGTAGACTCGATCGAAACCCTATCTGAATAATAAAACATAAAAAAATATGTAAAGATTTCGAGTCGACAACATATATCCACAAAATTCGGATTGTCGAGTATTTTGTTAAATTGTAATGGTTGTGACAGACAAATCGCAGTCGCCATATTGGCCACTCTAGCGAAACATCACTGACACCGGATAACATGTTGAGTGAGTAGTTTGTTTGTGTAAATACTTCTTGCAGTTACCTTAGTTTTTTTTTGATAAAAACAGTTAAAACGACAATTAATGAGGAGATTTGTGTCACCCCAAATTTACGCAAGCGAAGCCGCGGGTAAAAGCTCGTATAGAATATTATACAGAAAACTTACCAAACTTGATTTATTTAGCATCATTTTCGAAAGCGATGACGTACTAACCACCACCGTCGGGGACGAATTCTGAGGGGATGGGGTTGGCTCCGGATGTCTTCCCCAAGCGTTGGAGCTAGTCAAGTTTCTGAAGAGTTTATATTACTGCCAGTTTTTTCTTTTTTCTGCATTCTTCTTATAGACTTTACACTCGGAGAATGGTTTATTACACAGAATACTTACCAAGCTTGATGAAGATTCTTCTTGAATTCTTTGGCATACTAACCACCACCGTCAGCAATGATTTCTGTGGGTAATGGTAATACCCCAGATGTCATTCGCCGAGAGAGGGGGCTAGTCAAAGTTTCTGAGTCCATAATTTCGCCAGATGTTTCTTTCTTCTTATAAATGGGTATATCTATATCCTATCTATACATATAATAAGACAGTAAAACATAAATTCTGTATATTGAATATTTTCCAAATAATATACATTTAGGCTGAGAATCAGTAATGGAGCAAGAATCTAAAAAAAATCTGTCTGTTTGTCTGTACATAATAATCTCCAAAGCTACTGGACGGATTTGAATTAACTTTTTTTGTTGTATTGCTATTAGGTCTGGGCGACATAATTATAGGCTATATAGAATCTTATTGGGTTTACGCGAATGTTACACATTGAAATTAAACTACAGTTTACGGATTTTATCGCGATGTATTGGTTTCACTGTTATTACATTTGAAACGAATGATCTAGAAACTACATTTTAAATTTATTACTAGCCTACGATTCGTTTCTAGATCATTCGTTTCAAATATAATAACTTAGTGAAACCAATACAGCGCGATAAAATCCGTAAACTGTAGTTTAATTTCAATATATAGGTATAATTTATTTTGGAAAATGGAAAACCTGATGCAGGACCACAACAGCCCAGCAAAACTATAGGACGTACAAAATTGCGGTTTGGCAAAAAACATTACGCCTGATGAGTATTTTCTGATGAGAGATTAAAAATTGAAGATCTCTAACATCTGATGTGGTCCTCTAAGAGCCCAGCTACACTATAACATATACATACTTGACGTCTTAGCAAAAGTTGTCCAGTCTGATGAGCATTATCTGTTCACTTATAAAAATCTAAGATCTGAAACATTTGATGAGGAACTATAAGAGCCTACCTTCACTATACCATTTACTGAGTTGACAGCTTAGCAGTATTTGTCCAGTATGATGAGGATTTTCTGTTGAGATCATAGGATAGTTTTTATCACGAGAACCGACATCCACGCGGGCGGAGCCGCGGGCGACAGCTAGTAATAAATAAATTCGTTATAACATTCTGGAATCGTCTTAAACGCTTGACTTATTTAGCAACGTTCTTGAATGCGTTGTCATACTAACCACCATCGTCGAGGACGATTTCTGGGGCCTTCGGCCCCGTATGCCGTCCCCAAGAGTGGAGCTAGTCAAAGTTTCTGAGTCCATATTTTCACCAGATGTTTCTTTCTTCTGCATTCTTCTTACAAATGTTACGCCCGGAGAATGGTTTATTACACAGAAAACTTACCAAGCTTGATGAACATTCTTCTTGAATTCGTTGGCATACTAACCACCACCGTCAGCGACGATATCTGTGGGTAATGGTAATACCCCAGATGTCATTCGCCGAGAGAGGGAGCTAGTCAAAGTTTCTGAGTCCATATTTTCACCAGATGCTTCTTTCTTCTGCATTCTTCTTACACACGTTACGCCCGGAGAATGGTTTTTTACACAAAGAACTTACCAAGCTAGATCAGCATACTTCTTGAATTCGTTGGCATGCTAACCACCACCGTCAGCGACGATATTTGTGGGTAATGGTGATACCCCAGATGTCGTCGCCGAGAGAGGGAGTTGGTCAAAGTTTCTGAGTCCATATTTTCGCCAGATGTTTCTTCTGCTCCATTCTTCTTACGGTAACGTTGGGTAATGGACGCGAGCAAATATTATTCTTAGATCTTGTCATGTTGAAATTTCAATATAGCCAAAGTTGTACATACTACAGAATCTATACATCTATACATATTAATAAAATTGGAGTGTCTGTTTGTAATATTAAAATAACCGCTTTTTACTTAAAACATATGGATGTATACACGGTACATATACTAAAATGTCATTTTTGACAATTTTTGTCTGTCTATCTGTCTGTCTTTCTGTCTGTCTGTTTGTTCTCGCTAATCTCTGGAACGGCTGGACTGATTTTGACGGGACTTTCACTTAGGATAGCTGATGTACCAAGGAGTAACTTAGGCTATAAATTAACCGGGTACGCGAAGTAGTTCACTCAGGACGCGGGTGAAACCGCGGGAATTTATAATAAATATAAATACAGGTTCTGAATATTCAGTAAAAATGAACCGGTTCCATATGTAGTTATAAAAATTCGTTATTTACTTCTGGTATCGTCATAAGACCTCGTTGCTTGTTATCACCGTTCAGCCTCAGCTTATCACTCTCCTTAATTTTTTCCTTCGGTTCCGTGTATATATTATATGTATATAGTATATTATACAGCAAACTTACCAGACTTGATTAATTTAGCATCATTTTCGAAAGCGATGATGTACTAACCACCACCATTGGGGACGAATTCTGGAGTGGTTGGCCTCGGATGTCGTCCCCAAGAGTGGGAGCTAGCCAAGTTTCTGAAGACTCCACATTTCTGCCACTTTTTTTTTTCTTCTGCATTCTTTTTACAGATGTTACGCCTGGAGAATGCTATATTACACAAAGAACTTACCAAGGTTGATCAGCATACTTCTTGAATTTTTTGGCATGCTAACCACCACCATCAGCGACGATTTCTGTGAGTATGGTAATACCCCAGATGTCGTCGCTGAGAGAGGGAGCTAGTCAAAGTTTCTGAGTCCATATTTTCGCCAGATGTTTATTTCTGCTTAAAAATGGGAATATAATAAATAAATTCGTTATAAAGTTCTGGAATCGTCATAAGACCCCATCGTTTGTTATCACCGTCTAGCCTCAACCAGTCACCTTCCTTAAGGTTTTCTCCATCTGCTTCGCTTGTCACTTTTTTGTACGGTAATGGACAAGAACGCGAGGAAATATTTCCCGAAGATCATGTCATGTTGAAATTTCAATAAAGGCAAAGATAGACATACTACACGACATTGATAAAAAATACCGATCTGATATTTCGGAAAGAAATTGGTTCCATTTGTAATCATAAAAAAATCTTTATATTATTCTGACATCATCATAAGACCCCGTCGCTTGTTATCACCGTCTAGCCTCAGCCAGTCACTGTTCTCAAGGTTTTCTCCATCTGCTACGTCTATTATATTATACAGAAAACTTACCAAGATTGACTTAATCAGCAACCTTCTTGAATGCGTGGTCATACTAACCACCACAGTCGGGGACGATTTCTGGGGCCTTCGGCCCCTGATGTCGTCCCCAAGAGTGGAAGCTAGTCACAGTTTCTGGAGAGTCCATATTTCTGTCAGTTTTTTCTTTCTTCTGCATTCTTCTTACAGATGTTACGCCTGGAGAATGGTATATTATACAGAAACTTCCCGAGCTTGATCAGAATTCTTTGAGAAGAATCCTCATCAAGCTTGGGAAGTTTCTGATCCAGCTTGGGAACATTTGCATCTGTATTGTTAAAACTCGAAATTCTCATACAAAATGTGACACAGCAGTGGAATAGGATGATTTTAATAATTTATTTGAAGAGATGTTTTGGAAATTGGTATTTATCCATAAAATAAGTGTGAACAGTTACCTACGCCTACACCCCTCCCGCATCTATCCTGCAGAGCGACGCGAGATTTCCGTGTTTGATTTATAAAGATGAGTAGATACCGAAACTACAGAATAACTACTAGTACAACTAAACACAAACTTTGTTTGTTTCATAGTTTCCTGTTCGTCTCTGAATTAAGTAAATTAGTAGATAAGTATTAAATGGTGCCTTCGGTGTTTATTTAAATAAACAAAAATAGCAGAACATAATAAGAGCTACTGTATAAAAAAGTAAGAGTTTAATAATAAAAAAAATTAATAAAAATATTTTTTTTTCGATACTTAAATCGCGTATCTCCCCGGTATCAAGCAGCTCGTTATTCGTTTCTAGCTGCTAGTTTCAGTTACTACCGGCTCACGAGCCGCTCGTTTACAACTATACTCAGGATTCACCGTAAGACTCGATTGCTTGTTTTCACCATCCAGCTGCAACCAGTCACCCACTTCAAGGTGTCATGGTAAATTAGTAAGAAAACTTACCAAGTTTGACTTTAATCAGGATAGTTTTTGGATCCGTTGGCATACCACCACCATCAGAAACGATTTTCGGGGTTTTCGGATCCGGATATCTCGGATAAGGGCGGGAGCTAGTCAGATTTTCTGAGTCTGATGTGTCCATATTTTCACCAGATTTTTCTCTCTTCTGTATTCTTCCATCTGCCCGCAGATTTGTACATTATACAGAAAACTTACTAAGCTTGATAAGAATACTTCTTGAATGTTGACATACTAACCACCACCGTCAGCGACGATATTTGGGGTACACCCCAGATGTCGTCGCCCAGGGTGGGAGCTAGTCTGAAGACTTCATATTTTCGGCAGATCTTTCTTTCTTCTTAAAGATGGAAATTTAATAATAATACATACATAGACTCACGCCTGTTTCCCCGAAGAGGTAGGCAAAGGCATATTAAAGGCCCACTTTTCGCCAGTGTTTTGATCCCACGTAATAGGTGGCGAGCCTATTGCCGCTTATTGGGACATTTTGTTTGCCAGAGCCTCGTCCGTTGATCGGCAGGTGCACCACTTGCAGGTGAGGTTGGCTTGGGACCCTAAGTTCTTGGTGGGAACCCCATGCACCCATGTAAAAATAATATGACAGGAAAACGATAGTTTCTTCTGAAGACGGTCTATTTGCTCGAAGTATGATATATTAAATGGAAAACTTACCAAGCTTCAACTTAACTAGACTCCATAGTTTCCACAGATCTTTTCTTTCTTCTGCATTCTTCTAAAATATCTAATTGCTTCACCTGCCACCTTTTGTTACGGTTAAATTGGACAAGTACGAAAATAATTAGTTTTTGCTGAAGATCATGGCATGTTGAAATTTCATTATATGCAAATGTACACATATTTTACAAGATTTATAATAAACACAGATTCGTCAGTTGAAAGGAGTTGGTTCTATTTGTAATAATTAATAATTCGTTGCAAAATAGTTTCGTTTCGAACACGAAACAATAGAATTAATTGTTAATATATACAATAAATATATATTTAAAAAATATTTTAGTAGAAAGGAAATTTATCACAAAACTCCGTGTTTTCGCATGGCCAAGTATGTTGTGTGTTCCGGTTGTTCGGATACTAACAAATCTTTTCATATAAACGCTACAAAATAAAACTAAGCACGTTGTGTATCACACAGACTTTGAATATAAAAGCATACAGCATATCATGTCATGTTATGTTTAGGTTAGTTCTATTCATTATTTATAGGTATTAACTTACAGAACAGATAAAAGGTTACAAAGTTACAGGAAAAAAAAACAATTTGACACCACTAAAAAACGCAAAAGTCGTTAATTTGTGGATATTATCTATACATCATACGCAATCAGATATATCAACAATATTGAAATAGTCTGTTAATTCTGTTTTACAATTTATAAAGTAACAGGAAAACAGTAAGAGAATGAGAGCTAACATATAGAAAATAAACGTCATTGTATTTTGTACTCACGTACCATAAGCCAGCATCTTTATTGATGTGTTGACATACTAACCACCACCGTCGGGGCCGACGTCCGGGCCTATCGGCCCCGGATGTCGGCCCCAATGGTGGGAGCTAGTCAAGGTCCTTGAGGAAGCTAAATTTTTGCTTTCTTCTGTATTCTTCATAAAGATGCAAATGCGCCACCTCCCACCATTTGAGTAGATAGACCCTGAACAGCTGTAGGGAAAAGTCACACACACCTTTTCTGCCTGCCCCAGGGGGCGACGATGGGTCCAATATTTTGAGGTCGTGAAAAATAAATTTCAAAAGGCCAGAATCCACCGCACTAGCCAAGTGTGCGACTGAGCGTTGCTAGAATTTACACATAGTATGACCATTCAGCAGGCGATAATTAACACTTGATGGTCAGTAAACGAGACACAACAGAAGTTTTATTGTTAAGATTCCTAATGACTATTCACTGTCCTTCATAGTGTTAACAATGTTTGATTCAAAACACTACAATCTTAATATATAAAATCCTTGCGTTACTGACTGACTGACAGACACGCTACAGCCGAAATTATTGGGCGCAGGAAGCTGAAATTTGGCATGTATGTTCCTTGGGGACCGTAGGGGTGCACTAAGAAGGGATTTCCCGAAATTCCCACGGGATCGGCCAAAACGGGTAAATTAAAAAAAAATGCAGGCGTAGCTGCTGGCGTCCTCTAGTACAAAATAATAATGTACTTGCTCATCTTAATACAATAATGTTCAATACTATGTATAATAATAATCATATCTGCAACAATATCAATCTAACATTTCATTCAAGTACTTATATTTTCTGAGTCATATGAATATATTCTTTCTTCATGCTTCTTGTCCATGTCGATGAACCATCCCAGACACCACCAAATGCTATGAATGCTGGAGGGAATTTTAACCGCAGTATACTTAGCGAACGGTGGGGACTGGCTTTTGCAGTACGGCACCCCGTTAGTATCCCGACATCAGTACAACTCAAGAACAAGTTCATAGACAATACATTACATTAACTTGAATGGGACTAGATGGGAAGTACAGTTGTGGTCATATAATTAAGAACGATTTGAAGTACTAGAAGTTTTTATTTAAATAATGTCATACACAGAGATGTGCAGCTTCTAAGAAGCAACTAGTCATGTTATAAAATAGCCACATTAATAGAGCAACGTGGCTTAGGAATAAAGAATAAAGTTGTCAACTATTTTTCTAAAATTTAATTTATTTTACCAAAGTAACACATTTAAATAGTACTGAAGCTGGACAAATAATTAAGAACGACTTCTTAAACTGAACGGAAATTGTTTTGTATGACATTTAAATTTAAAAAATTACAATAATATGTAGCGCGAAAAATTCAAAAAGTAATTTAATATAGTTTTAACTAAACTTAATAGTAAATAGCATGTCCACGGCTTTTAATTACTGCTTTACACCGACAAGGCATTGACTCTATTATTTTTTTACATTTCTCAAGAGAAATACAGTTCTATTCTACTAAAAGAACGTCGTACAGCTCTCTTAGATTACCGCAGTGTGTATTTGAAACCTTTTTCTTTACTTCAAACCACAGATTCTCTATTGGCTTTAGATCTGGGCTGTTAGCTGGCCAGTCTAAGACAGAAACTGATTGCGCTGTAAGAAATTCCTTTACGGTGCGTGTAGTGTACTTTGGATCATTGTCGTGTTGGAATGTCCAAATAACCGGTAGAACGTCTTCAGCATAAGGTAACATTGTTTCTTCCAGTATATTTTTGTATTGGAATTGATCCATTTTACCTTCTATCAACTTTACAGGTCCAACACCATGTCCAGAAAGGCACCCCCAGGTTTTCACATTTCCACCACCGTGCACCCTAAGTACACGAAAGTTACATTAAATAACTTTCGTGTACTTAGGGTCGAATGCTGTATTCGGGGGCGTCGTACATATCGTTTTCCATTAGAACATACTCTGTTTATTTTCGTCTCATCAGAAAAAAGTACATTTTTCCATTGCTGCACAGTCCAGTTTTCATACTTTCTCACAAAACGCAAGCCGGGCTTGCCTGTGGAAAATGTTCAACATGGGTACCTTCCTTGCTATCCTTCCGTGCAAATTTTCTTCTACCAAACGTCTTCGAATAGTGCGTGCTGAGATTGCTGAAGGGTTATTTTCACCAAGGTATTCTTTTATCAGCTCGTTTGACCCTTTAAAAGGATTTTGTTTTGCCATACGAACGATGTTTCGGTCATCTCGAGGAGTTTTTTCTTTGTCTAGGTACACGTGGAACATTCAAAGTAGTTTGATACGTAGCAAAATGCTTTACAGCGTGGAAAACCATCGTTTTTGAAGATTGTAGATGGTCGGCTATCTTTTTATAAGACCAATTTTGCCGGCGACATTTTATTATAACTTCCCTTGTAGATTTATCTCAACTTTTATTTTTTCCCATTGTATTTTTTATAAGAAGTAATCCCTTTAAATCTTTTACGGCACTAAATGGCGCCAAAATTACACAAACAGTAACCTACAACTGCAAATCGTCTGAGTGTAGTCTTTTTAAATTTGAAAAAAAATATAAATTATAAAGCGTTCTTAATTACGTGACCAGCCATTAAATAGGAATACTATGGTTAGAAGTAGTGTAAAAAAGTTTGCTAATTTATTTTTAGCTAATCATGTGTATCAATAAATTCAGTGGTTTTATGGAAAAAAAATATGATTGGCCGTGTGGTTGACGGCATAGAATACAAGTGTCACCACCCCCTATCTTCCCGTGGGTTTCGTAAGAGGCGACTAAGGGATAACACGATGCAAATACCATCTTTGCGTAGAGACGGAAAACTCGACATCAAACCCTATACGACTGCCTCGTTGGTCTCTCGGCATAAATGTGCGCGTGGGATCGGGAGGTCCCGGGTTCGATTCCTGGGTCGGGTAGTGTTATTGAGTTTTTCTGTCACGAAATTCTCAGTAGCAGCACGGAGTCTGGAAATGTGCCCGGTACGGCAATAGGCTCGCCCCTTATTACGTGGGACTAAAGTATATCTGGCGAAAAGTGGGTGTAGAAATACACCTCTGCCTACCCCTTCGGGGATAAAAGGCGTGACGTTATGTATGTATGTATGTAAATTATGATACCGAGAGAAATAAAAAAATGCATGCAATTAGCTATACGTCTTAGTTTGAAAAAATCTTCCCATTATATCAGCGTTCTTAATTATATGACCACCACTGTATATCATAAGGTAAGAAAATTATTCGAAATCGTTGCATCAATGATGCAGTTCTGAGATAACATACATATAAAAATACAACTAAATAGAGACCTCTATTTGAAGTCGGTTAAACAATATTTTACGGAAAAGGTCGGATTGCCCGAACATTTATATAACTGGTCTTAGATTACGATATAATCAGACATGTTGAACTAACAAATGTTTACATGATTTTATTATTTAGATCATAGGTGTGTTACAAAGTGATTTAAGTCTTTGAAAAATCAAATCTGAGCATCCGTGTAACCAAATAATTGCACTTAGATATTATAAATTTGTTTTCTTATTTTTACAGAAGGCTTACGGACTAATTAAACCTATGACATGTAACAATTAGTATTATCAGTTTGCCAATTAAAAGCCCTCACTTATGAGTATAAAAACAACGAAGATTTTTGTACTTGTTTTACATATTATATCTATACAAAAAAATATCAATATAAAGATACCAGTATACACAAAAAAATACAATCAAGAAAAACAATCAACAAAAATAGAACAAATTTCACTCAGTCAATCCTGTGCTGATTCGGTGTTAGTACTCACATTGTCAAAGTATAAATTGGCCAATTGCCGTCTCATGATCGTAACGCTGGTGCAAAACAGATCAATATTCAGGTCCCGTGCAAGCGCATTGAAACTTGCAGCACTTCTTCGGGAAAAGGCCCCTATAGTTTGTTAAACGAAAAGGAACATTCAATATTGGCCGTTGACGAAAGCTTAACAAATTCGTTAGAATTTAGATATTGGCTAATAAATCAGGGCAGTCAATTTGACCATTAGGAATTTTCATCAGAAAACTAAAATCCCCAATACTTCGCCTTATTTCCAAAGGTAGGACGTGAAACCTTTTACATCTGTGTTCGTAATCAACTGAACATTGCTGTGTAATACAACAATGCTGTGTAATAACTGAAATACCTACCTAACTAACTTGCTGTGTGATAAAATAAACATCAAAGTTATTTGTAAGTTAGTTCAGTTTTGTCTTCTCGTCATAGATACTCGTTATTACGATAATGCGTTCAAAACAAAACATTTCAATCATCCAATCAACCTTCAGCTGCTTATTAGCTAACTTATAAGGAAAACAAGATACAAATCATCTCAACTCAATGATCAAATGTGAAACTTTTCTTATCTAACTTGTAACAATGTCTTCATTAGACAATGCGTTTGTTTGGAAGTTATTTGATTAGAAGTCGTTAGTGACATGAGGAGGATACATCTCCTTAGATTTAATAATGCTGTGTGTTGTGTTTTTCTTTTTCCTTTTTTATTTAATAGGCGAGAAACGAGAAGATCGCCTGATGGCAATATACCCACAACACAAGATGAGTCGCAGGTATGTCGGCTAGGTTAGGAAAGGGAATAGAAAGATTAAAAATAATTAGATTTTCACAGATTCTTAAGGAAATTGAATACACGGATTCATTTAATAATGAAACTAACATAAATAATACTAAAAAATTATATGAAAAGATCCGATTCAAACAAAAGAAACAAAAATTGATTGCTAACTTTTTATTAAACATTATTCATCATGTTATTCCTAGTATAATATTTCACATTAATTAAATTAATCACGAACTCCAATTAATGAATTCTGTAGCAAAATATGTTTCTCGATAAAGTATTCATGACAATTGATCAAAGAGTATTATTCGAAATATAAAATACAGAAAAGCATGTTCAATTAAAGATTCATGGAATTTCAATAATAAATGTTATTTGCAAAAATAAAAGTATATGAAATAATTTTATGTTCATAGTATTTTCTTGTGTACGCGAAGGTTACACATTGAAATCAAACTACGGTTTACGGATTCTATCGCGATATATTGGATTTAGTTAACCGTAGTTTGATTTCAATTTTATGTTCATTTAAAAATTAACAGAAAATGTATGGAATCCTACTATAACATTCTATAAAACGTGAAATTTTGTGAGTATGGATACTTATAAGTTACTCTTTCAAAATAAAACTTGATTTGCCGTTCGTAATTTCTCATTTCATTTATTTCATAATAGCAGATTTCTTTGCGCAAAAAAAAAAATTTGTTATGATAACAAACACAATAATGAGAAGAATAGTAGTACAACCATTTCATAATAGGTACTGACTGTGCTGCATTTAATATAATATATATAATAATAATAATATAATATTCTACCACATTCACACAACACCGTTATGTCAGCGTGCTACCGTGCTTCGGAGGGCGCGTAAAAATGTTGGTCCCGGTTCTTGTCTCAAAACAAGAATCGTTAGGCCATTTCCGAGGCCTTTGAGAGGTCTGAAAACTTCGACACCAAAGATGGCCATCCACTCGCCCGAAAAAGAAAGAAAGATACTCTTTGCGCAAAAACAACTGAACGGAATTTGGTGAAACTTTGCAATAATATAGCAAATCAAATCAAAATCAAATCAAATTTTATTTGTTAAACATAGGTTTACAATAGTTGGAGACACATATAATAGTACGCTATGTTTTGTCATTTAGACATAACAAATATTAGGCAGATACCAATTTAATTAACAAGAAAATAATCAATATAAGATGTCAAATTAAATACATATTATGATAATTTTAATTGTCAAATTCGTAAATCAATAGCAACACAATAGTAATCGACATTATTTAACATTTAAGTATAAAAATTTAATTTATCGTTAAAGAACTCGTCAATAATGCGAAATGCCAAATGTATTCAATAGGGAAATAATAAATTGTCAAAATTAGAAAGATTTTACAATTATTATGATTGTGAAACTTAGTAGCAATAGTACAAAAATGTAATTTAACTTAATAATTATAATGTATCATTTAAAAATTCGTCAACAGTATAATAACATTTGTCAATCAACATTTTTTGAAGTACAGGTTTTAGTTTATTTATTGGCATTGTTTTTATTGAATTAGGGATTTTGTTATATATTCGAGGAGCTATGCCAAAGAAGCTCTTGTACAACAGAGAGGTTTTACATTTTTGATGACATAATTGATTGACATATTGAGCACGCATAGTTCTTTTAACAGTCGCTAACATGGTGAACAAATGTAAGTTCTTTATTACAAACAATGTAGTTTCAAGAATGTATAGCGCAGGTAGTGTCAACAAGTTCAGTGACTTAAAATAAGGTACACAACTATCTGTAGTTTTAAGTCCGCACATTGATCTAATGCAACGCTTTTGCATCCTAAATAATGTTTCTCTATCGGTCGATTGTCCCCAGAAAAGAACACCATATCGTAAAGCCGACCCAACTAGTCCATGATATGCCATTAATAAAGTCTCCATGTTAACTTTCTTAGATAATTGGAAAAGTTGGTAGGCCGATTTATTTAAGCGCTTACATAGATTTTCCACTTGGAGTTTCCAATTCAATTTATTATCAATACATATCCCTAGAAACTTATAATTTGTGACCTCTTCTATCAAGCAATTATTGTATGTAACAGACGTAGCTGGATTTACGCGCCTTTGATGGAAATGCATTATTTTAGTTTTATTCAGATTGATAACCAAATTATTTCTGCCTAGCCAGTTTATGATATCTTGTAGACAACTATTGATGTCATCTTGATAATTATCAGGATTTGTACATTTAATAATTGCAGTGCTATCGTCAGCAAAAAGTATCATTTTATGTGCTATTGCTTTTGGAAGATCGTTGATGTATATCAAGAACAATAACGGTCCCAATACACTGCCTTGTGGCACGCCGTATTTTATGTGCTTTGCTTTGGACATATAGAAAGTTTCTATTTTACTTTTTGAGCATATTCTGGAGATTTCTGTACATTGACTTCTGTCGCTTAGATAAGACTCTAGTAGTTTTAGAACATTCCCTCTTATGCCATAGCCCTCCAATTTCTGTAGTAGAATCTTATGATCCACATAATCGAAGGCTTTAGTCATGTCTGTATATAAAGCACATATTGGAGTACTATTGTCTAAAGATGTCATAATATTATATAAAAGTCGAAAAGTGCCATATTAATTGTAGTATTTCTCCGAAATCCTTTTTGTTCTGTACAAAATAATTTATGATTTTCAAAATAGTTGTAAATACTGTTATAAATTACTTTTTCTATTATTTTTGAAAATACAGATATTTTTGCAATTGGTCTGTAATTTTTTATTTCAGTTTTGCTGTTTCGTTTAAGAAGCGGCTTAATAATAACCTTTTTTAAATCATTTGGGAATAAGCCGTCGGTAATGCAATGGTTAATAATATAGGCTAGGGGTGGCGCTATGATATCCTTAACATATTTAATTACTTTTGTGGGATACACCATCGTGTCCAACAGTATTCGTGTTTTTTAATTGATTTATTATTTGTTTTATGTCAATATATGTAACAGGTCTCATAAATATAGATTGAGTTGATATATTTTGAAAATTATTTTTATTAATAGTAATGTCAGTGTGAATGTTATGTTCAATTATGTCAATAAAATAATTATTAAATTCATTGGCAATGTCAATGGGATCTGTGATAGTCAAGTTATTTTGTTTGATAGATAATATGGATTCTTGTGGAAGACGTGATTGATTTTTATTTATGAGCTGCCAGGCTGCTTTTGACTTGTTTTTCGAAATCTGTACGAAGTGACAATTTTGCGATTTCTGAGTAAGTTTTATAATTTTCCTATATCTAGATGAGTACCTTTTAAAAGCAATTTTGTTTTTTTTTATTAGGATTTAACCTATATTTCCAAAGTAATTCTCTTTGCTTTTTGCTGCATATTTTTATCCCCTTAGAGATCCATTTAGATTTTGTGTTTGTTTTTATGGTAATATATTTTTTTGGAAAACATAATTTATACAGAAGTAAAAATTCATCCATGAAGCTGTCAAAGCATTTATTTGTATCCGTAGCGTTATAGACTTGCACAAATGATAGACAAGTAAGGTAAGATTTAAATTTTATGAGGTTTTCTTTAGAAATATCTATCTTAATAGTTTTCCAAAATTTAAATTTACAAGTCTTTTTTATAGGGACTTTCAATATTTGGGATGTGTGGTCAGAAAGAACGAGATCTATTACTTCAGCCCTACAATCCCTGTGATAGTTGTGCGCAAAGTTATCAATGCATGTATTGCTGATCAATCTAGTAGGTGTATAAAGAGCAAGTTTTAAGTTGTACTGCTGTAGAAAATATTCGAATTCTATTGTCATTTTAATTCTTTTAAGAACATCAATATTAAAATCTCCACAGACGATGATATTTTTGTTAGAATAGAGTCTAAGTTTATTTAGTATGTTTTCTAATCTATCATAAAATATGGTACAGTTATTTCCTGGTACTCTATACACGCATATGATTATAATATTTTGGGATACGATTTCTATAGCACAGCATTCAAAAGCATTTTTGACCGATTGTTTTGCTATATCTGGTATTTCCTTATACTGCAGCCCTACCCTTACAAGAATACATGCCCCTCCACGTTTAACATTTCTTGAGTAGCATGCAGCTAGGTTAAAATTCGGCATTTGTAAGAAATCTTCGAACCCAGCTTCTATAAAATGTTCTGTAATACAGAGTATATCTATAGAGGTCCCTTTATTATATAACTCTTCTAATTTAACTGCGAGAATGTCCAGCTTGTTTATTAGTCCTGCTATGTTTTGATGCAGAACATTCATATAGCTATAGAAAAAACTGAGAATTATTGTGTGCTGGCGCATCTGTTAAAGTAGCATCTGTTAAAGTAAGTGGTTGCCTGCAATGAAAACTATCAATTTCCAAGTGGACGGCAAATTGAACGCTAAGATCTTTAATTAGACTTTGTAGATCTGAGATTATAATTTTTTGACCTATGATATTCAAAGCTCCAGATCGATGACTATATGTGTCATACGTATACGGCAAATTTAGGTTTGAGTCTAGTATAAAAGCATAGTTATAAGTCTCGATATCCATATAGAGTAAGTTATTAAAAGTATCTACTCGACTATTGAACATTAAGTTAGTGTTATTCATGTATTTGAATGTAGGTAAACAGATTATGAAATTTGTATGACTCAGTAATATTAACTTGTCTCGAGTAAACTTGACGAGATCTCTATAATTATGTGTTTTGTGAAAATCTTCCTCACCTATATAAATAATGCAGTAGTCGGATCTGGTAGAGTTGCGGAGTTTACCCTCAATGTTTTCTAAAATGTGTTTCAATCCACATTTTGGTTTGCGATAATGACAAATTTCATAATTGCCTATTTGCCTTTTGTCTATTAAGTTGTATAGCCTATTGCATGTTTCACTACTTAAAATACATATCTTGTGTAGCTCATTTATGCATGGTGCCGAGGCCGTTGACGGGTCATCAAACTTTATATTTTGTGGGTCAGTTCCTGTATTTTCTATTGAGATTGAGTTGTTTCCATCCTCGTTTGTTGTTGTGTTGTTATATTTAGATGTGGGCATAATTTTTTCCAATGTTTGTGTGTGTTTATTTATACCACAGTTTTTCTTCTTCGCAGTTTTCTTTGGCGTTAAATTTTTCTGTTTAATTGGACTACTTGTAACTTTTTTCAATATACTATTTTTCTTTAATAATTCTTCATTAGTTTTCTTTAGTTTACAATTTTCTATTGAAAGTAATTCAATTTCTTCGTGAGCGCTATTTAGTTGGGATGTTAATTCTTCTATCTTATCTTTTAATATTTTTAATTGTTGACAATTTTCTTCGTCTTCTGACATATCTGGGACGGAGTTTGTAGTGCAATTCAATGTTTCAGAAATTATATCGCTATCGTTTTGAGTGTCTGGGTCTGAACGTGTTCGGGTACGGCGAAGAGTAATATTCTCCAAGAAATTCATATTAATATATTATTATCAATTCCACTAAAAAATACAAACAATTGCTGTGGTATCCCTTAGGCATTAAGCGATAATCCTACCGAAATATTTTGTTACTCTGGCAACCCTGTTGACAGTTTCTTGTTTAGCTTTTCACCGCCAGAGGTAAAAGTGGCACTAGCTGTCATATAAAAATTACACAAGTGACAGCAATGACAGACCTTAAGTGACGTTTGTGACAATTATTGTAGTTCAGCTATCGGCCGCGCGATGTGATGATGGCAGTAGTTGCTATTGAATTATGTATGTTGAAATGTAGCTATTGACCACTAGGGGCAATAATGTCACTAGTTGTATGATTTTTAAATGTAGTATTTTTCTTAACGTCTTCTTATGTTCGTACACTGTATAATTTATATTATTTATTGTTTTTTAAAGGGTTATTGCATTTAGTGTTTATTGTTGTATTAGTCACTGCACAACTGTTTTGTGATACATTATTTTGCACACTGTTTATTAAGATATTGCACTATTATCACTTGATCTAAGGGAAGTTGTTATAAGTTTATTTACACTTGTTTAAGTTAGGCACCAACAATGTCACATGGAGTTTATAGCTTTTACAGTTATTTTATTCACGTTTGATAACATAATTCACTTTATTAACTTATAAATATATTATTAATCACAGAGGTACTGTAAACAAGACGGGTGTTGCCAGTCAAACTCTTCAAAATAAAATATGAGGTAACTTTTATCATGATACCTGTTACCCATGCAGACGCCGGGCAGAGACGCGGGCAGAATATTGTCGTAGTACTTACCAAAACTTGCTTGACCAAAATGTGTATATTTTTATACTAATATTATTTTTTTAGTCTTACGTCTGTAACCCTGAAGGGATAGGTAGAAGTGTAAAGTTACACACCTACATTTCGCCGTGAATTTTTAGGTCCCACGTAGTAGGGGGCGAGCCTATTGGCGTTACTGGACACATCATCAGACTTAGTGCTGCTACTGAGAATTCGGAAAAACCCAGTAACACTTTTGCCCAACCCGGGAATCGAACCCGGGACCTCCGATCAGCAGTCGCATACGCTATCCACTGGACCACGGAGGCAGTATAGCTTATTCTTCAAAATAAAATATTAGCTAACTTTTATCGTTATAGCTGTCACCCATGCAGACGCCGGGCAGAGACGCGGGCAGAATATTGTCGTAGTACTTACAAACTCGCCTGACCAAAATGTATATCTTTTTATACTAATAATTATAAGGAGATGAAAACGGGAAGTATGTGTGTGTAGTGTCTCTCATGTGATTGTGTATCCAACTCTGCGTATATTACTACAAAATTTCATCATAATCTGTTAAAGAATTATCCGTGAAAGAGTAGAAAACATCCATCTATCTTCACAAACTTAAGGATAGCAGGATCTATCAAAGTCTATTCACGCGCAACTATTATAGACCAAACTCTTTACAACTTGTCTTAGTATTGTGTGCTGAAACTCCCCAGAGACTCGACGCGGTCTAACCGATCGGTTTTCGACCGATCATGACGCCACAACTTCGTAGTCGAGGTCGCCGCTGTTTGTTCGACTAATTTGTCGAAGTGATTGCGCCGTGAGTGATTGGTTGTAACTTACTACACTTTTACGAGTTCAAATGATTTTTGATAAGATTTTTTAAGTGGGTAATGAAGGGGCCTTGTTTATTAGGGTAGCTATTTTAGGATTGATTCTTTACAAAGTTTCTTTGGCCGGTAAAGTTACAAATTGATATAGATTTCTCTTCTCTAATAAGGAGTCTGAACCAACAACGGTGATCTTATTTAAGTAATGTTATGTAAAATAGACTTCCATGTTATCCTAGTAGATGACAGGTACTTTCCCTTAGCAGATGTATAATAAAAATTAATACAAGTTCATGAATCATAATCGAGTCAACAGTCTCAGGTCCGTGATGATGACATAGATTTATCCATTACTCCAGTGCAGCACGGAGAGCATCTTATTATGCATAATATTATGATATATTTATTGCTATAGCTAACATGTAACGGCAAAAACTATCGCTATTAAAAACACTTGGCTAGAAAGAAAAATAAATTGAAACACAATGGTGTTTCAATTTTTTTAAAATTTCTACACATCACAATTCTAATCATCAAACGACGCCAAATCAAATCAAATCGAACAGTAAAATACACATACATCACACTCAAATATATAGCGAAAATTTCATAACATATGAACATGACACAATATTATTGATACGTAAGGCGACATTATTTATGACAACAAGTTTGCAAAAATACGACACGACCACATCGCCACATAATCGATCGACGCCGCTATAAATAGGGCCAGCCCTGACGCTGTTTTAATATTTTAGCGCAGGTTTGTCACTGAAAGCGATTGAGATATTTTATGGTTTATTACTTTATTATAACATCATCAGGATTACTTTTATGTGATTTGTCCGGCTACTGGACACAAGGCTCTCTTAGTAAGTAGATAGATTATGTATAGGGCTTATGATGACTGGTTTCTGTCTCTATTTTTCTTTCTTATTACATTCATCATCATCAGCCCTATTTATAAAGTGACCCACTGCTGGGCACGGGCCTCTTCTCACTTTTAGAAGGATAAGGCCATAGTCCACCACGTTGGCCTAGTGCGAGATAGCAGACTTCACATGTCTTTCGAGAAGATTATGGAGAACTCTCAGACATGCAGGTTTCCTCACGATGTTTTCCTTCACCGTTTAGCAAGCGATAATTAACAATTTAATACGCACATAACTCCGAAAAGTCATTAGTACGTGCCGTAGATTCGAACCCAGACCCTCTGCGTAGCAGTCTGTCGGTCTCTCCACTAGGATATCGCTGCTTTACTTCTCATTACATTATATTTTCATTATCATGGTGTACGATTTTTATGATATCGATCCCAAATTCAATATTGGTAATGCCTTTTTCAATTATTTATTAAAACATACACAAAACTACAGCAGTTTATTTTTTATATATCTCTCTTAAAATTCTAACCTTGCAGCAAAATTAACTAAATAATGGATTTGGTAATGTCTCACACAATAAATTATTATAGCCTTTAGAATACTCTCTATCTCTCTCTCTTTTATATGTAACAAGTTTTGCAAAGGCAAAACACAAAATATAAAACACTACAACATTATTAACGTGCTTGCCTCTTTAAATACATCACTTTCATACTACAAAACACACTATTAAAATTTTAAAATAAAAATATATAAACCTGAGTCTGGAGTTTTCATTATAAATTTAATAACGCCAATCTAAATTAATAGTAAACGAATCTGGCGGGTTCTTAAACGATGATTAAATTTTACAGACGTTAATAATAATGTAAAAACTCACTAGATTATAAAGTTTAAGTGGAAAGATTCTTAAATTAAGTTAAAAAGGTAGGTACAATAGGTATTGCAATGAAGCCAAAGAAATACTTTAAGTCAACAACTTTGGTTGAACTCAATACCGGCCCACATGTTCCCTTTCTTCTTTGATCCCGGGTCGTTTAAGCGGTACCTACGTAGTAAGTTTTACTTTAAGTCAATCAAGGTTAGGGCCATCATTGCCGTAGATATGATATTGGGATGATGGCGTTCGCTATGAGACTGAATAGTTGCTTATGATCAGGCTGCATGCAGTAAATTTGATATGCAATAATAAAAATAAGTCAAATACACGCTTACACTTCATATCAAGACAAGTTTAATAAGTTAGATGAGTACCTGAGAATAAAGAGTAGAACACTTTCTTTATACATGCTGACACACAGTTAGCATGATAGTATTAGCTAGTCTGATTTATAAGCTACTAGAGGATGCCCGCGGTTACAACCGCGTTATTTAAGGCTACTGCTCCGCTCCCGTCACTCATAGCGCGATGTTATATAGCCTATAGCCTTACTCGATAAATGGGCTATCTAACACTGAAAGAATTTTCCAAATCAGACCAGTAGTTCCTGAGATTAGCGCGTTCAACCAAACAAACTCTTCAGCTTTATATATTAGTATAAGATAAGATAATAACTATGCTTTACAAAAGTCCACAGTTGCTGCACACACCAACAGCGAATACAACCTATAGACAAAACTCATTTGTTATTCGAGCGAGTCGTACATTCAATGCGGCATGCCGGAGTGCTGATTAAGACTTATTCACAAATAGTAACAGCCAACTTAAAAAAAATCTTATGTGCCACTTTCTTTGGTGATTGACGATTTCTCTGTTGCAATGTAATGTTTCCTTATCTTTTCCTTCTTATTTCTTGCCTGTATCTACAGTTTGAACCACAAGTCAAACTGTCTACTTATATCTATTATTATTTATACTTGTCTACTCTTTCTGTTATCTGTGAAAACTTTTAATTGGCCTTAATTTTGAATGCTCCTCTCTGTATATTATGCATATTAGGTAAGTTTTCCTAAATTTGTAGAATAAAAATAAAAAATAAAATAAAAGATTTTGTTTTGTGAAATAGTTACAAATATATATCACGCCATAATAGAAGTAGAATAGGATTCCAAATAGTTTTTTATAATAGATAGTAATGTTTTCAACGTTAATATTTAAAACCTGTTTCTCAGCAAAGCTGAATAATTTACGCATTATGCTATCTTAGACATATTTGCGTTGTCATAATATTTGAGAATAATAATATTACAATCATTAAAATTTTATGCTTGAACTTGCTGAAATCATTCTAATTTAAGTTTACTTTGTTATTTCAACACACCTCGACAGTTTCGAAGAAGAATCTTGTAATACTTTTATAGTCACAGAAAAATGCCTACAGTAGTATTTTGCAATAAGACCAGAAAACTCAATTTGCTTTCTTGATCTAAGGAGTTGCTCAAGCTTGATCTAAAGGGCATTAAGGTCGGATTCTAATTTGGCTGACGTCAGGTGATTATTTCCTTCCTTAGTGATAACTTTACTGTCATCTGATTTTAATGTGCCTAGTGGACGGTTATATTTCTAAGTTAATACAGTTACGACTTAAGAAATTTCTGCCTTTACTTACTTGTATAGTTTTGACATTTTGCTAACTCATTCTTGACCTTGATCAGTAGATTAGCTGAGTAATTGATTAATTAAGTTTCAATCGACCTTGAAAAGCCATTGCTCACGAAGGCAACGCCCATCCAGGGATGAAACTCATTCAAGCGTTTAACGACTTCCGAAAATACTGCCTTACAGAGATACTCTTAGATTTTGCTTTTAACAAATTCACAAAAATCGTTGTATTATTAGCTAACAAAGTAATTTCGATTCTCGATCGACCTGACATTATCTTTGAAGGCTCGTCAAGCGAAAGAAACTTGTTCAAGCGTGTAATTTCATAAAGATAAACAAAAAACAAAGACAGCCTGTCTTGCCTTGTTGTCTTTGTTTGTTCAGGAGGTAAAATTGACCGACACTAAAAATAGAGACAGCCCTAACGCTCCTTCGTTAATATTTGATGTCAGGTTTCCCAATGGGATGAAAAATTTAAAATCTATTAACGTGCGTGAGTGAGGGTCCGTGTATATTGCGGGATTATTTTATTGGATTCAGGATTTAAAGTGCTCTTGATAGTGTTAGGGTATACGCTTCTAACCAATGTCAATATTGGAAGGTAATTTGATCGAGGCCGAAGGTTCATACATTTTAAAATGAAGCGGTAGGTATGTTTTAGATGGAGGAAGAAGTTAGTTAGTTGGGTACGTAAGTGAGTTTGCGTGAATTTAGTTGGTATGTATAATTTATTTTAAAGTATCATTTGCCACTTCGAAAAAAGCGAACTTTACTTGACTTGGAACACCGACATATAAAGGTTAATAACTAGTGTAATCAATTGACACAGTGCAAGCAGCTATAGAAATGCAAGCACGCAGTAGCAATCTTGGATTGTAATTTACGTGACATAAACATCAAAATACATATATTGAAAGTTTAAACACATAAATTGTAGATTCATGCAGCGAGTAGTAGATTTAACCTTCAAAATAACAAAAACACATTTGACACACCCATACCTATATAATTTATTCTAGGTACCTTTATAATTTATTCTAGGTACTATCTAGCAACTAGTATTGTATATACCTTTAGTACCAAATCAACAATAATCCTCCTACTACAGCATAATTTACCCATTTGATAACGATCACATAACAAGCAAGACCATGAGGGAAACCGTCCATTAGCTATTAGTATATTGGCTGCATTTATCCACCACAGGGCGGGGCATTCATCGTCCAATTTCATAGACAGACGGTAGAAAGCCTTTTACAACTGACGGCCATTCAATACGGGTTGTGTGTTTATTTGCTTGGTGACCTGATTGAGTTTGTGTACGATACTTTTCTTGGCAGATTTGAGGAAACGTACAGGTTTAAAATAATTATTGAAAAACATTAGTTTTTGCCGTCAAACGTCAACAGAAAAAAAAATAACTGGTATTATATAAAATAAGCATTTTTGAGAGAAATTAAAACACTAAACGTGTCAGATCTTTAGAACAGGATCGAGTTTTTTTTTTTGTTATGGCAGATTAAGAGAGCTTTTCTGTTAGGTTTCTTTTTTGTAGTAACATTTACCTTTGTTTTTATAAAAAAAAAACCTGTCAAATTGACTTCACGCTGCCTGATGGTAAGCTGACAGTGAAGTCCTATTGGGAAGGCCACCATCCCCAATTGCTGGTAAAGCAATGTGACATGACGGCCCTCACTTTGACGGCCTTGAGAGATGCTTTTTCACGCCCCGCTTAAAGGACGCAGGATCAAGGGAGGAAGGAAACACGTGAGCTGGCAGTGAGTTCCACATCTTTATGGTACGGCAAAGACAAGATGTACCGAACCTTTTCGTACGTGACGGTATCTGATCTACCGTATAAGGGTAGCACCTTAACCCGGCACGTGTTGTTCGGGATAGGAAAGGAGAGGGTGGGTTTTTTTTTTTTATGGAATAGGGGGCAAACGAGCAGACGGATCGCCTGATGTTAAGCGATTACCGCCGCCCATGGACACCCGCAACACCAGAGGAGTCACAAGTGCGTTGCCGGCCTTTTAAAAAGGAATACGCTCTTTTTTTGACGGTTTGAAGGTCGTATTGGTTCGGAAAAACCGCAGGCGACAGATCATTCCACAGTTTACAGGTGCGAGGCAGAAAGTTTCTAGAAAAGCGCACCGTTGTGGCTTGCCAACCATCTAAATGATGGGGATGGAAATTCTGTCGCGTAGAACGATGGCGGAAAGAGGCGGCAGGGATTAATCCGAACAACTCTTCGGAGCACTCCCCATAGTAATAGCGATAAAAGATGCATAGCGAGGCTACATCTCTACGCAGCGCCAAGGGGTCTAACTGATTGCAAATATCTTGGCAGTCGACAATTCGAGCGGCTCTCCGTTGGATGCGGTCTAGAGGGAGAAGCTGGTACTGGGGTGCCCCTGGGGATGAGTTGAAAGAGTTCTTCTGAACACTCACCGTGATACAATCGGTAAAAGACAGCCATTGAGGCTACGTCCCTGCGTAATTGCATATATTCAAGAGTCTTAGTAGCCTCAAGGTCACCTATGATACGGACAGCACGCCGCTGCAACCTATCATGGGCATCTAGCAGGTACTGAGCGGAGCCGTTCCAGAGATGAGAGCAGTATTCCACGCAGGGGTGAACCTGAGTCTTGTATAATAGACACAGCTGCTCCGGCGTGAAAAACCTCCTCACTCTGTTCAGGACTCCGAGTTTTCGAGATGCCGATTTAATAACACCCTCAATGTAGTTTCTCTGGTTGAGATTGCGGCGTATGTCCCTACCAAGTATATTTAGACTGTCCTGTATCGGTAGTGGAGTATCCAGAAGAGAAGGTTGGGGAAGGAATGGAGATAACTTTAATTACCTTAGAATTCTTGCAAGTAGAATATAAAGAGCTCTCTTTATATTTAGTCTAACCTATAAATATATCTTTCGCCTGCCATTCGTAACAGCCCGTCAAATTAAAGCAACATTTCCAGAGGTCAACACTTGGACAGCCGGCCGTTTGTTGTAATATTTAAATCAGAGAAGCACCGTGCTTTAGAGAGACGTACTCGTCAAATCGTACGGCCATGTCGGAGACCGAAAAACTCCGACACCAAAGTTGGCCTTACATTCACACAAAATACAAGCTAAGCCGATTTATTTGAATGAGTATTGTTTATATAAGTATTTATCTTTAATCAAATGTCTCTACAGATCTCACCTTAAACCCCACGGCTGAACAATCTCAAATAACGATCAGAGCCTCCAAGCCTGAGAACTTGGTCGATATAATAATGTCAGAGTTAAAATAACAGTGAATCAATTACGAGGCAAGTTTTGATTAAATTACAGACGATATCATCTGAGAAGCAATTGAAACCGAAACCGTGGCCGCTGGACAGTGTTTTGGGTGGCATAAGTCATAAGCGACAGCGGGTTTATTAATAATACTGGAAACTCTTAGCCGAAAACATGGTATCAAGTGTTTCAATCTTATATTTTGTGGCATCCTTACTAGAGTAATTAAAATAAGTATGCAGTTAGTAATTTTGAGTCAATAGGTTTAGTGCTCCAAATTTAAGAGTAACATGGCTATATAAAATAATAAGTATATGTAACATAGCAGCCATTGGGCACAAGGATCTTAAATTTGACTTGTATCTTCCTTGGATAGCATAAGGTGCAGGGTAAGAAGAGATTACCCAAATTCCTACGCAATCGAGCAAAAACGTATAACTTGGTTCATTCAATACAGTATACCCAAGAAATGCAGAATGCAGTGAATGTTATTAAAATATTCCGAATAACTAAAACTCTAAATCTTTTAATGTCAAAAAATAAAAAGTTCTTACTCGCTCATATCTCATAACTTAGATTCACTTTCTACCTAACTGCTCGTGACAAACTTGTGACCTGTAAGAGCCCAACTTGGGTATAATTTAAGATGTCTTCTCACTGCCTTCTGGAGTAGTAACGCCGGGCTCACCTTCGAGATAAGTGTGGTTGGGCTTTATTTACTGTACCCACGATGTACCTTGTAAAAATCTATGTTAAAAAAGGAGATCATATTTGAACACCTGAGATCCATTGTACAACTCTTGCTTACTGCATCCTGATGTTTGATAGATGAATGTTGTTATGACAATAACTCTTAAAATTAGGGTAACTATAACCGGTTGTACTCACATATTATTTTTGGTTGGAGTAGTCCTACTAGCTACTCCGACCAAAAATAGTACGTGAGTACAACCGGTTATAGTTACTCTAATTATGATAACTCACGATAGTTTTTACTCTAACTCTAAAAAAGTACTTACATAGGCAATACGACCATAAGGATATTTTTAAAGAAACATCAACTTTATAAAAATACTTAACTTACAATGCTTTTTTCACCGATTTGTCGCGGTCATCTTTTCCCTCAATTTTATTTTATATCCAAAATTACTAAGTGTGATTTGGTATGTATATATAGTAAACTGTGTTCCAATGATCTCAATACATCATCGACATATTATTTATGTTTCTTGTTTGTTCAAATCACACTTTATAATTGCACCAATTCCATCACCATAACCTCATAAACTAGTGACCAAAAGATGCCCGCAGCTACACCCACACCCATCCCACACCTATATTTAAATATAACAGATTCTTCCCGATTCCGTGGGCATCCGTCGTCCTTGTTTTGTCTGCTGTCAGTCAGTAAGAAATAATCATATATATACAGAAGATTTAGAACTATTACCTCGTAGTATTTCGTTACGCGCTTCCTCTACATTCATTACTCTTTTCATACATGCTTGCCAGTTTCGGATGCTTCGGACTTTTAAATTTTTCAAGACGTACCCAATTTGGTCGACGAACGTCTTACGAGGTTTGTAAGGATGGAAGCAAGTGGCGTTCTGTTTTCTCTGCCTACCCCGACGGGAAAAAGGCATATGTATGTAAGTATGAATTTCGTTACGTTCCACTAAATCAACATTTCTCTTCATAATACTAGATTCACTCTCCTTGGAATATTTGTTTAGCTATACTTTATAATACCACATAAGCTCAGCTGATGCGCGCCATTGTTGTCATAGAGTATAAACGATAGAGCTCTGCGGTCTAATGAAAGGCGGAACGTAAGTGCCTGTGCCTGAGGTTATCCACAAGATAATCTCTTTGAAAATAATCTGAGGGAAGATTAAATGGTGTGTTTTGCGCACACGTTTTGTTGTTTATTAAAGAGAAAATGGAGTTGCATTTTAGTTGATTTGAGAAAAATATTTTCGAGAGATTTGAAAGGATTTAGGTGTTGGCTATAAATGGTACTTTATTTCTTGAGTTTCACATTCATTGGTTAAGATATGAGTAATCTTACCTTAGGCATTTAATATTTGCCTTCAAATACAATTGTAAAAACTTGTATGAAACATATATGTGTGGATAAATAGTCGAAATAAATCCCAGCTCCGTTGTCCTGTATCAAGCGAATGTGATTGTATATTTATTTTCGATCTAAACCGATATAAATAAACCGCGAACAATGATTAATTAATATTGCCTAAATCAATTACAATAAATTGAATGGACAAATTCCAATCAATACATAATACTGTTAGAATACAAATTTAAACTAAACACGTGATAAATCCGCGAACAACGTGCGTTTAACATTCAGCCATGTTTGTTTTAAGCGTTTGTTCTGCCATAAATTGTTCAGGACGGACCAACCGACAAACAGTGTGTTTAAAGATAATACAATAATTGGTTTTTGGTGGCCGATTAAAAGGCAACGTACGTATGCACGAAGTAATTTTGCATCCAATTTATCGGATGACAGATTGGATAAGCTAATTTTGTGTCAAATCTTGTTGGACTTGACAGGTCATTGAGCTTCAAGGCAAGTTTTTACTGGCAGTCTTAACAGATAACTAATTATTAAGTAAAGAAAGAAAGAATGAAAATAATGTTTATTTCGACAAAACTACAGAGTTAAAATAATAAAATAAAAATAGTGTACATTGTTTTTTTTTCACATTATTAGATTTGTATAGCTCTGTCGAAATGGGTCACCATCTCAGCATTTGCTGGGTGCCCTATTTGCTGGGTGCACTGATTTTCAGTGGCCACCCTGGATAGTGATGCATGGATGGAGGCAGAAAATACTGTACCCGAGAACATATCGTAGGATATCCATACATGGTTCCGATCGAATGATGAAAATTTTCCCATGGTTTAATTCCTCCAGCGTCCATGGGTAAGCTAATAGATTATTAAAATTTCGTATTGATTGGTAATTTTCTTATAAATATTGTGTTGTTTTTATTCAAATAATTGACAAATTTATAGTGACTTTTACCTTCTGAGTCACAGTATAAACTAGTTCAGAAGGTACAGATATACTGCTAACAATAACCTAAAATCAATAATGATTTATTATTGGCCGTGTGGTTGACGGCATAGAATACAAGTGTCACCACCCCCTATCTTCCCGTGGGTGTCGTAAGAGGCGACTAGGGGATAACACGATGCAAATACCATCTTTGCGTAGAGACGGAAAACTCGACATCAAACCCTATACGACTGCCTCGTTGGTCTCGCGGCATAAATGTGCGCGTGGGATCGGGAGGTCTCGGGTTCGATTCCTGGGTCGGGCAGTGTTATTGGGTTTTTCTGACACGAAATTCTCAGTAGCAGCACGGAGTCTGGAAATGTGCCCGGTACGGCAATAGGCTCGCCCCTTATTACGTGGGACTAAAGTATATCTGGCGAAATGTGGGTGTAGAAATACACCTCTGCCTACCCCTTCGGGGATAAAAGGCGTGACGATTTGTCATCTGTATAGGTTTATCATGGCGATAAAAGAATTTTGAATTTGAATTTGACTAATTCGTTTTAAAGTACGAATGTGCTGGTACATTAGGGCTTCGATGCGTGTAAGTTGCAGAATTTGAATATACCTACTCCTGTGCGAAATATTTGGTTTTCAGCAGCATAATAATTGTAAGCATTTTGTGTAGTAATTTAGTAAAATATTGTTGAGATTTTTGGGTTGCTCTTAATAGTTGCCTTAAAAACCAGTTGTTTACCCAAACAAATACTGTGTAGTTATCAAATCCAGGGACAAACTAAATAAAACTATTTGTATTTACATAACAAGCTGCAATTGTCAGCCAGCTTGTTATCCGCTGCTTGCTCGTTCCAGCTCTGAGCTGCGAGTACTTGTCGAGAGTGCAAAGTGGCAATTTGGTACATTCGTAGGGCTGTTGAGGATTTCTCGCGTAAGCTGGTGGTGCTAAGGTGTCTACTATATAAGTAGTGTTTTGAATAAGATTTATTTGTTTCTCGAACGTAGATTCTACGGTAGTGTATCGCTAAAACAGTGATTAATTATGATGGCTAGTAATTTTGATGGCTTTTTTTACTATCATCGTCATTCAAGTCCCAGTTCCAACTGAAGACCTCTTCGCCTTGTAGCGCAACTCAATTGTTAAAAAATACCTACACTTTCAAAGTAAATCTACAATAGACAATATTATATTTCTGAAGTCAGTTAAATGCTTATCGTGTGAAGCATAAATCACGTACCGCAGTTTTCAGATTTCGATTTCACCTCTATGCTATGTCTACTCGATATCTCATTCGTTTATACCATTCACTGATGGAAGCAGAGTAGATGTGATCTTTAAAACGACGGAACTTTGTAATAGATCGCGATGAATATTTTGATTCACTACACGATTGGCGTAGTAGTTAAAGCGGCCGCCTGGCCGCTTAACATTGCGCTGAGTGTTAGCACGGTCCTCACACTAGGTTACAGTTCGTGTAATCCATAATTGTAATTTTATTTCGATTCTCGATCGACCTGACATTATCTTTGAAGGCTCGTCAAGCGAAAGAAACTTGTGTGTAATTTCATAAAGATATACAAAAAACAAGGACAGCCTGTCTTGCCTTGTTGTCTTTGTTCGTTCAGGAGGTAAAATTGACCGACACTAAAACTAGAGACAGCCCTGACGCTCCTTCGTTAATATTTGATGTCAGGGTTCCCAATGGGATGAAAAATTTAAAATCTATTAACGTGCGTGAGTGAGGGTCCGTGTATATTGCGGGATTATTTTATTGGATTCAGGATTTAAAGTGCTCTTGGTAGTGTTAGGGTACACGCTTCTAACCAATGTCAATACTGGAAGGCAATTTGATCGAGGCCGAAGGTTCATACATTTTAAAATGAAGCGGTAGGTATGTTTTAGATGGAGGAAGAAGTTAGTTAGTTGGGTACGTACTCATAAGTGAGTTTGCGTGAATTTAGTTGGTATGTATAATTTATTTTAAAGTATCATTTGCCATTTTGGAAAAGCAACTTTGCTCGGCTTGGAAAACCGATAAATTAAGGTTAATAACTAGTGTTATCAATTAATACAGTGCAAGCAGCTATAGAAATGCAAGCACGCAATAGCAATCTTGGGTTGTAATTTACGCGGCATAATCATCAAAATACATATTTGTATAAACACCTAAATTGTAGATTCATGCAGCGAGTAGTACAGTTACCCTTCAAAATAACAAAACACATTTGATACATCCATATAACCTTTATAATTTATTCTAGGTACTATCTAGCACCAACTATACAGGGTGTCACAAGACCCATCACCAAGCCGAAGTCTACTCGTTGTGGACATCATGCCAAGTCATACTAATCAAAAATAATCTTTGGGAAAAGTTTTTTTTTTTAGTTTTCTCATTTTTTAAACCGCAATTTAAAGCGCGCGCGTGCAATGCTTGAAATACCTACTTATCCATGGGGTCATAGGGCATCTAAAGAACACATTGGCGGGGTAAATGCATCGATTTTGTACCTAATTAGAAAAATTTCATACCAATTTTGAGACTCAATATCTCCTGAACCAGTAATTTCCCAGGTATGGTTCCGAAGTAAAAAATGTTCGAAGTGATTGGTACAACATGGGATTTCATTTTTCGTTAAGAGTCTTTTTACACCATGTATATACCTTTAGTACCAAATCAACAATAATCCTCCTTCTACGGCATAATTTACCCATTTGCCATCGATAACGATCACATAACAAGCAAGACCATGAGGGAAACCGTCCATTAGCTATTAGTATATTGGCTGCGTTTATCCACCATAGGGCGGGGCATTCATCGTCCAATTTCATAGACAGACGGTAGAAAGCCTTTTACAACTGCCATTCAATACGGGTTGTGGGTTTATTTTGCTCGGTGACCTGATTGAGTTGGTGTACGATACTTTTCTTGGCAGATTTGAAGAAACGTACAGGTTTAAAAGAATCATTGAAAAACATTAGTTTTTGCTGTCAAACGTCAACAGAAAAAAAATTAACTGGTATTATATAAAATAAGCATTTTTGAGAGAAATTTAAATACATAACGTGTCAGATCTTTAGAACAGGATCGAGTTTTTTTTGTTTTGGTAGGTTAAGATAAGAGCTTTTCTGTTAGGTTTCTTTTTGTAGTAGCATTTACCTTAGAATTGTTGCAAGTAGAATATAAAGAGCTCTCTTTATATTTAGTCTAACCTAAAAATATGTACTTCGCCTGCCATTCGTAACAGCCCGTCAAAGTAAAGCCACATTTCCAGAGGTCAACACTTGGGTAGCCGACAATTTGTTGTGATATTTAAATCAGAGAATCACCGTGCTTTAGAGAGACTTACTCGTTAAATCGTAAGACTATGTGACCTAGAAACTCCACAACAGAGTTAGCCTTACATTCACACAAAATACATCCTGATCCCATCTATTAATAAGTATTGTTTATATTTATCTTCAATCAAATGATCTCACCTTAAACCTTACGGCTGAACAATCTCAAATAACGATCAGAGCCTCCAAGCCTGAGAACTTGGTCGATATAATAATGTCAGAGTTAAAATAACAGTGAATCAATTACGAGGCAAGTTTTGATTAAATTACAGACGATATCATCTGAGAAGCAATTGAAACCGAAACCGTAGCCGCTGGACAGTGTTTTGGGTGACATAAGTCATAAGCGACAGCGGGTTTATTAATAATCCTGGAAACTCTTAGCCGAAAACATGATATTAAGTATTTTAATATTATATTTTGTTGCATCCTCAATAGAGTAATTAAAATGAGTATGCAGTTAGTAATTTTGAGTCAATAGGCTTAGTGCTCCAAATTTAAGAGTAACATGGCTATATAAAATAATCAGTATATGTAACATAGCAGCCATTGGGCACAAGGAGCTTAAATTTGACTTGTATCTTCCTTGGATAGCATAAGGTGCAGGGTAAGAAGAGATTACCCAAATTCCCACGCAATCGAGCAAAAACGTATAATTTGGTTCATTCAATACAGTATACCCAAGAAATGCAGAATGCAGTGAATGTTATTAAAATATTCCGAATAACTTAAACTCTAAATCTTTTAATGTCAAAAAATAAAAAGTTCTTACTCGCTTATATCTCATAACTTAGATTCACTTTCCACCTAACTGCTCGTGACAAACTTGTGACCTGTAAGAGCCCAACTTGGGTATAATTTAAGATGTCTTCTCACTGCCTCGTGGAGTAGTAACGCCAGGCTAACCTTCGAGATAAGTGTCATTGGGCATTATTCTGTAGCCACGATGTACTTGGTTAAAATGTATATTAAAAAAGGAGATCCAATTTGAACTCCTGAGATCCAGTGTACAACTCTTGCTTACTGCAATCTGATGTTTCATAGCTGAATATTGTTATGACAACAACTCGAAAAAAAAGTACTTACATAGGAAATAGGACTATAAGAATATTAACACTTTGAAGGACAGTAAACGTCTATAGACGTGATAACAATAAAATTCAATTGTGTCTCGTTTACTGTCCGTGAAAGTGTTAAAAAAAAACATCAACTTTTAAAAAAATACTTAACTTACAGTGCTTTTATCACCGATTTGTCGCGGTCATCTTTTCCCTCAATTTTATTTTATATCCAAAATTACTTAGTGTGATTCGGCATGTATATTTAGTAAACTGTGTTTCCAATGACCTCAATTCATCATCGACATATTATTTATGTTTCTTGTTTGTTCAAATCACATTTTATAATTGCACCAATTTCATCACCATAACCTCATAAACTAGTGACCAAAAGATGCCCGCAGCTACACCCACTATATTACATATATTTAAATATAACCGATTCTTCCCGATGCCGTGGGCATCCGTCGTCCTTGTTTTGTCTGCTGTCAGTCAGTAAGAAATAATCGTATATATACAGAAGATTTAGAACTATTACTTCGTAGTATTTCGTTACGCGCTTCCTCTACATTCATTACTCTTTTCATACATGCTCGCCGGTTACGGATGCTTCGGACTTTTCTATTTTTCAAGACGTCCCCAATTTGGTCGATGAATGTCTTACGAGGTTTGTAAGGATGGAAGCAAGTGGCGTTCTGTTTTCTCTGCCTACCCCGACGGGAAAAAGGCATATGTATATATGTATCTATTTCGTTATATTCCACTAAATCAACATTTCTCTTCATAATACTAGATTCACTCTCCTTGGAATATTTGTTTAGCTATACTTTATAATAGGTACCACATAAACACAGCTGACGCGCGCCATTGTTGAGTCATAGAGTATAAACGATAGAGCTCTGCGGTCTAATGAAAGACGGAACGTAAGTGCCTGTGCCTGACGTTATCCACAAGATAATCTCTTTGAAAATAATCTGAGGGAAGATTAAATGGTGTGTTTTGCGCACACGTTTAGTTTATTATTAAAGAGAAAATGGAGTTGCATTTCAGTTGATTTGAGAGAAATATTTTCGAGAGATTTGAAAGGATTTAGGTGTTGACTTAAAAGTGGTGCGTTTTCTATTCGTTTTTACATTTCTTGGGTATGACAAGAGTAATCTTTATCTTAGATTCCATTTTTGTCGTTAGTCGTCAAATAACAAAACTAAAGAACTTCCACACAGTAAATATATATAAATAAATGTTAATAGTATATCCCAGTTCCTTTGTCCTATATTAAGCGATTGTATGTTTATTTTCGATATAAACCGCGAACAATGATTAATTAATATTGGCGAAATCAATTACAACAAATTGAATAGACAAATTCCAATCAATATATAATACTGTTAGAATACAAATTTAAAATAAACACGCGGTAAATCCGTGAACAACGTGCGTTTAACATTCAGCCATGTTTGTTTTAAGCGTTTGTTCTGCCATAAACTGTTCAGGACGGAGCGACGGACAAACAGTGCTTATATAGATAATACAAAAGGCAACGTATGCACGAAGTAATTTTGCATCCAATTTATCGGATGACAGATTGGATAAGCTAATTTTGTGTTAAATCTTGTTGGACTAGACAGGTCTTTGAGCTCCAAGGCAAATTTTTACTGGCAGTCTTACCAGACAACTAATTATTAAGTACGAATGTGCTGGTCCACTAATTAGTAACCCTGGCTATAAAAGGGCTTCAATGCGTGTAAGTTGCAGAATTTGAATATACCTACTCCTGTGCGAAATATTTTGTTTTCATTCAATTTAGTAAAATATTGTTGAGATTTTTGGGTTGCTCTTAATAGTTGCCTTAAAAAACAGTTGTTTACCCAAACAAATACTGTGAAATTGTCAAATCCAGGGACAAACAAAATAAAACTATTTTTATTTACATAACAAGCTGCAATTGTCAGCCAGCTTGTTATCCGTTGCTTGCTCGTTCCAGCTCTGAGCTGCGAGTACTTGTCGAGAGTGCAAAGTGGCCATTTGGTACATTCGTAGGGCTGTTGATGATTTCTCGCGTAAGCTGTTGGTGCTAAGGTGTCTACTGTATATATGTAGTGTTTTGAATAAGATTTGTTTGTTTCTCGAACGTAGATTCTACTGTAGTGTGTCGCTAAAACAGTGATTGATTATGATGGCTAATAATTTTGAAGGCTTTTTTTGGCATCATTGTCGTACCAGTCCCAGTTTCAGCCGAAGATCTCTTTACCTTGTAGCGCAACTCAATTGTTAAAAAATACCTACACTTTGAAAGTATTTCTACAATAGACTAAATTATATTTCTGAAGTCAGTTAAATGCTTATAGGGTGAAGCATAAATCACGTACCGCAGTTTTCAGATTTCGATGTCACCACTGTGCCATGTCTACCCGATATCTCATTCGTTTATTCCATTCACTGCTAGAAGCAGAGGTAGACCTGATCTTTAAAACGACGGACTTTGTAATTGATAGCGATGAATATTTTTTTAAGCAGCGATAGCCCAGTGGTGTACGTAACTCGGGATCGATCCCTGGTACCCCGGGCATACCTCTGACTTTTCGAAGTTATGTGTGTATTAAAAATGTTAATTATCGCTCGCTTAACAATGTGCCCGGTAGATGGCAAAAGGCTAACCCTGTATTACATTGGGACCTAAACATAACTGACGAAATGTGGGTGTGTATACACCTATGCCTATCCCATCGGGGATAAAAGGCGTGAAGTTATGAATATTTTGATTCGCTACACGATTGGCGTAGTAGTTAAAGCGGCCGCCTGGCTGCTTATCATTGCGCTGAGTGTTGGAAGTACGATCCTCACACGAGGTTACAGTTTGTGTAATCCGTAAATTGTTATTTTGAGTCTGGGTGCACTTTTTATCTGTTGGTTCTATGCCCCGCAATATGGAAGTTATTCCTAGTGAAAGTCTTTATCAAAAACTAGAGGATGCCCGCGGTTATACACGCGTTATTTAAGGATACTGCTCTGCTACCGTTGCTCATAGCGTCATGTTATATAGCATAAAGCCTTCCTCGATAAATGAGCTATCTGACACTGAAAGAATATTTCAAATTGGGCGAGTAGTTCTTCAGATTATCGCGTTCAACCCAACATACAAACATACAAACTCTTCAGCTTTATATATCAGTATAAGGCGGGTTTTCCTGTCACGCTGATCGCACGCTGACGGTCCGCGCTGATGAGTCAATATGTATGAAGTACTTCTAGCGTTTTTGAGTCGCGCTGGCCGCTTAGCGCTGTCGGCCGTCAGATACTTCATACATATTGACCTATCAGTGCGGACCTCGCCGTGCGATCAGCGTGACAGAAAAACCCACCTAAGATATAGTGTTAATGACCGCTATAGCTCTACTTTTCTAAAGATTACTGTCTAAACAAAGACGTCTAACATTATTCATTTACCCACCCAACAAAGAAAAGCTATGAAAAGCACAAGTTGTATTCGCAGATGACACGCAATATCAAGTGTCATCAAAATGTCGTTAGAACAAACATGTTACAAGTTTATATTGTTTCTGATTATAATTGTGCCACTTTCGAGTTTTATGTGTTATGGGGGTGTAAAACAAGCTTGAAACAAGTCTTATTATACGGTAGTATGGTTATGAATGTTTCTAATGACAAGTAAGATTTTATATAATATTAAAGGGCATGTAGATAAACTGTCCCACTGCTAGGCAGGCGCCTCTGCTTAGTATGAGAAAGGTAAGGCCAAGTGCAGGTTGGCAGACTTCACATATATTTCGAGAGTATTATAGGTAACGCTCAAATATGCAGTTTTCCTCACGGTCCTTTCATTCAATGCTAAGCAAATGATAACGTTACGCAAATTTAATACACAATTCACTTTGAAAAGTCATTGGTGCGTGCCGTGGCGATTTGAAACCGGGATCTTCTGCGTAGCAATCTGCTAGTCTCTCCACTGGGCTATCGCTGCATATATATTCTTTAATAGCAGAAATCAATGTGTATAAAGCGATAAGCAGGCAAAACACCCCACGTGTCATGCTAGCCTTAACGTTATTTAAACATCGATTTTACAAAATAAAGTTATACTTTAAACGATATCCATTAACATGTCCTCATTGCGCTGGTTCCCATTATATAAGTATAAACTAACGTATATGGTCGGGCAAATGAGGTATTTTTACCCTTTAAATAAATATCCATTAGTATCCTTAAACAAATATTGGGCGGGCATTACTTTGATCGTAGTAATATCTACAAAACGATCATTTTATTCTATTGTAACATCTACTCGAAACTTCTTTACAAAAATGTCCAAATTAATTAAAAGCCTAAATAGACGATAAAAAACTGTCGTTAAAATATTTGTAGCCGCAAATTATGCCCTCTCCAGTCGTAACGAACGATAGCCTTCCCACACAATTCTGTTTCATTCCGTAAAACTGCATTTCATGGTTATTTCCCGAAGGCTTTCAAGCGATATAAACAAAAGCGCATGACTGCCTCCTCCTTTGAACACCCTGTATATAATACTGTGATGAAACAGCAGTGATATTTATCACTTAATTTGTTAAGGTTGGGATGCGTTCATGGGGACATGATAAAGAAATTGATAGTTTATGTATTAAATACAAATGAATATTATTCTTGCGTTTGTGTTTCAAAAATAAGAAAGCTAATAGTACGCGTGTGTCATCGGAAGAGTGCTTTTTGAAGGAATTATGAAAATGTTAGAACAAATCACTCAACAACAGAACTATAACTAGACTACAAATGTTTTTTATTTAGTTACTTTTTATCTGAAGAACTGACGTTTATATGCGTTAGATTACATTGTGATTTCGACTTTAACTCTGCAAGGAGATGACTCTTGATGCTATTTTGATAAATATAATATTTCAAACAATGCTTTTATGGTTTAAAAGACCAATATCTTGTAGCTCAAATTACCTACAAGCATAGAATTTATATTTTAAACAAATACGGCCGCTATCGATTAAAATACAAATTGTTGGCTTGTAGTGAATTTTAAATGCACTAACATTTTAAATTTATATTATATAATATTAGAGTTCAATTTCCCAGCTTTTAAAGTATTTTACCATATGAATATATCTAGTTATTTAACTTTATCGAGACAAGAAAACCTTGAGTCAAGAGTTTGCAAAATAATATCGATCATACACAAAAATATTCCTTAGTGCGTTCTGAAAACAAACCCTTCAGCTTTATTATATAAGTATAATTGTACAGCATCTAAAAAAGCTTTAGATCTATGAAATTAAAACGTTGTAGAAAGAACAAACGATAAAACTCATTGTATTAATATAAATTCCGTAAAACGTTTCATTATATTAAAAGGAACGCTTTTCTTCCAACCACTACCATCATCATTGCGCTTAAAAGTACATTTCATATCATTATAATGGATTAAGTCATATTGTACGTTTGTCTGATAAAGTACACACTGTCGTTGGTATGGTACTTTATAAAGTACAGCCAAAGAGATAAGATCTTTATATTGTTTTGCAATAAGAAACTTTAATTCAAACAGTGACGGTGTACTTTCCATTGCATAATTTTAATTTATTACTATTAGAATTTCAACAAAATGTCTGGATTGTAATTTAATTATGGAGGTATTTCTTTAGGAATTGAAAATGATTTTCACAATCCCTGTATACAGGGATTGTGAAAACAGCTACAATATTTAAAACTGGATGTTTCTAGATTCACACAATTTGTGATAAAATTCCAATTGCAACATAAAATGAAGTTCAATCAAAGCAGTTGAAAGCCTTCGTGAAGTCCTTAATTTCAAGAGAATGATGGATATTGAAATTAGAATAAGCATATTTTAAGGAATAGCTCTACAATTTGCAGTGATCATATTGATTAGTTATAACAATATTCCGCAACCGTTTTTCAGCGATATAACGTGTGTTTTTGTATGCTTCCAAAATCTTTTTGTAAATACAGTAGTACTTCGTACAGTAAAAGTATTCATACCAGAAAGTTGAGAAGTAGTGATGTCACTTACCTGAAATGAAAAGAAATACATTATTAATGATTATCATTATTATGAACACATTTTAAAAATAAGGTTTTAATTTATTATAACTGAAGCAAGTTGTGAAACCCAAAATTTATACCCAACTCTCATACAGTCATCATAAATTGATTGTAGTCTATCTTCTTTAAAAATAAGAAAAGTCGGGCTTAAATATATGATATGTTTTCAAATAAGATTTGCGTATATTTACTTGTCATTAGAGTGAGCGTTTAGATCATTTAATCTGTCTTCAATTTTGGGCTTATTCCAAACTTTAGGCATATTATAAACTTACAGACGATCCCAAGATCTGTTCCAGAAGAATAAAACTTATAAAAATTCCAGACATCCTACAGCTACAAGCAATCATCCCAGAAGAGCAACCTAATATGCGTAATTGAGTTAAATTCAAAAGAAAATTGCCTGAAATTTAAAACTAAAGAAAAATGCTTTGTTAAAACTAACCGCCAATTATATTCGACGGGCAGCTAGCTGAATGGAGCCGTGCCTTTGCCCGAGAGACTTCGTTATAAACATTTTAACTTTGACAACCGACGGGCGGCCATGACAGCTTTTTTTGACGAAGCGAAATATTTCAACGAAGTATTTTTTGTAGAATTGTTATAAAATTTCCTTGTTAGAATTATACTCGCAGTTGGTGTCCGCTACTTTGTCACTTTTGTTAAAATATTCAGCGAATTCTATTTGAACCTTCTGCTTTTTTATACATAATTGTGTCATATAATTAGACTAGAGGACGCCAGCAGCTACGCCTGCATATTTTTTATTTACCCGTTTTGGCCGATCCCGTGGGAATTTCGGGAAATCCCTTCTTAGTGCACCCAAGGAACATACATGCCAAATTTCAGCTACCTGCGCCCAATAGTTTCGGCTGTAGCGTGTCTGTCAGTCAGTCAGTAACGCAAGGATTTTATATATTAAGATAAAAAAAATAAACCTCCACACCTAGACAAATGATTGTTATCGCTTCGTAGAGCAGAGCGAGACCAATCATTAGTCTATGCCTCCATAATTCTTTATCAAAGTCACAGAAATATAACGTATCTATAATGAGATTACGGTTTATTATTTAGTATAACATATCGTCCGTGTGGCGACGGATTAAGAATACGGAATGTCACCACCCCATATCATCCCATGGGTGTCGTAAGAGCCGACAGAGGGAGCATAATTATTATGCAGAGAACAGCACTGTAAGAGAAGGAAAACTTGATACAAACCCTATACCAACCCGTTTGGCCAGCGTGGTATAGTAGGCCAATTCCTCCTTTCAAAGGAGAGGCCTAGTCCGTAGATGATGATGATAACATATGAAATAAGAAAAAACATTGATACAAGCTTTATATGTTAATACTAGAGGACGCCAGCAGCTACGCCTGCATTTTTATTTATTTACCCGTTTTGGCCGATCCCGTGGGAATTTCGGGAAATCCCTTCTTAGTGCGCCCTTAAGGTCCCCAAGGAACATACATGCCAAATTTCAGCTTCCTGCGCCCAATAGTTTCGGCTGTAGCGTGTCTGTCAGTCAGTAACGCAAGGATTTTATATATTAAGATAATATTTGAGATCAATTTCCCAGCTTTTAAAGTATTTTACCATATGAATATATCTAGTTATTTAACTGTATCGAGACAGTAGAGACGTAGCGTGTCTGTCAGTCAGTCAGTAACGCAAGGATTTTATATATTAAGATTAAATAGACTGCGTCCCTGAGACTGCCTCCGTGGTCAAGTATGCGACTACTGATCGCAGGTCCCGGGTTCGATTCCCAGGTCGAGCAAAAGTGTTACTGGGTTTTCCAAATTCACAGAAGCAGCTCGGAGTCTAGTGAAGTGCCCGGTAACGGCAATAGGCTCGCACCCTATTACGTGGTACTTAAAAATTCATGGCAAAATGTGGGTGTAATATTACACCTCTGCCTACCCCTTCGGGGATATAGGCGTGAGTCTATAAAAAAAGACTGCACCCCCGGCTCCACCCACGTGGCAGTATTTTACCCCTATAGCTTGGGAATTTCCAAAAACCCTCATTCATCGCGGCACCCACGAAACATGCATGGCAAATAATAGCTTATTTCATACAGTAGTTTTAGCTTTGTATTATATGCCAGTCAGTCAGTAACGCAAGAATTTTATATTAATTGAAAAATCATAAAAAGCTATTAAATGTTTTATTGAAAAAACTGTATACTACAGTGATGAAAATTAATCAAGTTAGTATCGATTTTCCTTGTAAACTCTCTCTCTCTCGACTCTTTTTAGACTGAGTCTTTTACTCTCTGATACTTGGATCGGAAAAGTACATTACCTGTTATTAACACTTCTCACTGTTGCGTATAATATAAACAATATTTTATCATAAGCTTTGTTTACAATTTTTCCTACTGCTAGGCACAGGCCACACATCTCATATATAAGATGTGTTAATGATAGTTCAGCAAGCTGGCCAGGAGCAGATTCGCAGACTTTACATGGATTTCGAGATCATTATGAAAAATTCTCAGACATGCAGGTTTTGTAATGATTTTTATGCACGCAAGCTGAACCATTTAATAGTTCTATTTTCATCTTCAAAATACAAAAACATATTTCCTTATATTCCCTTTTAAACAATTAATTTACTTGTATTAGGGGGCACAGCTCTGCCGAAGACATTTTTCTTATTGTAAATTAAACACTCATTATAATACTTACTAAATAATATAGATATAAGTTTACATGCAATTATGTTGTATGCCTGCTATAAAAAAACGAACTCTCGACATAGCCGAATATTAGTCTCTCCACTAAGCTATCGCTATGTGTCTGTCAAACAGAAAAACATAGAATCTGGTATCTCCGAAATTTCAATTTCATCTTAACCAAAAAGTGCTTAAAATTGACTCCTTCACCTAAACCCTCTAGGTAGCATAAAATATTACGAACCAGCTCCAAGGGTGCTCATTAAATAAGTAATTACCGTCTAAATCAAACTGCATTCATCTCAGCAGACAAAAAAGGGACTAAAAATAAAGCTCTACGGTAGAGACTGTGCAAATGAGTGCATGAATAATGGACCCTTCGTACAGCCTAATTTAGAGCTCTCTCTGAATATTTGAGACTCATATCTGCGGAATATAAAATTTTATTTGTGCTCTACCATCCGACTCTACCTTACAAAGTGATGTTTATTTAATGACATGTACTCTACATACATTTTTGTGCTTATCTCTCGAAGGTTAATTTCGTTTAATGTTTATGGTGGATATAAAATGGTGTGCTTTTATTAGGTTCTTATTAAATTTTCGTTTGCGTACACCTTTTATGTAAGGCTTCAGATGAATGGCTCGAATGTTTAAAAGGTTAGTGCAGAGTTGATAACTATTCCTCCGTCATGCAAATATTATTGAACTAGATGAGTCCGCGGTTACACCCACGTTATTTAACTGCTCCACTCCCATGACTCATAGCGTAATGTTATATAGCATATAGCCTTTTTCGATAAATGGGCTATATAACACTGAAATAAATTTTCAAATCAGACTAGTAGTTCCTCAAATTAGCAAGTTTAAGCAAACAAACAAACTAAATCTTCATATATTAGTAAATTAACAATCGTTTATGATATGAATGTGGTGGTGCTGAGGTGAGACTCCAACATATCACCCGAGTTTCGGAAACATGTATAAATCAACATAAAAATCCATAAAACTGTCTTGAAAACTTTTAGAAATTGAAGAATATTTCATATGTTGAATAATAAATATCATCTCTGCTTCGCTCCAAATTGATTGGTAAACACGTACTGAGGCACTGAGTTGTGAAAAAGTGAAATAAATATATTTTTATTTTAATAAAATAAAGTACGTGATAGATATTTGTACTTGTTTATTCCCGTTTATATAATTTTATTCCTCTCAAAGGATATAAAATTCGAATTATATTTATTAAAAGTCAGTGATTTGTAAAAAATACGTGAACCAACGTATCTCTAGTTATTAGGGCAATTATTTAAACTTCACTTAATACCATTTACTTTTATATCATACAAATGTTTCATTTTATGTGCCTATGCTCTATATATAATAATATATTTGTATGATTATATATATGTCGCTGATTTATATGTACATACTTTTAGTTGCAACCAAAGTTGATAAATTAATATTTTTTTCTTTGCTTTCAAAATTCCATATAACCCTGGTCAACTCCTTTTTATTCTTCGAAAATGGATAGGTTTTATAAAATGCTGACTCAATCTATAACTAAACCGTAAAACCATTAAACAGTGTGGTTGACGGCATAGAATACAAGTGTCACCACCCCCTATCTTCCCGTGGGTGTCGTAAGAGGCGACTAAGGGATAACACGATGCAAATACCATCTTTGCGTAGAGACGGAAAACTCGACATCAAACCCTATACGACTGCCTCGTTGGTCTCGCGGCATAGATGTGCGCGTGGGATCGGGAGGTCCCGGGTTCGATTCCTGGGTCGGGCAGTGTTATTGGGTTTTTCTGTCACGGAATTCTCAGTAGCAGCACGGAGTCTGGAAATGTGCCCGGTACGGCAATAGGCTCGCCCCTTATTACGTGGGACTAAAGTATATCTGGCGAAACGTGGGTGTAGAAATACACCTCTGCCTACCCCTTCGGGGATAAAAGGCGTCACGTTATGTATGTATGTATGCATTACATTTCAAGTTATATGTTTTAAGGTAAGTATATAAAAAAATTGTAGCACCTGGCTAATAGGAAAACTTAACACTGACTTTAAGCGTTCTATCTATGTTCTAACTAGTGAAAAGTTGTAAATGTCTATGAAACTGTTTAAATAAACACCGAGAAAGTCAGTTAAGTACCGTAAACTGCACCACTATCAAAACACAATAAAAATCAAACACAAAAAACCCTTCCCACTTTCAATATCTCAAAAAGAACATTACTATCGGAATCAAAGCTTATATTTTATGATATCCGTTGGAACATTTCGCTCGCGACATCGGCTAATGAGGCGCGCGGGAATTCAATATCGCGCTGTGTCCTAGTCACCGGGCTGGAAATAACTCACTTCATCGCTTGTCGACATTATAGCTGCAACACTGATCTACCACTCTCGATATATATTCAACTAGCTTTTCAGAAAGGCTCTAGTCTTTCTAGTGATATCCAGGTTATATTCAAGACTTTTTTACATTTGGCAGAATATTAGCTCTTTCATTGGGCGATTGTTTTTTTTTGTGGTAATAGGCGGCAAACGAGCAGACGGATTGCCTGATGGTAAGCAAATACCGCCGCCCATGGACACAAGCAACACCGCAGGAGACACAAGTGCGTTGCCGCCCCTTGGGGTTGGGAATAGGGATAGGATGAGGAGTGGAATCAGGGAGAAGGGATAGGGGATAGGGCCTCCGGCACGCTCACTCACCGAACGAAACGCAACAGTTTAGGTACTGTTACTTTACGTCGATTTTCTGTGAGAGGGTAGTACTTCCCCGGTCGAGCCGGCCCATTCATGCTAAAATCAGCAAGGCTCTACTACCTTGAGAATAAGTCTCTCTGTCTGACATAATCAAAAGAAAAAGGGTAGGCGTATTCAATTAGACCGTCGAGGTTAAGACCTTCATCAACATCCTAGCGTTTACCTTCGTTGTATCCATGACTAACTTCTTGGAGCCCGGGGTCCGCTAATGAGTGTAAACAGATATGACGGAATATTTTCGATCATTACCAATTTAATAACAAGTATACTATTTCGAAAACTATATATCAGTTAGTTCCAAACTGAGACACTTTTATGTCCTTTTTATATATATATATAGGCTCACGCCTGTATCCCCGATGGGGTAGGCAGAGGTGTAATATTACACCCACATTTCACTATGAATTATTTAGGTCCCACGTAATAGGGGGCGAGCCTATTGCCGTACCGGGCACATTACCAGACTCCGTGGTGCCACTGAGAATTTCCTAACAGATAAACCCAATAACACTTTGCTCGACCCGGGAATCGAACCCAAGACCTCCGAATCCCACGCGCACATTTATGCCACGAGACCAACGAGGCATTTATGCCCTTTTTCTTAAATAAAAATGGCCTATCTTTGACCTGGCCTTCAACTGCATCAAAAGTAAAAAAAAAATCAACGCTTACCCGTGAAAACGTTACAAACAGACAGACTTACGCATTTCTAATATTATTATGGATCAGTCTCGTCTCGTTGAAAATTTTATTACCATAAAAAATGAGTTTTGCATACTTGAAACGTCAAATAAGATAATAATGAATATTTTTATAAGGCGTATAAAGTGTATACTGTTATGATTTTGAATTGTGTTTAAATATTATATACATAGGTTAGCCGCATAACAGAGTTAATAAAATACTTCAATGCGTCTGTTATTTTTTTAGGATGTTATTGCGTAGGCTATTCATCCGTATCGTTTACATAGAAATGTAATATTTTTAAATTTATCGGCTATTGTTTTTGTATGAAAGAGTATCTGAATTAAATTACAGGTATAATCTCGTATCTAAATACACGTCGAGAAAGAGCTTATCGAGCGTAGCTTTGTAGACGTTTGAGCGTATCGTATGATATTCTTACAAGAACGAATCTTGTCTTGAGGAAACCAGATAACTGATAAACATACTTTTTAGGGTTCCGTACCTAAAAGGTAAAAACGGGACCCTATTACTAAGCCTCCGCTGTCTGTCTGTCTGTCTGTCACCAGGCTGTATCTCGTCAACCGTGATAGCTAGAAAGCTGAAATTTTCACAAATTATTTATTTCTGTTGCCGCTATAACAACAAATACTATAAATAAAAAATAAAAAATATTAAGGTGAGGTCCCATACAATAAACGTGTTATTTTTCGTATTTTTGGCTCAATATTACTAACGGTAACAGGTAGACGCATAAAATTTTCACAGAATAAGTAGTTGTATATTACCTGTCAAAATAAATAATTAAGTTTAAAAAAAGGAAATATTAAAGTGGGGCTCCCATACAACAAACGTAATTTTTAAGCAATTTGTTACTCGATCTTAAGAAACAGGTAGAAACTTAAAAATATTTAAGTATACATAAAAAAACGTGATTTTCTTCTATAGATGTTGGTACGGAACCCTTAGTCTGCGAGTCCGACTCGCACTTGCCCAATTTCTTTATTTTAAATACTTACAATATATTATAGATAAGTTACACCCAATTACAAAAGGAATAATCGTGCTTAACACACAAAGTTATATACTTAGCAGGTACACAATTAGCAGTCAGGAACAATAACTTATAGACCCAAAATATGGCCTCTTTTAAAAATTAAATTATGGCAATTGTTGCGATACTAACTCATATTTTCCTAAAGTTGCTCTCATATTTTTTATTATATAAATTAAAACCAATCTATTTCTTTCGAACGTTTTCTTATGTAATCTCAAACATCAAACTTGCAAATAACTTATTATATCCCAGAATATCAGAATACTTCCCAGAATTCAATTCAGCGTCACGTTAATATAAAAGCCGATATTACAGCACAATCTTCAGAAAAATGTCATAAAGGAAAAACTGATAGATTGAATTTTAATTATCTTTTCCCAGAGCAATTTACCTTTTATCTTCGAATTCTTTCGCAAAAGATCTTATAAGGCTAGAATTCCGATGAAATTCTCTAATGGGCTGAGACTCTGTATAAGCCCAATAGGCGCCTCCGGAGGCCTACTAAATGCGGCACCTTAATTATCTAAAATATTTACCTTTTTTGCTGGGTATTGTCATGATTCTCGAGTGGTGCTGGACTTTTTCGAGTTCTGTTTTGCTGAGAAATTCTTATAGCTACGTCATATCCGTCTTTTTGTTCGACAACAGCTGCTTTTATTTTTTTTAATGGTTTTTGTTCATCGGTTTGTGTAACTGATACATAAATTGTTGTTCCAAGTCAGGGTGTTTGTGTTCGCTGCTTGATTGTTTAATAAATCCTACACGATACAATTTTAAGTCCAAATGCTAGCCTTCTCCTTCAAAAAGTGTGACTGTGTGGCCAACTCTGGTGTTGGAGTTTTTAGTCCGGCCAAAGGCCTCCAATAGACAGATAGATTTACGTTTCATTGCACAGCAACATAGCATTATACAGTACATATTTTGTACACTGACTTAAAACTACGATAATGTACAATTGGCGGCCTTATTGCCCAGGGCGATCTCTTCCAGGCAACCTTCCGATATGGCTTAGCGAGTCCTAGAAGCACGGTAGTGCTCTGATGTAAAGCGTTACTTAACTTTGACGATCTATTACAAACGGCAAGCACATCTCGCTATGTATCCTTATTATGTCCCAAGATTTCAGTGAATCCTAGAGTCTCATAATTAAAACCCTCTGATAATGACGAATACACCCGATAAAATACGAAAGGATGCTACTTTTACTACGAAGCAGTAAAAACATATAATTGCTTCACATTTTCTATTAAGAAAGTTAATTGAAGAATCAAACAGCAAGATGTATAACCGTCCTAGCGTCCCTGGTGACTGCAGCAATAAATCTAATATAACGACGCGTCACCGCCCAAGCACCCGCGGGACAGACGACCTACTTCTCTGCCTAACCACCACCAGTTATGTAGCGGTCATTCCGGTTGATTGAGAAATACATCTTATATGTTGGTATAGTTTACTATATTTGATTCAAAATGAATAAGTACATACATAAATATATAAGATTTGAAATTGTTTTGCATTTACAGACATATCATTTCACTTAAAATTACACAACAAGAAGATTACTATAGCGTAAAACATAAGTAGGTAATTTCTATTATTGGCTTTTCTAACACAAATTCGAATAACTTGGTCATATAACAAGTTTAGTAATTAAGTTTTCATGGATAGCAAGAGTATGGGGAATGAAATGAAATGCATTTATTTACAAGAAATGTGGTTACATAGTCGTGTTAAGGTAAAATAAAAGTCTTCTCACATTCTACCATAACAATGGTGCGTAAATATTTAAACTTATACAATAATATTATCCAATTAAATTCTGCTTATTAGTATTTATTAAGTAATTAATGTCAAAATTTATGTCATGTATAATTGTAAATTTATAATAGTAAATCAATAATTGTATATAAATGTCAACTGAAATAAGTGTAAAAGTCAAAACATAGTATTATGATCGCATATTGAAATTTTAACATTAATTAGTTACATTATTTTCTCTATATGTCATAAAGTCATTTAGAGTATAGAAACATTTTTCTGCAAGCCAGGTTGTAATTTTCCTTTTAAATATAGTAAGTGGTAATTCTTTAAATGTATCTGGTAACTTATTATACACTTCTATGGCCTTTATATATACATTTTTCTCATATATATCTAAGTGACACCTAGGTCGGAGAAGTTTAAATTTATTCCTAGCGTTTCTACCTTCTGTTGCAGAAAATTTACTAAAATACTGTGGATAAAGTTTAACAAAAACACAGATTTCTCTAACGTACATGCAAACCAGTGGCAGGATGTTGAACTTTTTAAATAATGGCTTACAGCTGTCAGTAAACCAGGCTCCACATATAGCTCTCACGCATTTCTTTTGCACCCGAAATGCTTTTTCAATCTCAACCGAGTTCCCCCAGAGCAAGAGACCATATGACAGCACCGATGACACGTATCCGTGATATGCACTTAGGGCCGCTTCCGTTGACACTGTTTGTCGTAACCGTTTGATAGCAAAAACGAATCGATCAAGTTTGTTGCAAACATATTCAACATGTGCCTTCCAGTTGCAATGTTTATCGACTATCAGACCTAAAAATTTAGCAGAGCTTACTTCTTGTATTTTATTATTTTTGTAATTTACATTTAACTCAATATGTTGTTTTCTATAGTTTTGGAATTGAATCATTTGCGTTTTATCTACATTGATTTTTAAATTATTATGAAGTAGCCAATTAATAGTCTTGTTAAGCGTCAAGTTTATGTCATATTCATACGTGTCTTTATTGTCACATTTGATAATAAGTGTCGTGTCATCTGCAAATAAAATAGTTTTGTGGTGGGTAATATTAGGTAGGTCATTGATGTAAATTAAAAACAAAAATGGTCCCAGCACGCTACCCTGTGGAACGCCAAATCTATTTAATTTGTAATTCGATCTACATGTGATTTTTTTATTGTTTTCTATTTTAGATATTTCTACACATTGATATCGGTCCTTTAAGTAGCTCCTAATCCAATCATTAGCGATTCCTCTTATTCCGTACTTATCTAGCTTATGAAGAAGAAGTTTATGGTCAACAAAATCGAATGCTGGGAGAATAATAATATTCTATAATAATATTCAACCTCATTCACACAACACCATCTAGTCCCAAACTAAGCAGAGCTTGTACTATGGGTATTAGACAATGGATAAACATACATATATACTATTTTTTTGTAAATACATACATATTATACATAGAAACACCCAGAGCAAGACAAACATCCATGTTCACGCACACAAATGTTTGACTTGAGCGGGAATCGAACCCGCGACCTTCGGCGTGGCAGTCGCTTACACTCCCGCTGCGCCAACCGGTCCTCTAATCTAGAAGAACTTTAAACTTAATAGGGTATTTGACTAAAAAAATCGAATTAGTCCGTTAGTTAGATATGGGATACGTATTTTTTGTTTTATCGAATCAGTAAAAAATTACGAAGATAAAGCGCATCAAAGATGGAGAAACGTATAAGAGTGGGGGGTTGTAACGTCACTTGCCAGTAAAAAGTGTACTGGCAAGTGACGTCACACGAGTTTTCAGCGAAGTTTGTCGTCTTCATTTTTTGTTTACGCGACTAAAGAAAATATACGTGTCCAATATTTCTTGGAAATCTATCTGACGGACTAATTCGATTTTTTTAGTCAAATACCCTATTGTGTAACATTTAAGCTTACAATACAGAACCTTAAATTTTATTATAAAATAAAAATGTCATATTTTACAATTCTACGAGATGAAAGTTAAATATACAATATTCTACAAGATGAAAATCAAATATACAATGGAAAATAGATATCATTTTGGGTAAGACGATGCTACGCTATCATTGTTCCCAAAATAATTAAAACAATCAGCAAAGGCGCAATAAAATGATAACTCAAAGCAATTTCATTCCTCGTTCCAATAAAATAAAACGATAGTACATACCACTTTTGATTTTATAGTCCTATTTATTTTTATGACAATGGATACTTATCATTCAAAGGCCATAAGAATATATTGAATGAAAGAAGATATTGTCGAACGCTGATAATTCTACCATCATAACTAAATCTAGATTTTCTTAGCATAAAAAAATCACAGCTTTCATTTTTTTATAGACTCACGCCTGTATGCCACAAGGGGTAGGCAGAGGTGTAATATTACACCCACATTTTGCCATGAATTTTATGTCCCACGTAATAGGGGCCGAGCTTATTGCCGTTACCGGGCACCTCACCAGATTCTGTGCTGCTACTGAGAATTCGGAAAACCCAGTAACCAGTACCAAATTGTAACGCCAACTTTGCAAATTGCAATATTTATCTTTAATTAAGTTAATTTCTACAAATATCTAATATAAATAACTTTAAGCCTAAAAGGTCCCCATATCCCAACGTGTACAAGTTCTTATTTAATCACAAAATCAAACACATGCCTTAATATAAATACTCTTAAACTTACCCGTTTATAATGTCAGTGGATTCATCCGAAAATACATTGTGTACAAGAATAAACTTCAAAAGCGACGAACCTCATACCCAGGGTTACCAGCCTTTCATTTTAAAACAACGCACAAGTAATGAGACCTTTTAAAAATTAATTTTGTTGGTTGTGTGGTTAGGACTGCGCTGAGCGGGGTGTGCATAACGTAACATCAAGGTGTACTCTAAAAGGGTTGGGCAGAAGTGTCGTATACAATTTGTTAGAGATGTTTGAACCGCAAATAGGGGACTTGTTTCCGTGTTTGTAGTATGAAGATATCGTGAAGTTCTCCAACGACGTCTGTCTGTATAAACGTGATAAACTCAAAAAATACTGAATGGTTTTAAGTCAAGTTTTCAATAAAATATAGTTTGATTCCTGAGGAAGATTTACTTGTATTACTCTTGCGAACAAACACGGGCGCCGTCTACAATGTAACTTATAAATGTAACATTGTAAATTGCAATAAAAAGTTTGCTACATTTTTAAACTGCAGTTTCTACTAGCTGTAAAATTTTAAAACTTTTGTAATAAAATCAAAGTTTTACAACAAATTTCATGAACTTTCTTTAGAGCTATATTTAGTTCTGGTAAAAATGTGTATTAATTATGTGGGTGGAGCCTTAGGCGAAGTTAAGTTATTATAAAGCTATTATAAAGAAATTTACATTACGCTTAGCGTGAGACACTATAATCTATGACATGTCTATAGTTGTGTCTTTAATTAATTAACTGTCGAAGACAAAACATCGTAATGAAATTTGTTGAAAATTATTATATAATGTACTTGATAACAATTTAATGCTAGTAAGACAAAGCTCGTACTTGATAGATAGAAACTGCACAAATTAGAAACAAATCACTACTTTTAAGGCAGATACCGTACGCAACAGAGACATGTTCTTACTTTCCGTTCTATAAATACAAATCAGATAAAATCAAACAAATCAAAACAGTCTATCACAGCCAAACCTTTCCCTCTAATCAAAAGTCAACTCGAAATAAAGTGACCTCCTAAATCTATTTAAATATTCACATTGCTCAATATTCTGTAACTTTTCCAATTACCCGACTGCGAATATAAAAAGTACAGTTCGACTGTCTGCAATCACTTTTTTGTGGCAATAAATTAAAATTCCTACGCCCAGTGCGCCGAGTTACGAAACTTGGCCAAAGTACTAAAATTGTTAGTGTCTGAGTTAGTGCCTGGACGGAATTGTACTTATTAATTGGTTTGCTGCAGACTGCTTGTTAAAGAACGTCAAAGAAAAATGTTGTGAGTAATGGAAGGTGAGTAATAAGGAATAATAATAATAACAAGGAAGTTGCCTTTATAGTAGAGTTTGTTTGCCTTGGCGGCTATTTAGAGAGGGCCCATCTAGTGAGCTGGCGAGTCCCCGTCTGCCCCTTTTCGACGTACTATAAGAGTACTTAGGGCAGACGCCGGTATTCATCCATAGTTTTCATCTAAACCAATCCATTTAACACCCATCCCAATAGCCCAGAGTAATTAGTTTCCATATAAGTAGCAAAAGTCCCTCACCTGCTGCGGCTAACCCGTGACTGTACCTAATAGTGCCGTGATGGAGGCGCCTCAGTAGGTGTCCCATCACTTTCTAGATTAAAACTCTCAAAGGGCCTCTGCGCGTGGGACCTATGTCTCCGTGTATGCCTGCCAAAGGGACCGGGTATTGTTCTAACAAATTAAAATAATATCCGTGAGGAATAATATTTTCCATGTATTTAAATGTAATCTTTAAGTTTCGTTCTGGACATGATTTATTATTCATTTAGTAATATACCTAATACTGAAAAATCTATGAATAGGTATAATTACTTGTGTATTTGTGTTTAACCTATTTATGTACTGCTATCAGGATATAAAATCTGTTTCTCTCTGTGGTCGGTCCCTCATGACTGAGGATCGTGGTCATCGGCGGAAAATCTGTTTATTGATCGAATAACTAAATGTAAATGAAGTAGATTTTTGCAGAAGTTACGATATGTCTCTGTAATACCTAGTTCATATCATCAAATTAAAAAAAAGAATTATATGCAATGTTATACGCTTGTTTCTCGAGTCACTGGCTCTTTTTAAACGTGACGTAAGCAATTTCAATATTCTCTTTTCTTTTTTTTTACCAAAACGAGTAATGAGACTAAAATACTTTTATTATAAAACGAGTAGCTAATACCGTCTTAATTATATTCAAGTCAAGACGATAAAAGAGTAAATATAAGATTACATAAATCATTACCAAGCACATATTCCATGATATTTCAGCGCACACTTCATTAAATTAGTATGAAAACACAATTATCGAGTGGCGTTACAAGACACGTGTAATCCAAACTTTATTCCACGTAAAAACATTTAGATAGATTTCATACGCTTGTGAAGTAAATCTGCTTACCACCGCATAATTAACGTAAATTAATCAATCCTCGCTTCTGAGATTACACCGAGAGTGTTCGGGATGACTCGGGGCGCTCGGCAAATTCCGGAGCCGGGATTTCTTTGACGAATTACGTTTTGATAAAATTTAAATTCGTGTTGAGGAGAGCCAAGGACTTTGTTATCCGGGTACGAGGAAATAATGTTCGCTTGATATACTCCGTGTACTTTGTATTTCTACCTATTGAATTAAGTAGACACCGGAATATATTCTAATTTTATAAACGGGATACGTTTAATTTTGGTTCTACTTCGTGCTTCTAGGTTCTGTAGGTATTACGAGTAGCACTGATTGAATTATCTGTATTGTAAGTCCATACAATGTCACTGTTATTATAATTATAAATACGAATCCCTGCGAGGATAGATGTAAGTAAGTATGTTTGTTATAATCTCACATAAAAACTACTGATATAATGCATCACAGGCATAAGGTTGACGTGTATAAAAATCTTAGGAAAAGAATGAGCAGCGATAGCCGAGTGGAGAGACTGATAGACTGCTACACAGAGGGTCTCGGGATTGAATCCACGGCTCCCACCAATGACTTTTCGAAGTTAAATGCGTATTCAATTGTTAATTATCGCTTGCCTATCGGTAAATTAAAACATCGTGAGGAAACCTGCACGTCTGAAAGTTCTCTATAATGTTCCCGAAAGACATGTGAAGTCCGCCAACCAGCACTAGGCCAGCGTGGTGGACTATAGCCTTTCTCTTCTCATAGTGAGAAGAGGCCCGTGCCTAGCAGTGGGATAGTATATAAGGCTTATGATGATGCTAAGGAAAATAATTGGAATTGAGTTTTTGTGATTAATTGCACGCACTGTGTCCACGTTGCCGTAGCAAAACATCGTGTACTCGAAGCAATTGTAAGTGGGACACATCCTCAAAGACCAAGTCAAGTTTAATATTATTTGATACCAGTAATAGAACCAAAAAAACAACTATAAACGCTGCCTACCAACCCTAATTTACATCACAACCTAGCCCTTAAAGCAAGGTATCTCCACTCCGCCACTATCTCCGAAAACGCGACCATCGACATTATTTAACGCAGCCTCTCAATAAAAGACAAAGAACCGAATTGCGGTCTCATTTAAAAGTCAAATGTAAAGATGGAGGACAGATAATGACAATTTATGACCAAACACGAGGAGTTAAGGCCCACGGTGCATCGGAGCCAAAGGAATGAATCCGTAAGCGATTGAGATTTAAATTTTCGACGATCGAGTATGAATAATAAAATATGCTGAAATAATAAATATCTTTATACATTTCGACTGCCTTTGATATAAAAAATTTTCAGTTTTTTTTAAAAAAGGTATTTACTTTGCTACAGGACGGCAAAGTCTCTGAGGGTAAACATGGTTTTGAAGCAGTTCTAAGACGCAAGCGGGGCTGGTGAACAAACTAGAAAATGATTTTTTTACATCAGCTGTGGCCCCACAGGGGTAGGCAGAGCTGTAATATTAAGTCCACATTTTGCCATGTTATGAATTATTAGGTCCCGCGTAATAGGGGGCGAGCCTATTGCGATATTGGGCACATGACTAGCCTTCGTGCTGCGACTAAAAACTCATTAACACTTTTGGCCGACCCGAGAATCGAACCGATCAGCAGACGTATACGATATACACTGATACAATGGAGGCAGTCAAATTGAAAATGAAAAATATAATTTTAATAGGTTCCTTAATTCTCCTATTCCAATTTAGGTAGACACTCCGCTGAAAACGAATATAACTAATTCAAATTGAAATAAGCATTGAATAATAAATAGGTCATACCGCAAAATATAAATGTCGTAGAAATATCATTAGCTGAATATTTAGAGCTTTAAGTCTTCAACTCATCATCCTCTTAGCGTTATCCCAGTTTTGATCTGGGGTCCGCTTTCTAGTCTAACCGGATTTGGCTGAATGTTAGCTTTTCCACAGAGCGACTGCCTGTCTGACCTCCGCAACCCAAAGGGATAGCAATATTCCATGGTTTAGACTAGTGTCAGTTTATTTAGTAGGTACTGACGCCCTGTAACGACTGTCAAAGATCTTCATGACAACCGGGACCGACGGCTTAACGTGCTCTCCGAGGCACGGGACAAGCGATAATTAACAATTCAATACGCACATAACTCCGAAAAGTCATTGGTGCGCGCCGTGGATTCGAACCCGATACCCTCTGCATGGCAGTCTGTTGGTATACCCACTCGGCTATCGCTGCCTTCAGTCTTTAAGTCTTCAACTATTCAATATAAATAATTGAGAAACTCATAAGCACTAAGAATCTTGAAGGAATTTTCATTAAACTATTAGTTTGAGCAGCAAATGTTAGTAACATATACGTGTAGATAAAATTTAATAAACATGTCTGTCAAAGTCATATTAAGGGTCTAGCAACTCTGATATTCAAAATTAAAGACTATAATTAATATATTTATCTAACTATGAGGATTTTAACTAAAACCTCAAATGTCACCCAAAAAGCTGGCAAACTTAAATAACCACGTCTGCCGTATGGCTGAAGAACTTTGGGTTAAAATTTTCACTAGTTAGGTCCTCAAATGTACTAAGCGGTAACTCGGCAAGATACGATGGCGGGACGAACTGGACGCGTATAGAAACGACTGTGCTAGCACAAAGTAGAGACGTGTGGAAAGAGCAGACCTTTGTTCTGCAGTGGGACGCTACAGGCAAAAAAAATAGAGTTTTGATTTATATCTTATCGAAACGTCTGAATATTACTGCTTTATTTTGAATTGCAGGAGGGCAAACCATTATCATTGTGCTAGTGTCCGATAAAGCAGAAATTGAAATTTCATACACGTGTAGTCTTGATGTCGTCATCATCAGCCCTGTATGTATACTGTCCCACTGTTGTTCACAGACCTCTTCTCACTATGAGGAGAGTAAGGCCACCATGCTGGCCAAGTAGTGGTGAGCAGACTTCAAATGTCTTTCGAGAACCTTACGGAGAACTCACCACCAAGTGCCTCATATCAGAAAATAACTCTTCACTCGACGTCACTCACATCGGAAAGTCTTCATGTAATTTCTGAATAATCTCAAAGCCAACAGAATACGGCGTAAATTTGTTGTTTCTTTAAACGTTTTCCTCTTGTTTACGCTCTGTTTACAGGTACTCAACAAATACCTTACATACAGTATTACAGATTACTTTTGTAATCTGCAACACTGTATGTAAGATTACAGATGTAATTTGTAAGACTTTGAGTGATAAATGTTTCGTATCTTACGTTAGATACGTATATAAAATGTAATCATATACTTTCCGGTTGGTAAATCTTCCAGCTAAGCCGGCGGTCTGGATTTCCACGCAGAGCTAAACTGAATGAAATGCGAACGATTATTCATTTTGTGCCTGGGTTTTATTTATCTGTGATAGGTATTTAAAAATATAATTAATCAAAGTAATCAGACATTATTTCTTAAACAAGCTGCATATAGGATCAAAGCGAGTACTTTAATCCTAAACTATATGAGCCCGCGGTTAGACCCGAGTTACTTAAGGCTACTGCTCCGCTCCAGTGGCTTATAGCGTGATGTTATATAGCCTATAGCCTATCTTTTTCGATAAATGGGCTATCTAACACTGAAATATTTTTTGAAATCGGTCCAGTAATTCCTGAGATTAGCTCGTTCAACCAAACAAACTCTTCAGATTTATGTATCAGTATAAGATTCAAAGTAATAAAACATTATTTCTTAAACAAGCTGCATATGCACGTAACATATAGGATGAAAGTGAGTACTTTTATCCTAAATAGTCAATACGAATCAAATGAATACAAACTTGATAGGGTGCCTGTCATTTATTACGAAGTTCCAATAGCTGTCTTGTAGCTCCGTCATCAGATCAGCTCATGATATCATCAAATTGCACTGTCACGCGGTAAACACATTCATGTAAAATGTCGGCTCAATAGAAAACCGGGACGTGAATCAAATTAATCTTACAATGAAATAATAATATTCTACCACATACACACATCACCATCTAGTTCCAAGCTAAGCAGAGCTTGTGTTATGGGTACTAGATAATGGATAAACATACATAATATATACTTTTTTTTGTAAATACTTACATATTATACATAGAAACAGCCAGACCAAGACAAACATCCATTTTCACGCACACAAATGTTTGACTTGAGCGGGAATCGAACCCGCGACCTTCGGCGTAGCAGTCGCTTACACTCCCGCTGCGCCAACCGGTCGTCATTATTACATACAAGATTTTATTGCCGACACATGGACACGAAAGTAAAGAAAATCTCGTAAATATTGTAACATACCTTTGCATGTTTTTCAGTTACCCGGATATTATATATATGACTAGAGGACGCCAGCAGCTACGCCTGCATTTTTTTTAAATTTACCCGTTTTGGCCGATCCCGTGGGAATTTCGGGAAATCCTTTCTTCGTTGCGGGTTCCAAGACAGTTTAACTTTCCCCGGGACTTCACGAGTGTCAAAACTCGTTGTCATCAATGGTCACTGCTGCTGAACCTGGCTACACAGGTGACACAGTAGTGGGAATGAGGGTGGGATTAGTCCCAGTAAAAAAAAAAAAAAAAATCCCTTCTTAGTGCACCCCTACGGTCTCCAAGGATTATACATGCCAAATTTCAGCTTCCTGCGCCCTATAGTTTCGGCTGTAGCGTGTCTGTCAGTCAGTCAGTAACGCAAGGATTTTATATATTAAGATAGTACAAGCTCTGCTTAGTTTGTGGTCAGATAACCATGTGTGAGTTGTCCTAGAACGTTATAATAGAACAAGAAATGGTATATGTGATCAAAATTAAAGGATAAATGAAACCATTCGAGCTCTTTTTGTTCTTAGATTAAATTTGCAGCCCTGACGTTAGATTTCCCCGAGGACAATATCCAAACGTCACACAGTGGTACAAATATAATGTTCTAGACAAAAATATGATTATGAGAATTATTATTGATGTTGCTTTCTTAGAAATATTGTCAGAATTTATTATTGTCACGAGTTTGGCTGTATATTAGCTTTTCCACAGAGCGACTGCCTGTCTGACCTCTGCAACCCGAAGGGATAGCAATATTTCATGGTAATTTTTATTACTTTAATAGTAGGTAAATTAAAGCATTATTCCATGGTTTAGACTAGTGTCAGTTTATTTAGAAGGTACTGACGCCCTATAACGACTGTCAAAGATCTTCATGACAACTGGGACCGACGGCTTAGCGTGCTCCCCGAGGCACGGGACAAGCGATAATTCACAATTTAATACGCACATACCACCGAAAAGTCATTGGTGCGCGCCGTGGATTCGAACTCGATACCCTCTACATGGCAGTCTGTTCGTATCTCCATTAGGCTATCTCTTCTTACTTAATTCATACATATCATATGTAAATTACACCTAAATACTGAAACAAACCATCGTTCATATCCCTCAACCATTCATCCTGTGCAGAAATCAAACCTACAATCACTAGCATAGCAGTCTACGTCATCATATTAGCATCATAACCATTATTGCACACCCCATAACAATTTGGTAAATCTATATCCAACTAAACTTAACTATACCCGTTTCCAATTTCATGCCAAAACATAGTAAATACACTAACAACCTAAAATAATAACCAACACCAGCAGCAAACTACGAAATGCAATACCAATAGACGTCACTGTAGAAAGAACAAATTGGAAAACATTATAGCTGCACAGTGTTCCGAAACTGCGTTACGACAACAAAGTTTGAAAACATATGCGCTAACTCGCGAAAAAGTTACGCGTTTCAGTGTAAGCTTTTAATGTACATTTTGACAGGCACTCCCGCCGGTTCGCGCACTGTGCGGTTTAGAGTATGGGGTGGTTATTGCTTTTAAAAGTTGTTTGTTTTTTGTACTAAAGGGCTGGTGCATGGGTAAAATACAATTGTATTTATCAACGGCTAATGTGGTCACTGCATTAAACTTTGTTTCTATAGCGCCGATTTTATCTTAGGACTAATTGTCTTGTTTGACGGTTGTAAAAATATCGTAACAAACGAAAAAATTGACGCAAATAAAGCAAGGTAGTCACCAAAACGATGGGAGAACTGAAACACCAGTTTTACGGTGCTCGTATTATGAATGTATTCTTGCGTAAAACATTATTTTATTTATCAATATGCGACCTGATTTTTAAAATAAGAGCTATATTAGGCACAGAGAAACAGTAACCGAGATATAAAAAGTAGAACTAATTAAATATACTCTGCAACATGCCTCGCAAAACCTTGTTTGAAAACATAAATAGAAATAACGTGAAACTGAAAACGCCCAACTTTATAAAATATTCAGCGCACAAAACGCAAAATTACTTCCGGAGTGCCCACAGTTGAACTAACAACAAAAAGTGTGGACAAAGTTGTTATACCGTGACCGCATAGTGGTACAAATGACACCCAGCTCGGACAAAATGTGACACTTCATAATAATTATTTGATAATTGTTCTCAACTCAAAGCGGATATGAAAGTAATTAACTGTTAAATATGGAGGGTATAAATGTAGAGAGATTAATAATGCTGATTTAACAATGCGACAGTAAATTTGAAGATTATTATGCATAGGGTATAATTCAATTTATATGACTTCTAGCCGGGCAGGATAAATATCTTATTAAAAATATGTATTTTAAGGAAAGTTAAAGATAATAGAAACAGGGATATTAAAGGTCAAATCATTTTTAAAAGAAACAAATTACCATTCTTTAAACGACTGAAGGAAAATATCCATGAAAATTTCATTTAGCAAAATTTTCAGTACAAGTTTTGTGTTGGAGTGACGTCATCAGATGTCCATTAACATACAAATAGGCTCTTGAACACCGCCAACATTGTGATTAACCCGATTTATTCTACGTGCATAAAGAAATAAGGACATCTTCATTTCTGCATTTTGGTTGTTTACAACACTGATACAAGTCAAAACCCTATTCTAGACGATGCCGGCTTTTCCTAGCCAAATAACTTCTTGAGAAGAAAGGCCCATACAAACTCAGAGTATATGCTTTTTTTGTCATTTCATTATATTTCATCTCTTCGTTTATATTCTTTTGAAGTCCAGACATAATAGGTTTAGATGCGAGTACAATGCAGGATATCATCTGACACTTATAACTGACTCAGCCCGCTGATGGCCCGCATTCAACAGCCATCGTACGGCTCAACCTTGATTGAGGGAGCCAGCATGACCTGAATCAATATTCCTCCACGCCATCAGTAGGTGTATGCATAAGCATGTCAGCCTAAGCCACCAGACAGGTTGCCACTACTATTAGGTAAAAAGTTTACTAATGCCCACATTGTACTTGCTCCTTACATTTTATCATAAGGTTGAGTACATGTTGTAAACAAAATTATTAAAATAATAAAAAAATTACAATAAAATTTCATGTAATTAAAATGTCACTAAATAAATAATAATAATCGAATGTCAATAAAAAAATGTAAAAAAAAGAAATTAATTAAAATTTTAATAAAATAGATACTTAAATGTCACTTAAGTTACAATAATTCATCATCATCATAATCAGCCTTTAACAGTCCACTGCTGGACTAGGCCTCTCCTTTGATAGGAGGAATTGGCCTACTATACCACGCTGGCCAAACGGGTTGGTATAGGGTTTGTATCAAGTTTTCCTTCTCCTACAGTGATGTTCTCTGCATGTGCTCCCTCTGTCGGCTCTTACGACACCCATGGGATGATATGGGGTGGTGACATTCCGTATTCTTAATCCGTCACCACACGGACAATTAGTTACAATAATTACCATAAAAGTAAATAAAAATAATCTGATGTCATTTCAGAATGTCAGAATATATATAATAATAAAAATAGATAAATTACAAATGTCAAATATTCATAACATTATAATATTTACATGACATTTTAGCCTGCGTGCAAATTGGAGAAACTCAACCCCAGGCATTCTTGTCTTCTAAGCAATCCTTTACTGAGTAGTACCACTTTGGAACACAAACTCTGCTTAATAAATATTTTGAATTTATTTAAACTTAATGCATGAATATTGCCTGGAATTTTGTTGTAGAAGAAAAGAACACAGTGCGCTGATAAGATCGGCAGCTGGACAAAAATATTTCTTTAAGGAGATGTTGATGAGGAAAATGAAAAGATGCTTCCAGTGATTAAATTTTTTTTCCTCATGATATTATTCGGCTTCATCATATTTACTTATGTAAATTTTGTTATTAAAACAGCATAACTTATTATATTAATGTATAAACAACTTTATTTTTTTAACAGTACTTACAACTGTTAGAAACCATTGGAATACATATATAGAAACATAGTTTTAGCATTGTTTAGCGTTGTTCCAAAATATTCATGAGCCTTTTTAGTGGCCTATCATTTTTGAGAGAAACATTTATTAAATTGAAATACTTTTAAAAATTGTTCTATATTCTTATAGTCTCATAAAGATTATTATTTTTGAAAACACCAACACCATCGTAACATCTTCAAAATATACCTCTTACTACATAAGGTAAGGATACTTATAAGGATAGAATATATTGGTGACATAAATACATGTATCCAAAAAATTCTAATTTCACACGGGACGACTAATATCACAGAAAGACAGAATTAACTCGTAAGCCAGCAAATGAATAATATCTTGCAACTCTACTGTTTTTCATAGAATCTGTGATAGTCTTTCGTATCAACAGCTTTAACAATGTTAGAAATTAGCTGTATTTTAATCTTTTCTTTTTAAGTTTTTAAGACTTTCAGTTACTTTTACATTCAGACCAAAACAAATAAATTTGGAGTTTCAGTAAGTACAGTAGTGTATTCATATCATCACAAGTTAAGCCTTTTTCTTGTAAAGAACAATTTAGCAAGCTGTAAATTATAGCGAATTATATGTATGACACATAACAATGTGTCATATAATTCACTATATTTTTCCAACTGGGCAAGTCTTTCACTCCGAGGCCTAGGCAAGTTTGCCCCTATAATATGTATTAAATGTATACAGTAAAGTAACACGAACATTTAACGTTACGTTGCAGTTTTCTCAGATACTGAAAATACAAATAAAATGTGAACATCATTTTACAAAACCATACTTGTTCTCGATGTATTGACTAAACGTAAAGATTGATGAATCATATTTTCAGTTTTCCACAATATATTAATAAGGATGTATACAAATGTGTCAACGTGTAGGTGAGAATTCATAAATATATTATATAAATACAGCTCCCATTCTACGTGTAAATCCTATGTCTGCGTGTAAATGTTGTCTTGTGTGAGGATCAAACTGACAGCAGTTGGCACAAAATTAAGCGAAGAGGCATCCGCTTAAACTCCTGCGCCAACTGTGCAGTCAAAAATTAAACTATGGTTAGCTTAATGAGATGAAATCGTAATGTACCACTGATTAAGCATATACATACAATATATCATGATCCATTTAAAAAGTAACTTATAATAAACGCCAGCTGAGCTCCTCCCAAACTAATCACATTTTCAAACATGAAAGAATACTTTATTTGGCCCGTAATATTCTTACTCAAACACTAAAAATTACAGCGCGCCGCACATTTTTGCTCATCAGTAATCTCAAACACTTACCGAGAGTGGTTCGTCATCGTAATTTTAATCCCCTCGTCATAATAGAACGACCTCTCGTCTGTTTGAGCATGAAATCTGCCCACAGAGGGCGCTGTGCACACATTCCAAAGATTTTGTCCAGACCGAGAGGACAATTGAACCACTGTGTACATAAGGTGTTGTTAGGGACTATTTGTTTATGCGTGGGAGTTAGGTTTTACATTTATATGATTAGGCTTAAGTATTGAACTGGAAAATACTCATTAGTCCTCTTTTGTCATGAATGTTGACTGATGCTAATACATGAGTTAATTTTTATAGGTACAGTGTTATTTAGTGAGGCTGAAATTCAGTGTTGTGACTAAGGATATTTTTAGAGTAAATTGATATTGTTTCAAAACTGGCTCAAAATCAGGTTTGAATTTTGTCCCAATTTGGTTCTTTCGATTTGTTCTAGAAATATGGTTCCAATTAGCCTTTCAAGATTCTACCTAAAATTCTTCAAATACTTCCTAACGAATTGTTTTTACCAAAAACTTATAATTTATAATCTAAATACAATAATCGCATCACTACCTCCACTAATTAGTTCGTTTCGCACTTAATCGAGTGTAGCAAGCCAGTGTACTGTTCAATATCGGAAACCAGGTAAACCAGTCCATTGCATAAATTAACTGCTGTTTGCGCCCGCGAATTTACTACTCACATATTTGGATATGTGAAGTAGAGATGGTGAATATAACTATCAACCATTAAAATTAACTGATAAAAATTTTCAACTGTATGATATGATAAATAAAATCAACGCTATTGAATAAAAATATTATTACCTATTCATTCAACCGACGACGCGCGGCGCGGCCGTCGACGCGCCACGCGCCAACTCGGATTCGTTTCCAAGAAATAATGTCTAGGTAGTAGGTACACCAATTCACTACGATGAAATTTGCACTTAACTGTCATTGCTTTAAGATGCATGTTGCATTAACATAACCTATCCCATACATCTCTACGTTCGTAAGTACCTAGTCAACATTTGTTTTTGATAATAATGAATGTGATTGGTTGATTTTAAACACCTGAATGATATTCGAATATTTTTAACATTAACTTGCTGAGGTTTAGTGTTAGTTTTTGATAATAATATTAATAATGAATGTGATTGGTTGATTTTAAACACCTGAATGACATTCGAATATGTGTTTTATCATTAACTTGCTGAGGTTTAGTGTTACTTTGATATTTTATTCTGATGGAACGAAACAGTAATTTCATTCAATAATTTTGTAGAATATTGAGTGATTGAGTGAGATTAGTTGATGTCACGCGTTCTAAGTGCAAGTTACGAAATACTGATCTGTGTTGACTTTAGCTGACTAGCGTGTTATTGTTATTGTTGTTTGTTAACGAATATTATAGGGAACTAAGTATTTAATATTAAACACAAGTGTGTGTGAAGTGTGAACGTTTAGTGCAAGTAGGTAGTAACTTTAAAGGGGTAAAATGCCGAGGCGTAACACAGAACTTTGGGACCATTTTGATAAGTGTTTGGGAAGTGAAAAAGTTGCTTTATGTAAGTACTGTAAAAAAACATTATCGTTTAAAGGTACCACGACCAATTTAAAAACTCATTTAAAACTCAAACATTTGAGTGTGTTTACAAATTTAATATCATCCGCGATAAATGCACAAGGAAGTCAAGGAGCTAGTAATTCGGTTTCGGGTGGTGATGGTGGTATTGGAGCTGCTATGGGCATCGCAATCGGTGAAGGTGCGGGCTTTGGTGATGTGGTTGGTGGTGGTAGTAGCGGAGTCAGCATAACTCAGTCTGGATTTGATTATAATTTGCATAGTGCGTCTGGAGTTAGCGCTAGCAGTTCTTCTGAGCAGCCCAATAAAGTGCAACGCATGATGTCGTCGTATCTCCCGAAGAAAATGCGACCCGCAGACAAAAAAGTTATTGACAAATGTTTGATAAAACTCATTGCATATGATTGCCAACCTTTTTCAATAGTCGAGGACACCGGATTTAAAGAATTTGTATACGCATTAAATCCTTCTTATGATTTGCCAAGCAGAAAAACTATTTCCTCGTCGTTGCTCCCTTCGTTTTATGAAGAACGTCGCCAATATTTTTTAAATTATGTTAGAGAAAATGCTGAAAGTGTTTGCTTGACGGTGGATTGTTGGTCATCACGAACCATGGATCAATACATGGGTGTAACAGCCCATTTCTTTACAAAACATTTAGATTTAAAATCAGTTTTATTGCAGTGCGACTTATTCGATGGCAGTCACACAGGGCCAAGAATTGCGCAGGAGCTGCAGTCAATAACTGACGCGTGGGGATTGACAAATAAAATAAACTTTATAGTATCAGATAATGCTGCTAATATGTTAAGAGCTATTTCCATACTAAACTGGGATCATTTTGGATGCTTCGAACACAAGCTCAATTTAATTATTCAAGACGCTATAAGCGTGAACAAAGATATTTTAGAAAAAGTCGGCAAGATAGTGACATATTTTAAAAAGAGCGGCACGGGCAAGGAAAAGTTGTTAAAGTACCAAATTAATAACCAAAACATTGAGCAGCCAAAAACTCTAATTAAGGCTGTTCCTACCAGGTGGAATTCCACGTACTTGATGCTGGAGCGATTTCTTTCTTTAAAAGAGGCTATACAGGCAACAACTGCTACGATCAACGTTGCGCTACCTGTTTTGACATACGAAGAATGGGAGTGCATTGCACAAACTTGCAGTATATTAAAACCGTTCTATGAAGTCAGCAATGTAATGAGTGGCGAAAATTACCTCACTGCAAGCACAGCTATGGTCTTAACGACTGGCTTAAATTCAATCGTCAATGAGCTTTCCATGCGAGATTTTTACCCTGCTATCATTGACATGATTGGGAGGTTTAAGATAGGGCTGAGTCAAAGGCTTGGAGAAATACATAATAACGAACATATCGCCATCTGTACTCTCTTGGATCCCCGATACAAGGACGTGCCATTTCCGGATGCCCACAGTTTAGAAAAAGCAAAAACTAGTTTACTAACTCGCATGACTAGATACCAGTCAGACGACACACAATTGGAAGAACAAGACCAACATGACATCGCTAGTAACAGTTTGTCAATATGGGGCAATTTTGATATGAAAGTTATGTCCTCAATTATTCCAAGAAGCGCTGAGGCAAAATGTCAAGAAGAATTAGATAAGTACCTAAGAGAGACGCCCATTAATCGTAAAGCATGTCCATTGACGTGGTGGCGCAGTCATAGTTGCATTTACCCTAGTCTTTATAATATCTTCAAAACATATTGTAACATATTAGTGACCTCAGTCCCGTGTGAACGAGCCTTTTCAAAAGCGGGTTTTATTTTAAATGACCGAAGAACCCGCCTCACAACATCGCGAGTGGCACAAATCATGTTTTTAAATATGAATAAAATTTAAATAAGATGATGTATCTATATGTATATAAAAACAAAACAAAAAGTAAAAAAAAACAACAAAAAGCAAAAAATAAGTAAAAAAAAGACTACACCTAATTAGTACAAAAACAGTAAATGTACATAAAATCAATGAACTTTTAAATACGCCTGGCTGATATCATTATTTTGCTAAATATTATTAAAATTTACTTTATAGGCAGCAACAAACTTTATACCTACCTACCTAGTGTCTTTAATAGTCTTTATGGACAAGCTCTGCAACGAGCGTTAAGTTTGTTGAGACCTAATAATGCCAACATACCACAAAAATTGTGACATTAGCTAGACAGTCCTAAGCCTGTTAAAGTATGAAGGAAAGTATATTCATTGAATTAGTTGAAACTAACGCAGACCTAGCAATATCAACTTCGTTATGGCTTTGTGTTGTTAGAATAAAAATTAACTAATATTTTCAACCATTAAAATTAACAGTTAATTTTTTTTATCAAATAACTTTTAACAAATAAATAAATTCAACCACTTAGCCCATCTCTAATGTGAAGCGTTGGCAACAATAAAATGGATTTACTAATAAAATTAACGAAGGCAATATTAATTTAACGAAAAATAAGATAGTTTTATAAATAGAACAATAAGAGTACGAATAAAATAATGTAATACAGGAAGTTTTAGAATTGGACTTGAATTTGTGAGTTTATTTAGGTATATAGGGACGTATGTAATATGATTTAAATAAATATAATCAGTTTACATTGTCTGGTGTCTTTTATATTGATAATAAGCAATCATATTTGATGTAATCAGAGAGATTTTATCAGATATAAAGCGCTCAGCGACAATTATTGTCACTAGGACAATTGAAATTGAATATAGCCATAACAACCATTTTCAAAATGGCCGCTCTCAGATACCATTTCTTGGAATTTAGGTCAAATACAAAAGTAATTTAAGCTTTTTAAATAAAAAAATAATTGCTTGTTCTCTTTTATTTACGAGGACAAACAAGACGTTTAACTGTTTGATCTAGATGCTATAAATCTAAACTTTGATACTGCTTTCGTTAGAAATCGCAATAAACTTGCAGTAAATAAAAGTTAACTACGCCATCTTACAATGTCGAAGATAAACGGCTATTTCACCGGCAGTAAAATACATTGCTGCGATAGTTTGTATGAAAGTCATGTGTGCCTGTGTATTGAACGACTTGTATATTGCAGTTTTAGTAACAACGACTTTTCATTGAAGCGTATTGCGCATTTAGTACAGATTTTATTGTAATGTCGCAAATAAATCGCGCAATAGTCAATATCACAAATTGTTACGAGAATAAAGTTGTAAAGAATTATAGGAAACGGAAAAAATTAAAGTGACGTGGTTTAAATAAATCGTATTGTTATTGTGTTTGACTATTGCGCCATGAATTTGTGTGCTGACATTCGGTTGAATTTTTCTATTCACAAAATACCTCAATAATTTACCTTATCGTCTTAGCATTTTTCCCATTTGTAACCAAGACACACCTAGGTGCCCGGGGTCCGTTTACTGGTCCAATCAGATATGACAGAATATCAGGTTTTCCCCAGAGTGTCTGGCCGGGTCAAAATAATATATTACTCATTTGGGATACAGGATAATCTGCAAAAGGTGATTTCTAAGAGAAAACTACATGTTATAAGACTACATGTTATAACAAGATCAAGAATACACATTCTAAAATTCACATATCCTTTCTTCTTTCTGAAATAGTTTAAGCCTTTCGATTATATTACCAACAAAAATGGGCATAGTTACTTGAAATAAAGGGTATAATATACCGTTTATTTTACTATAATACACCATATAACAGGAATACAGTCCCATAACCCTCACTTTTGTTTGATGTTATGTGCGTTTCGAAGTACTCATTAGGGGTGCCGCAAGGCATCGCGCTCTGCCTCATAATTGACGACGCACTGCCTACCAACGTTATCATACACCGTTATAATAAAGAGTAAAAACTTTATACACATTTAACGTGCCACTTGTATTTAATATAGCGAGTAAAAGCGGTTTATCTATTTTTTATTATAATAGCTGCTATTCTACATGCTGGGACAATGAATGAAATGAAAGGTCACATTTTAGTTGCCATAAAAATCGTTAAAATATATTTTAGGTGTTATAACATTTTCGTGTGGTGGTAAAGATAGAAAGTATAAAAAGTGCAAAGAATATACCGTTATTTTTAGATTCTGTGTTCATGTTTTAAAAGTTAGCTTCATATTTAATTTTGAGTACTCTCAGGCACCCTGTTTCATATTTAGTTCTTTTGATTTGTGAAAATCAAAAACAAAATTGTGTATATGTTTTTCAACAGGCACTAAAATAAATTTAGCTTCAGAAAGCATTCCAAGGACAAATGCAACATCATCCGTCCATCTTCCTTAGGTTTTGATATTGAGATGTCCGAGAATAAATTTCAGTAGCATAAAGGATAGCCCAGGTTAGCCATAAAACGGTCGCTGTAAAAGATTATGCGTTTACGTTAACGTCGTAAAAGATTTTCCTCGTTCATAATTTTTACCATTTTCCCCTACTTCGTGAAAAAAAATATTGTAGCCTATTGTGTCAAAAAAATTTCTCGATTATATCCCAAAGGTCCATCGGATAAGTCGACATTAATCGGAAGTTCATAGAAACTCTCATAAAAAGTATTTTTGTTAATCGTTGACCGTTAAATTACTTTTTATTGTTGAATTATATCCATTTGGGACTCAAAGTTTGGTTACATAGTATTATATACTTTATAATGACTCGATTATGGATCAGTATATAGCTATTTCTTTACCTAAGAACGAATTTATAAATAACAAGCTTGTGTTTACTTTTACTTAAGCTTTTAGGTATTTTGTAATATATGTACTTATAGAAGGGTATATATAAGGGAAAATGAATTTGACTCAACTAATAGAAAAAGCATTTCTCTATCAATACACTGTTAGACGCTAAAATTACAAAACAAAACAAATTGAATTTCTTATATGTACTTTAAATATATTTGAACCAAAACCGAATTACACATCGAGGTATTAGATTTACATCAAGCTCAGCCATGCATCTTTATCCATTAACATACTCTCTGAGTATGCGTTGTGCCTCGTGCTATGTGGAGGATAGACTCGCCTGCCGAGCAAAGTAACGCGTTTATTTCAAGGGTTAGCCATATAAGCATAGCGGTTTTACGTCATACGGTTGCAAGTAGGGGTGGTAAATGAGCTATAATGTTTTATGCTATACTATTAACAATCATATTCGAGTCATCCAAACTTCTGCACGGAAGTAATTTGAGAGCTGCTTGAAGTTCGCCTGTGTTTACATTACTGCTATATAAAAATATCTTCTGTATAAATTATCTTCTTTATCAATGTAAATATACCAAATTTTACGCACTTCCGGAACTAAACATTGGTTAATATTGTTCAATTGCTTTATATTGGTTAATTATGTAAAGTCACATATAATTTCCTTAGCTAAACATAAGCAAATTCAAAATGCCTGTATATCCATGTTAAATTAAAATCTGAACATTGTAATAATACAAAAAAGAAGTTTTAAGTAAAGTTTAAAAAGGGTAAAAAGATAATTACAAAAGTCTTTTTCATTTAATGCGTATATTTCTATTTCCTTACGTTTTAATTTTACTTCACTAAAAGTACGACACGAGGGGCATTCCAAACGATCCCTAAGGAGACAAAATCTCTTTCTTTCCCGTAATTGTATGGAAACGAAAATGCCTGTGCAATTTATTCGGACATTTTTATTTCGCTGCAACCCTATTAGCCCGGGGCGGGCTAAACTATGTTAGGGCGGTTTCAGATTAGCGTATTTTTCTGCGCGTATACGGTCGTTTTAGCATACGCGCTTACACGCGCGCTAAAATACGCGCTTCAAAAAACCAGACTCACGTAAACGGGCGTGTTCGCTCGAAATGGTAGTGACGTCTTGTCAGTGTCAACATGGATTTTAACGGCTCGTGGCTATACGAGCTTAGAAGCGCGTCAACGCTCGTACGAGTTGCGCGTGTGCCAAAAGGCGCGCCTGTACGCGCCTACATGCGCTTCCAAAAACGAGCTTATACGCGCGTATAAAACGCTAATCTGAAACCGCACTTAAGGACATAATTTAGCTAGAGCGGAAAACTTCATTAGCGCGATGCAGAATTCATTAGTTCGTCGTGCGTCCGTCAGATGGCATTACTAGTCTGCACGGCCGCCATATTTGGTTTGTTTTACGAATGGACCTTTAACGTTTTTACTGTTGTAAGGTTACCTACGTTTTATTCTGGAAACGACGTATTGACGCAGGTTCAGTTAATGTGCACTACAGATGAAGATGTTTCGCCGAATGGTAAACGTTTAACGAGCGGGTTTTATAGTACCCTTTTGTAAGTGCGTACGGTATGTAGTACTGCAGTGGGTTTTCATTTACTTTATTTTTTTTATCGTACATTTTATCTTTTTGACATACAACCAACGGACACAATGAATACCCAGACTCGAAACAACAAATTATGGATCACACAAAGTGTTGTCTTGTGTGGGAATTGAACCCACAGCACTCGGCGCAGTGTTAAACGGTGAGGCGTCCGCATAAACCACAAAAGATTTGACTGCACGGTTGGTGTAGTGAATACGCTCCACTTCAAAACAGAAACAATCAGGAAGGTTCTGAAAGAAGCCTTAGCTTGACATCTAACGTCTGTATTAATCTATCAAGTTACTATCAGAAATATTTGTAGATTAAAAAACACGTAATTAATGCCAAAGCATTATAAAAAACGATGTGCATTATTCCAATACTGCACTTCTATAACCATAATTGTGCTTACTTATATTAAAAATTCAATAGTGATTTTGTTGGTTTTCGTCTGCCATACAAAAGCTACGTACGGATTTTCATGTAGTTGAGCAAAGTCGCGAACTAAAGCTAGAACAACATATTACGAAAAGAAAGAGCACCATTATTGTTTATTTTAACACTAGTTCTATGTGTAAAGTATTTAATAAGTATTCAAAGTATGCGGTATCATAAACTTTAAGTTGTAATTATCTTGATTCTACGCGAAGAAGAAAGTCTTGAAGACGCAATTTTGACTGAAGCACCGCAGTTTTTGCGTGAGATTCTTACTAAATTCTAATATCAGATATTAAATTTGCGTAGTACAATACTTTGATATTACGGACTAAGGATACCACTTCATTTTTATTTTTACTTTATAAGCATTTTTGTTGCAAAACTAAAGTCAAAGATGTGGGTAAAACGGCTGCTAGCCTAAAATGGAACTGGGCGGGCCACGTCAGCCGTATGCACGAGGGTCGTTGGGCGAAGATCTCGACACTGTGGGTGCCAGAAGATGGACAGCGTCGCAGGGGCCGGCCCCGAAAGAGGTGGCGAGATGACCTGGACGCCTACTGCAGGTGAAAAGAAGACATGGAAAGATTTGGGGGAGGGCTTTGCCCCGCAGTGGGATAGGACAGGCTAGTGAAAAAAAAAAAGGATTTTTGATTTTGTATTTATACCTAACCTAAGCAAACATACTGTGTGGTCCATAAATTGTTGTTTCGGGACTGAACGTTGGTTGAATGAATGTAAAGACTCACGCAATTCTGATTAAAAAGAAACGGTTTTAAAGAAAGCTCATTAAAACTGTTTCAAAACTTTGCTTTTATTAACTTTTGTAGTTTAGCAGAAACTGACATATTAAAATGCACCTAACTTTTTTATTACCTCTTACATACATTATTAGTATGTACCTAGAAATTGACGTAATTTTCTTAGTTTAATTTAATTTTCTTTGTCTTATATTACACCTAGTACTTTTCTCTCTGCACCACTTTAAGGTAGACTGGGAGAGAATGCCTATGCCGCCTGTATACTTTGTGGATATGAAGTTTAAATAAATATAAAATTATTCTTTCAAAAGGTTTTTAAGGTGATCTCTGCATCTTACCCCCTGGCAGAAAATCGACGTAAAGTAACAGTACCTATATTGTTGCATTTCGTTCGGTGAGTGAGAGTGCCGGAGGCCTCAGCCCTTATTCCTTGTCCCTCATCCCACTCCTCCTCCCATCCCTTTTCCTAACCCAAAGGGCGGCAACGCATTTGTGACTCCTCTGATGTTTCTTGTGTCCATGGGTGACGGTAATTGTTTACCATCAGGTGATCCGTCTGCTCGTTTGCCGCTTATGACATAAAAAAAATGTTGTCTCGTTCGGGGATCGAACCCACTACACTCGCTGAAATTTAAAACAACGAGGCGATTGCTCAAACTAACGAGCCACACGTACATTGCAATATTTTAATTACGTACACATTTAATAAAATACTCATCTCACATTGCTCACAGCTTAAGTCGTCGCCAAATATTATCCATCGTGTTCAATAATCTCAACGGATATAAATATCCTCTTCTCTGAGTTTTCAATCAACTCCCGGCGCCGGTGAGAGGGACTATAATCCCGAGATTGGTTGCCGCCACGGTGCGGCTAAATTTACACTCCCAATATTCAATTGGTTTCTGCTATAACCAATATTTATGTTATGAAGAACAGACAGCGGTCTGGTAAGCCGTAAAGTGGTGAACTAGGCACTTCAAAACATTGTCAGGTCTGTTATAAAAATTGGGTCGTAGTTTTGAATTTATGGAGGTTGTGAGTAGTTTTGTTCATCTCAATTGTGTTAAAAGTATCTAAAATAATCTTAAAATATGAGTATTTTGGAACATTCTGGCCAATGAATCATTGCAGGAAAAATCTTTCTTGAGACTCAAATTAGGACAGGTCTGTTTAGCTGTGGACTGCGGTAGGCTGACTGATGATGATGATGATGAAAATTTAATCTGAATTTAAATCTAATAATCTCTTTTGATTTAGAAGGAAAACTTGAAACAAACCCTATACCAACCCGTTTGGCCAGCGTGGTATAGTAGGCCAATTCCTCCTTTCAAAGGAGAGGCCTAGTCCAGAAGTGGACTGTTAAAGGCTGATGATGATGATGACACTGTTAGACGCCAAAATTAAAAAACAAAATCTCCTATATGTACCTACTTTAAATATATTTGAACCAAAACCGAATTACACATCGAGGTACATCAAGCTCAGCCATGCACCTTTATCCATTAACATACTCTCTGAGCGTGCGTTGATCCTCGTGCTATGTGGAGGATAGACTCGCCTGCCGAGCAAAGTAACGCGTTTATTTCAAGGGTTATCCATATAAGCATAGCGGTTTTACGTCAAACGGTTGCAAGTAGGGTTGGTAAATGAGCTATAATGTTTTATGCTGTAATATTAACAATCATATTCGAGTCATCCAAACTTCTGCACGGAAGTTATTTGAGAGCTGCTTGAAGTTCGCCTGTGTTCACATTACTACTATATTTAAATATCTTTTGTATAAATTATCTTCTTTATCATGGTAAATATACAATATTTTACGCACTTCCGGAACTAAACATTGGTTAATATTGTTCAATTGGTTAATATTGGTTATAATATGTCACATATACTTTCCTTAGCTAAACATAAGCAAATACAAAATGCCTGCATATCCATGTTAAATTAAAATCTGACCATTGTAATAATACAAAAAAAAAGTTTTAAGTAAAGTTTAAAAAGGGTAAAAAGATAATTACCAAAGTCGTTTTGCATTAAATGCGTATATTTCTATTTCCTTACGTTTTAATTTTACTTCACCAAAAGTACGACGCGAGGGGCATTCCAAACGATCCCTAAGGAGACAAAATCTCTTTCTTTCCCGTAATTGTATGGAAACGAAAATGCCTGTGCAATTTATTCGGTCATTTTTATTGCGCTGCAACCCTATTAGCCTGGGGCGGGCTAAACTATGTTAAGGACATAATTTAGCCAGAGCGGAAAACTTCATTAGCGCGATGCAGAATTCATTAGTTCGTCGTGCGTCCGTCAGATGGCATTAATAGTCTGCACGGCCGCCATATTTGGTTTGTTTTACGAGTGGACCTTTAACGTTTTTACTGTTGTAAGGTTCCCTACGTTTTATTCTGGAAACGACGTATTGACGCAGGTTCAGTTAATGTACACTACAGATGAAGATGTTTCGCCGAATGGTAAACGTTTAACGAGCGGATTTTATAGTACCCTTTTGTAAGTGCGTACGGTATGTAGTACTGCAGTGGGTTTTCATTTACTTTATATTTTTTATCGTAAATTTTATCTCTTTGACATACAACCAACGGACAAAATGAATACCCAGACTCGAAACAATAAATTATGGATCACGCAAAGTGTTGTTTTGTGTGGGAATTGAACCCACAGCGATTGTTAAACGGCGAGGCGACCGCATAAACCACTACGCCAACCGTGCAGTCAAATCCTTTGATTTGACTGCACGGTTGGTGTAGTGAATATGCTCCACTTCAAAACAGAAACAATCAGGAAGATTCTGAAAGAAGCCTAAGCTTGACATCTAACGTCTGTATTAATCTATCAAGTTACTATCAGAAACATTTGTTGATTAAAAAACACATAATTAATGCCAAAGCATTGTAAAAAACGATGTGCATTATTCCTATACTGCACTTCTAAAACCATAATTGTGCTTACTTATATTAAAAAGTCAATAGTGATTTTGTTGGTTTTCGTCTTTCATACAAAAGCTACCGTACGGATTTTCATGTAGTAGAGCGAAGTCGCGAACTAAAGCTATAACAATATATTACAAAAAGAAAGACCACCATTATTGTTTATTGTAACACTAGTTCTCTGTGTAAAGTATTTAATAAGTATTCAAAGTATGCGGTATCATAAACTTTAAGTTGTAATTATCTTGATTCTACGCGAAGAGGAAAGTCTTGAAAACGCAATTTTGTCTGAAGCACCACAGTTTTTGTGTGAGATTCTTACTAAATTCTAATATCAGATATTAATTTTGCGTAGTACAATACTAAGGATACGGACTAAGGATACCACTTCATTTTTATTTTTACTTTATAAGCATTTTTGTTTTTGTATTTATACTTAAGCTAAACTAACATACTGTGTGGTCTACAAATTGTTGTTTCGGGTCTGAACATTAGTTGAATGAATGTAAAGACTCACGCAATTCTGGATTTCTTACTTGTGCGGGTTAATTAAAAAGAAAAGGTTTAAAGAAAGTTCATGAAAACTGTTTTAAAACTTTGCTTTTATTTCAAAACTCTAACTTCTATAGTTTAGCAGAAACCAGAATTTTAAAATGTAACTAACATTTTTATTACATCTTACATATATTATTATTTCAAAAGGTAGAAAAGTTGAGTACATATTATATCCTGTGTTTCGAGGGACTTTACAACACTCAATCTAAAAACAAATAAGAACACCCAAAGTGTTGTCTCGTTCGAGGATCGAACCCAAAACATTCGGCGTCATTTCAAACGACGAGGTGAGCTTATACCACTAAGCCACAAATACAGTGCAGTATTTTAATTACACACACATTTAATAAAATTCTCATCTCACATTGCTCGCAGCTTACGTCGTCGCCAAATACTATCCACGATGGATAATATTTGGCGACGATGACGTTCAATAACCTCAGCGGATATAAATATCCTCTTTTCTGAGTTTTCAATCAACCCCCGGCGCCGGTGAGAGGGACTATAATCCCGAGATTGGTTGCCGCCACGGTGCGGCTAAATTCTACACTCCCAATATTCAATTGGTTTCTACTATAACCAATATTTATGTTATGAAGAAGACAGCGGTCTGGTAAGCCGTAAAGTGGCGAACTAGCCACTTCAAAAAATTGTCAAGTCTGTTATCAAAATTGGGTCGTAGTTTTAGATTTATGGAGGTTGCGAGTAGTTTTGTTCTTGCTGTTTTTGATAAAAGTGTCTTGAATAATCTTACAATTTGAGTATTTTGGCACATGTTTCAGCAGGCCAAATCCCTCTTGTGACTCAAATAAGGACAGGTCTGTTTAGCAGTGGAGTGCGATAGGCTGACTGATGATGATGAAAATTTAGTATGAAATTTAAATCTAATAATCTCTTTTATAGATAACTGTATTTATAGCGTCACGGCATAAATGTGCGCGTGGGATTGGGAGGTCTCGGGTTCGATCCCTGGGTGGGGCAAAGTGTTATTGAGTTTTCCGTTAGGAAATTCTCAGTTGCAGCACGGAGTCTGGTAATGTGCCCGGTACGGCAATAGGCTCGCCCCCATAACGTAGGACTAAAATAAATCTGGCGAAAAGTGGGTGTAGCAATATACCTCTGCCTACCTCTTCGGGGATATAGGCTTGAGACTTTGTATGTATGTGTATTTATATTAATAGTCGTGTCCTCACCGTCATCCTGTTCTGCTGTTCAGTTATGATATCATCATCATCAGCAGCCTTTAACGGTCCACTGCTGGACTAGGCCTCTCCTTTGAAAGGAGGAATTGGCCTACTATGCCACGCTGGCCAAACGGGTTGGTATAGGGTTTGTATCAAGTTTTCCTTCTCTTACAGTGCTGTTCTCTGCATAATATGCTCCCTCTGTCGGCTCTTACGATACCCATGGGATGATATGGGGTGGTGACAACCCGTATTCTTAATCCGTCACCACACGGATTATGATATCACAGATCTTAAAATAATGATATTTGAAACATGAAATGGCAGTAGTTCCTTTTATGAAGTAGGCAGCCATGAAAGATTGATTTTTAATATTCTGCCTTTGAATGGGTAAAATAGGGAATATTTTTTTTAGATCTTATTTTGCAGGTGGTAACGTTTTAGAGGTGTTATGTGGGTATATGTATAATGAGTACCTGGTAGGTATGTGTATTGGAGAGAAATTAAATACTTATTTGTTGGTTACAAAATATTCTATATTGGCAAGCGTTACAAACAGAATAAACCCCGAGTACTACGGACGTTTACTCGATTGTGCTGTTAAGTGGTAAGAGCTAAGACCTAGACTCAGGGCAGGGTAGGCAGGCAGGCTGACGAGGCTTCGGTGCTCTAGGAGAGAAGGAGCACTTAACTTCAGCGGCGGTGTCCGGGCGCCGAAAAGGGTCGAACGCTGCCGCGCCACGGTATAAATATGCCGCTGGAGTGCGCGGGAGACGAAGACGGCCGGCCAGACAGGCACTACTCCTGAGGAGGAGGAGGGCGTCCGCTACAACGTCACAAGGTAGTACTGTAAAAGTGCGCGTTAGAGCTGGTATTAGGGGAAAGGAAGACAAAACGGACCCTGTAGGCAAAACGGACCATGTTCATCGTTTCGAAACTTTAAGCGACATCTATAATCGCGTTATGTAAAAATGTTGGCCGCCATGTTCCCGGTCTCGGTCAGTGTACTCAAATCCATCGACTGCACGTGCACAGTTTTAGCAAGGTAAGTTTATTTTTCTAAGTTTTGATGTAAAATTAATGGTTTTCAATTAGCCTATAGTTAGGTTTGGTTTGTATCAATGGGTTCTAGTGTTATCTATATACAAACTGACATTTGATTGATCATTTAACGAAGTATCTCGGCGATATGTCAATTAATAACCTTATTTTTTTTTGTTGTTGTTATTTATGCCTAAAAGGCAAAAGGGACCTAGGCAAAACAGACTGGGGTACCGTTTTGCCTTCATTTGAGTGACGTGGGTACAAATACAAATTAGGTGAAAATAGTACCCACGATAAATGTAATTATTATTATCATATATTTTTGTATTTGTTTTAGATGGTTAATAATTACAAAAGAAAATCCAGTTGGAATTCCTGGGATGAATCTAGTATAAAAATGCGATTGAAAAAGTGTTCGGCGAGGAAATGGGACCCAATATATAGGCTTCTCATCAATTCCTGGTACTAAAAACTACTTAGAAAGAATACTGGAGAAATAGAAGTATATAGTATACAGGATTTTTATGTGAAAAATGTATTAATTGATTTATTTTATGTAAGTCCGTTTTGCCTTTATGCATGTTCCGTTTTGCCTCACTCATGAAGGTAAAACGGAACAAATGGGGGTCTTAGAAATCGTCTAACATCTTCATAATCTGTGATTTTATCTAACTCCGATTCGTACGTAACATAGAGTTAACAGTGTTGATTCGTTTTACACTTGAAGAACTTTAATAAAACGTTAAGTTTTTTTTTCTACATTTGTTTTTTCTTAAGTTGTCCGTTTTGCCTTCCTTTCCCCTACATATAATTTAATTTTCGCACCCACCAACGACTTAATCGGATTAGGTACTGCCGCAGCCGAGCGCTCGATACTGAATTTAACAAATTTGTCTATCGTGGCATCCAAAAAGCGGTTTATAAGATATAGGTTTCAAAACACGTCCAAGAATTATAAATGAAGTCGCTAAGTTACCACTATTATTGTTTATTTTAACACTAGTTCTCCGTGTAAAGTATTTAATAAGTATTCAAAGTATGCGGTATCATAAACTTTAAGTTGTAATTATCTTGATTCTACGCGAAGAGGAAAGTCTTGAAAACGCAATTTTGTCTGAAGCACCACAATTTTTGTGTGAGATTATTACTAAATTCTAATATCAGATATGAATTTTGCGTAGTACACTACTTTGATATTACGGACTAAGGACACCACTTCATTTTTATTTTTACTTCATAAGCATTTTTGTTTTTGTATTTATACCTAACCTAAACTAACATACTGTGTGGTCTACAAATCGTTGTTTCGGGTTTGAACGTTAGTTGAATGAATGTAAAGACTCACGCAATTCTGATTTTCTTCCTTGTGCGGGTTAATTTAAAAGAAAAGGCTTTAAAGAAAGTTCATGAAAACCGTTTCAAAACTTTGATTTTAATTCAAAACTTTATAGTTTAGCAGAAACCAGAATTTTAAAATGTAACAAAATTTTTTATTGCCTCTAACATACTTTATTATTTCAAAAGGTTTTTAAGGTGATCCGCGCGTTGGAGCACATATTATATCCTGTGTTACGAGGAACTTTGAATCACACAATCACTGAACAAATAAAAACACCCGGCCTCGAAAAAACTGGATCACACAAAATGTTGTCTCGTTCGGGTATCGAACCTACTATACTCGGTGAAATTTAAAACGACGAGGAGATTGCTCAAACTAATAAGCCATTGCAATATTGTACTAACAATATTTTAATTCCGTACACATTTAATAAAATTCTCATCTCACATTTCTCACACCTAAGTCATCGCCAAATATTATCCATCGTGTTCAATAACCTCAACGGATATAAGTATCCTCTTTTCTGAGTTTTCAATCAACCCCCGGCGCCGCGCCGGTGAGAGGGACTATAATCCCGAGATTGGTTGCCACGGTGCGACTAAATTTTACACTCCCAATATTCAATTGGTTTCTCCTATAACCAATATTTATGTTATGTAGAACAGTCAGCGGTCTGATAAGCCGTAAAGTGGTGAACTAGGCACTTCAAGAAATTGTCAAGGCTGTTATAAAAATTGGGTCGTAGTTTTGAATTTATGGGGGTTGTGAGTAGTTTTGTTCTTGCCGTTTTTGATAGAACTGTCTTAAATAATCCTAAAATATGAGTATTTTCGGCACATTCTGGCCAGTGAGCCGAATCTTAATATGCACTTACAATGCTATTGCGACTCCAGCAGTGGTCTGCAATAATTATAGGCTGTATGACGATAATGATGGGTGCATAGGGTTCCCACCAAGAACTTAGGGTCCCAAGCCAACCTCACAGTTAAATGGTTCACCTGCCGATCAACGGACGAGGCTCTGGCAAACTAAATATCCCGATAAGCGGCAATAGGCTCGCCACCTATTACGTGGGATCAAAACACTGGCGAAAAGTGGGCGTTTAATATGCCTCTGCCTACTCTTTTGGGGAAACAGGCGTGAGTCTATGTATGTACAATAATGATAAATATTTCTGAATCTAAATCTGTATTGATATAAATAAACATGTCTTGACTGTCATCATCTATGCTGTTGTCACATCGTAAAGCTTAAAATACTGATACTAGAAACATGAAATTTTAACAGTCGGTTCTTTCCATAAGGTAGGCCCGCATATTTTGTAATATTTACATATGCCATAACAGACTTTTTATTATTTTGACACTCATTAAGGTAAGATCTTTAATATTCCACTTTTATGAAATGACCAGGATTTAAAATTAAGCGCACCAACTGGTATTAAATATAATTTAATGTTCGTACCAACCAACGATTTAATCTCATTACTGCCACTGCCGAGCACTCGATACTGAATTTAACAAATATGTATATCGTGCGAAAAAGCGTTTTATCTGATACAATAATTTTGTAATATTGATAGGACGTAAGTAGTCTCAAAACATAATTACAATATTGATATGCAATTTAGAAATTAATAGTTTTCAAATGCAGCAAGTTGTCAAAATACATCCAAGAAATATACAGTTTGATTTGTAATGACTCGTATTCTTTATAATTATGATAATATGATAATATATCCCACTACATCCATATAACGGATTTTAGATGAGGTCGCTCAATTATTCCCAAAAAATTGGAATTTGCTCAAATAGTCTTGAAATCCGTTTTATTCCAAAATGTTGCATTTTAGACCCCCCTAAGGACGGAGTAGAAAAATTTCATTATGGCCCTAGAATCACCCAATTCCCGAAGGGAATATGAGCAACTACATCACCCTATATATGAATTCGATTTAGTCAGTCGCTCTCTGAAGCGCTTAAATCTTCGTGAGCATGAAAAATAAATCTCAAATCAAATATCTAAACTCAATTCTCAACTAACTGTGATGTCATTTTCGTACAGAAATGCATTAGTTTCAATGTGAATGAGTATTTCAATGATGAATGGATTGAATAACTTGCAAACGTGCAGTTCGATAAATGCACAAAGACAAATACTCTTCGATTTAAGCTTCCCCTACGTATTATAATAGTTATATCCAAATGCTCCCTTGGATGGCAAATGAACGGATCGAAAGGGTAGCAACGCGTCACGAATTGACGGTGACTTTGAATAGTTGTTGGCAGGTTGTTGCTAATTAAATTAATAATGGAGACTTTTAGCGACGGCTTAGTGAATTTTAACGTAATTGGATAGGCTAGGGTTTGGGTAAGATTTCTTTAAATCTTGAATTCACACTTAACTTTAAAACTTGAAAGTCTTTCTATCTGAAGCAATTAACTATATTGTCTATACCTAATATGATGTTTAAAACATTTTCATCATTAAAAAAATACACTTGTTCTGTCTGACATATTATTACATTGCCCGAACTACCGAAATCATAAACTAATCAAATATTGTTTAACAGTGATGCGGTATCATAAACTTTAAGTTGTAATTATCTTGATTCAATGCGAAGAGTAAAGTCTTGAAAACGCAATTTTGTCTGAAGCACCACAATTTTTGTGTGAGATTCTTACTAAATTCTAATATCAGATATTAATTTTGCGCAGAACAATACTTTGATATTACGGACTAAGGATACTACTTCATTTTTATTTTTACTTTATAAGCATTTTTGTTTATTTTATTTATAGTCTCACGCCTGTATCCCCGAAGGGGTATTTATACCTAACCTAAACTAACATACTGTGAGGTCCACAAATTGTTGTTTCGTGTCTGAATGTTGGTTGAATGAATGTAAAGCCTCACGCAATTCTGGATTTATTTCTTGTGCGGGTTATTTAAAAAGAAACTACTTCAAATAAAGTTCATGAAAACTGTTTTAAAACTTTGCTTTTATTTCAAAACTCTAACTTCTATAGTTTAGCAGAAACCAGAATTTTAAAATGTAACTAACTTTTTTATTGCATCTTACATATATTATTATTTCAAAAGGTAGAAAAGTTGAGTACATATTATATCCTGTGTTGCAAGGGACTTTAAAACACTCAATCAATGAACAAATAAGATCACCCAACGTGTTCGTGTTCGAGGATCGAACTCAAAACATTCGGCGTCATTTCAAACGACGAGGCGAGCATAAACCACTAAGCCACGCATACAGTGCAGTATTTTAATTACACACACATTTAATAAAATTCTCATCTCACATTGCTCGCAGCTTAAATCGTCGCCAAATATTATCCACGATGGATAATATTTGGCGACGATGACGTTCAATAACCTCAACGGATATAAATATCCTCTTCTCTGAGTTTTCAATCAACCGCCGGCGCCGGTGAGAGGGACTATAATCCCGAGATTGGTTGCCGCCACGGTGCGGCTAAATTTTACACTCCCAATATTCAATTGGTTTCTCCTATAACCAATATTTATGTTATGAAGAAGACAGCGGTCTGGTAAGCCGTAAAGTGGTGAACTAGGCACTTCAAGAAATTGTCAAAGCTGTTATAAAAATTGGGTCGTAGTTTTGGATTTGTGGAGGTTGCGAGTAGTTTTGTTCTTGTCGTTTTTGATAAAAGTGTCTTGAATAATCTTAGATCTTTTGAGTATTTTGGGCACATTCTTGCCAATGCGTCATAGCAGGCTAAATCTTGTGACTCAAATTAGGACAGGTCTGATTAGCAGTGGACTGCGATTGGCTGACTGATGATGATGAAATTTTGTCTGAATTTAATAGTCGTGTCCTCACCGTAATCCTGTTCTGCTGTTCAGTTATGATATCACAGATCTTAAAATACTGATATTAGAAACATGAAATGGCAGTAGTTTCATTTATGGAGTAGGCACCCAATAAATGTTGATTTTTAATATTCTGACTTTGAATGGGTAAAATAGGGATTAAAAGATTTTTAAATGTTCTTATTTTGCAGCTAGCACTGTAAAAGTGCGCGCTAAAGCTGGTCTTAAATATGATTTAATTTTCGCACCCACCAACGATTTAATCGCATTCCTGCCACAGCCGAGCTCTCGATACTGAATTTAACAAATATGTCTATCGTGGCGTTCAAAAAGCGGTTTATAAGATAGTCAAAACACGTCCAAGAAGTAATATAAATGAATTCGCTAAGTTACCAATTTTCCTTCATGAGCAAAAAAATTAATCTCAAATCAAAAATCTAAAGTCACTTCTCAAATAACTGTGATTAAATTTTCGTACATAAATGCATTAGTTTCAATGTGAATGAATATTTCAATCATGAATGGATCCAATGACTTGCAAACGTGCATTTCATTCGATAAATGCACAAAGACAATTAATTCTCGTCAATCTTAAGCTAACCTTACGTATTATTATAGTTCTATCCAAATACTCCGTTGGATGGATTATCGGCAATTACGAATGAACGGGCCGAAAGGGTGCCGAAGTGTCACACGAATTGACAGTGACCTTGAATAGTTGTTGACAGGTTGTTACTAATTTAATGAATAATGGAGACTTTTAGCGACGGCTTAGTGAATTTTAACGTAATTGGGTTTGGGCAAGATTTCTCTCGAAATTCAGGTGACATTAAATTACGAATTCACACTTTAAAACTCGAAAGTCTTTCTATCTGAACCAATGAACAGTATTTTGCATAGGTTACTTACTACGACGAATGTTTTAAACATCATCATCATTTAAAAAAAAGCGCTTGTTCTGTCTGACATATCATCGTATAGCACAAAGCATCGAAACTAAAAAATAATCAAATATAATTTAATATAAATATTTTTTTCGCTTTTTTTCGCATTACGCAATTTACTGCTCTCATGTATCTGTGACTTATTATTTGAAAATAAATTCTTTCAACTGCCATTTGAGTGCGCTGTTATGTAAGATCTCTTGTTTCTTAAGGCGAGGATTTCCGAACGCTCAAAGCTGAAGGACTGAACGACGCGGGAGAGAGCGCATCGGCAGTATGAAATTACATATTTTAGTTTTTATGTTTTTGTATATATTAAAATTCATAATGTGATGCCCGAGAACCATCCGCTTTTACATGACTTTTCTTTTGGTATACTTTTGAAAATTCTAATCCCAATACAACTCAAATGAAACCTGAAAAATTGTTTAAACAGACCTATATTCGCGATTATTTTCTATCGTATAAAATGTCAGTAATCGTGTTTCGAATGGCCGACAAATATAGATCTAATGCTAAAGAATAACATATATTTATTTCCGAATTTAAATCTCTGTTATTTACAAATAAAACGCGTTTGAACACGCTAGACAACACTGTACTTTGGGAAATCCTCGCCTAGTTTTCTACCAATTAGATGTACATAGCTAACTTCTCGATGTATTTTTCACTGAACTCGAAGTTACTGCTTAAATTATCTTGATTGGACTAACTTTTGAGACGCCGACAGCTTCAGGGACGGAGTTACGTTTGACAGTTAATGTAACTTTTAACTTTTTATACTGATGATCGTGTCGTAGCTAGTTTTTGTTTGCTTTGTGATGTTAACGTGATGTATGATTTTGATGTTATTCGTTCTGAATGGCCGCACCAGGAATAAATACTGTGTCGTGATAAACTTTACAATAGTTCAATCGACCGATACAAGGAAGACCTAGACTTGGAATAACAATCATGAAACAATGTGTCTTCTCGTGATCGAATACACGACGCTCAGTGCAGTTTTAAACAGCAAGGCGCTTGACGTTGCATTTAGATATGGCTTTATTCTGTAACATTTTCATGAGGCAGCCTTGCTTGAAGGCTATGAAATGTGAATAAAAATATTAACAGATGTGAGTTATTGTATTAGACTATGACTTGTTAGGCGTAAGACATCTGAAAAGTTAGGCGACGTTAACAGTGGTTACCACTCGGATCTGCGGACGGTGAGCGCTGGGGCTGCTCCCTGTCCGCCAAAAGGCGGGAGGCGGCGCGTGTCCTCGCCGCCTCCCAAGTAGCTTTGTGAGGTGATGGATCCGAGAAGTTTGATGGATGCAAGAAGTTTGATGGATGATTGCGAGATCATAACGAGACGGGGCCCGCCAACACAAACGGCGGGCCAATCCCGGGCGGGGTCGCGAGAAAGTATGCTAATCGCGAATCGCGTGACCCTGCCAACACACGGGACCCGTAGGGACACCGCGGTGGTTTTTAGTGGGTATGCCCCGAACGCCTGTAGGGGAGAGCCTCCACATACCTCCTCCGCCAGTCCCAAGCCTAGCCGTTCTAATGGCTGGGTTGGCGGAGTTGAGATGACTCATAAGGAGAGTTTTACCACCGTAGTGAACGAAAAAAAAAAAAATATGGTTACCACTCGGATGGGTGACTGTGTCATCATCATCAGCCCTATATACTGTCCCACTGCTGGGCACGGGCCTTATCTCACTATGAGAAGGGTAAGGCCATAGTCCAACACGCTGGCCAAGTGCAGGTTGACAGACTTCACATGTCTTTTGAGAACATTATGGAGAACTCTCAGACATGCAGGTTTCCTCACGATGTTTTCCTACACCGATTAGCGAGCAATAATTAACAATTTAATCGGCACTGAACTCCGAAAAGTCATTGGTGCGTGCCGTGGATACAAACCCGAGACCCTCTGCGTAGCAGTCTGTCGGTCTCTCCACTCAGCTATCGCAGCTCCAATAAAGTAAATATTAAAGCTAAATAGGGTATTTGACTACAAAAATCGAATAAGTCCGTCAGATAGATTTCCAAAAAATATTGGACACGTATATTTTCTTTCGTCGCGTAAACAAAAATTAAGACGACAAACTTCGCTGAAAACTCGTGTGACGTCACTTGCCAGTACACTTTTTACTGGCAAGTGAGGTTACAAGCCCCCACTCTTATACATTTCTCCATCTTTGATGCGTTTTATCTCCGTAATTTTTTACTGATTCGATAAAACAAAAAAAAAAGTATCCAATATTTTTCGATAATCTAACTGACGGACTAATTCGATTTTTTTAGTCAAATACCCTATTCAATTCAAACATATAACTTCTTAATCTACAAGTATATTAAGTTATCTTTTCAATCGACCTATAATACATCTTATACTAATATCTAAAGCTGAAGAGTTTGTTTGTTTGTTTGGTTGAACGCGCTAATCTCAGGAAATACCGATCCGATTTGAAAAATCTTTCAGTTTTAGATAGCCCATTTATCGAGGAAGGCTATAGGCTATATAACATCACGCTATGAGCGACGGGAGCAAAGCAGTAGCCTTAAAAAACGTGTAACCGCGAACATCCTCTAGTTAAGCATAAAACTGATCCCTCCAAAAAACCAAAACTAAACTGCTCTGTATCATGCTCTATGTATTACAAAACTCTACCGTTGCCGAAATAAGACAAATGTTACGTCGCACGACGCATTGTACTATATAGCGTCATCTCTGTCGAAACTGGTCATCTATATGTAAATTGTGCAGGTAGAAGGAGGACGGGCGTAGTTTGCAGCACAAGTTGGATATTGCATCTGTTTCACTGTACCTGTTCTTGTTAGAATACTTGTTGTGAGCATCGTTAGAAAACAGGGAGAATTTTGTACGGTCGCGGTCTAAAAATGTTTACCACTTTTCAAATTACATTCTTTATCACGCTGGGTTCAGCAAGGTCTAAAATGCTATATCTGAGTACTTATTACTTTTCAATCATTGGTAAGGCATCGATTCAAACAAAAAGAGTATGAATATTTTTAGGTCGATGAAATAATTTGACATAATGACAGAATTGCATTTATGCTGTGGCTTCGTTATGAAAACTTTTATTAACAAAAAATATGTGTTGAATTTGTTTTTGATTATTTCTGCCTATTTTTTTATAAAGCACGATTCGCCCGGTTAAGGGCGCACACTATCTAAACAAAAGCTCACTTATGTGATCAGCATGCGCTTTAACGTGACTAGCATACCATCCACTATCATTATAGCTCACAGTCTGACCGCGCCCTGATTTTCGCTAGACGATATCATCATCACCCTAGCATTTTTTTAGTTGCATCCCAAGCTTGCGCTTCGGAGCCCAGGGCCTGCTATTACTGATCTATCGAGATTTGACTGGATATCAGTTTTTACACGGAGCGACTGCCATCTAACATCATTCTAAGGTTAGACCAGTAGTCAGTAGGTATATTTGAGGGCACTGACTTCCCACTAATGACTGCCATAGATCATGACAGCCGGGACTGCTTAACGTGCTTTCTGATGCACGGGGGTGAAACACCGCCAACTTCGGGCTAATTATTAAGAATTTCTTGACAGAAATTCCTAATAATTTGTCACTAAGAAATCCTTAACAGAAAACCTGAGCAACATTTTCCGAGCCTGACCCGCGAATCAAACCCGAGACTTCATGATCAGCTGTCGTATGAACTACCGCTAGACCAACGTGGCAGTCTTACGCTAGACGATATAAATATTGTATTTTTTTTCAAAAAGGTTTTATATTCAGACTGTCGTATTTTCGCCATCCCTTTCATTATAATCTGTCAATGTAAAAGTCATTTGATAAACTTATTAATTACAAATACCAAAATCGTAAATAGCAAGTTTAAAATAACATTATTTGAAGACTACAAATATTTTAGTTTCAGTGTAAATATCACGCTTGAAATTAATTGAACGTATATTATAAATGTGGAATAATAAATCGTTTTTGACACCAGTTGCTACGCAACGCATGTTATCATAGATTGGTTGCCTAGTACAATATCGTCGTCCTTGTGTCTTTGATGTGTTCATGCAATTATAAGCCTTAAGGTGGTAAACACTTTCAGACCGCGACTGTACACTATTTCTATTATGGAGCTTTTTGTTTATCTAATGTTAGTATGGTCCGTGTGGTGATGGATTAAGAATACGGAATGTCACTACCCCATATCATCCCATGGGTGTCGTAAAAGCCGACAGAGGGAGCATATTATGCAGGGAACAGCACTGTAAGAGAAGGAAAACTTGATACAAATCCTATACCAACCCGTTTGGCCAGCGTGGTATAGTAGGCCAATTCCTCGTTTCAAAGGAGAGGCCTAGTCCAGCTGTGGACTGTTAAAGGCTGATGATGATGATGTTTGTATTAGAAAATACTTATCTGATTGAAACGCAACATTTTTGTGGAATAAACTGTTTGTTATTGCTGAAAATAGTTACTAAATAACCAACACTTCTTTTCTCAAAGAAGAACTCTATACCAATATTAGAAAGTTAAAGAGTTTGTTTGTTTGATCGAACACGCTAATCTCATGAACAGCTTGTCCGATATGAATAGTTATTTTGTGCTTGATAGCTCATCTATAGAGGAAGGTTGTAGGCTATATAACATCACGCTATGGACCATTGGGACCAACCTGTATCCATAAACAACGCGGGTGTAACCACGGGGTCAGCTATTATTTATTAAGCTAAGAATCGAATTCATAACTAACAACCGCTCACACATCAGTAAGAATCACTAACTACTAGACAAACACATTTATTTAACACATTAAAACTCCACATCCCATTCTGTTATACTCGACATATGCAAGAAATATAAATAAACCCAACCATTTTAATGAACAGATATTGCTAAATAAAAAGAATTTCCGTCTTTTCCGCTGTAAGTAAAACAATAATCCAAGGAAATATGCCTGGAGGCTTATATCGTAAAGAACTCCGTATAATTGGACACTGCGTAATACACAAGCACTTCTTTATTATAATTCTAGAGATATGTACAATAATATATGTTCCTGACTGCCTCCGTGGTCCAGTGGATAGCGTATACATCTGCTGATCGAGAGGTCCTGGCTTCGATTCACGGGTCGGGCAAAAGTGTTAGTTTTTACGAATCGGAATCGGTAAAAAAAATGATATACTAGACAAATGTACCATTAAATACGTTCTAACGTGAAACGACGTTGAATACAAATTATTTTAAGTGCTTATGAAATAATTATGTGGCATTAGGGAGGTGTTTTACTTAAATGAATTTGTTTTTACTTAAATAACTATTTTATTAATTCCTTTGTTACGTATTCAAACATGCTGATAATTAATTAGTTACGTGTTCAAACTGTTTTCTTTGTTTTGTTTAATAGAGCTTTTTCCCAATTTGCATTCAAGTTTTTCCATGTAAAGTACATTAAAAGTGAATAAAAAATGTCACATTCACCAGCCCAACGTGATGACAGTCATTCCTTGACTGTGGCTCGTAGCACACTTAAGCAAATTAGTATGTCGATTATATTTTCAAACAATTATGCTTTCGACACCCACTGAATAAATACTGATATGTGTATAATCTGCAAAGCTTAAAAACAATATACTTTTCTGCAACCAATATGGTTCGTAAGGCATTATAATAACCAGAGCTTTTTGTTTAACTTCCTGAAGCTCAAAAATTACCCGTTGTTACTACATTGGGTTCCTTCTATGTATTTTTCTCAATCTTCACGTTTCAAGGAAAATTATTCCAAGTTTGAGAGATGCTTTTACCCATTAAAAGCAATTCTTCGTAACTTTCAACTACTTTCCTTAATATAACTGGCCATTAACAGAAAGGATTATAATTAAAAAAGCTATAAAAAGCACATTAAAATTAAAAGCTCTAAAAATTCACAGACTGATCAAAGATATAAAATTTTAATTTCATTTTTGTTATGGAGTTAATTTCATTTAGATTAAATTTTATTATTCTCTTTATATTCTTCAAATTATATTATTTTTATATCTATAGCTCGTTCAAATGAAAATTAAAATTACTTGAAACATATTAATATATTTATGTAATTTTTATGCTATCAGGGCATAAAAAGTCATAAAATTACTTTACACATAATTCTACTAAAATCTTGAGAACACTCAAGATAAATTTATCTGCATTGGAATAAATTAGAAAAATTGTTGCCATAATTTCAGTGGGTACCATGCATTTCAAAAAGGCTTTTATTATTTTAATACAGGAAAAAATAACCTTTTTTACCATTTACCATAACATTAGAATCAAAGTAAAACTTTACACGAATTTTAAACCTGAACATAGACCAGAAACCCCACAAAAACTCCTATGTGTCGTTATTATATATGCAGATGCCGTGACCCAGTACCAATACATTAACCCTAACACAAAAAACCTGCACATGCTGCTTGTGATCTACATAATAGCGCAACTTGGGAACAAATAATAAGATGTTACCGCTAGGCGGCGCTAGTGTTCCGTATAAAGAAACTGTCATTATACAGGGTGAGGTCGAGTGTCGTTTGCATCGCTAGGGTTGTCACGCATTTGCATACAAAGAAAATCGTCGCAACTCGAGCTAAGCGACCGTGTAAAACTACCACTATCTGACTACATTAGAATAGGGATGTAATTAAGAACGGAGTTTAAGATGGCTTTTTCGCGTGTGTGGAATTTTAGGCTTGCTTAAGATGTAAAGTTTGCGAAGAGTTTTGCTATTGTATCTTAAAATTAAGCTAAAGTTATAATACAAGGCTTTTGTATTATTAAGAGAATTAAGTTGGACATTGTAATTACTATAAAATCTTCAATAAAGAGGCGGTAGTATAACTTTTGAGGACTTTTGATCAAGAAGTCAGAAGTTCGATACCACTCATTGGAAGTCCGTGTGGTGACGGATTAAGAATACGGAATGTCACCACCCCATATCATCCCATGGGTGTCGTAAGAGCCGACAGAGGGAGCATATTATGCAGAGAACAGCACTGTAAGACAAGGAAAACTTGATACAAACCCTATACCAACCCGTTTGGCCAGCGTGGTATAGTCGGCCAATTCCTCCTTTCAAAGGAGAGGCCTAGTCCAGCAGTGGACTATTAAAGGCTGATGATGATGATGATGAGAATAAAATAGTAATATACAATTTACGAACAAATATTACTCTAGCAATTATGTACGCGTATTTGTGACATATCTAATTATAATGGAGAACACAATATCTGTAACAAAATATTTAGCAATAAAAATACGCTTCCGAACGCACGACGGGCCGTTCGAGCAAAAAATAAAACAATATCGTTACACGGCCCACGATTCTTAAATTAATCAACTTTTTAAGAATGTCATCACGAATGAGGAAGGAAGAAAGTATAATTCTTTTCCAAATTTCCTCCGGGGACCGACGTTGTTCCGGCCAGCCCTGACGCTTGCGAATCGAGGCAACCCTAGCTAGTAAGCAAGTTGAGCGACAACCCTGTATAAAGACAAGGTATACGTGCATTTAACGCAGAACATTTATATCATATGATATTACAAGAGCAGCGGCGATAGCCCAGTGTTGTATGTAACTGACTGCCGAGACGATGGTCTCGGGTTCGATCCCCAGGTAACCTGGGCACACACCTCTGACTTTTCGAAGTTATGTGTGTATTAAAATGTTAATTATCACTCGCTTAACATTGTGCCCGGTAGATGGCAATACGCTCGCCCCCTATTACATCGGGACCGAAACATAACTGGCGAAGTGTGGGTGTGTAATACACCTCTGCCTACCCCTTCGGGGATAATAGGCGTGAAGTTATGTTATGTTATGTTATTACAAGAGTACTAGTTTTGAATTTACTTAAGAATTTAACTAGATTTCCCTGAGCATATATTAATGTTGGATGATTATTTGTTTTGTGTCGAGATTACCTATTTTGCACGCGGCTCTACCCGCGGTAATTATTATAATAACATAAAAACCCTACAAAAATTTACTCCCGCCGTGGTCCAGTGGATAGCGTATGCGACTGCTGATCGGAGGTCCCGGGTTCAATCCCCGGGTCGCGCAAAAGTGTTACTGGGTTTTCCGAATTCTCAATAGCAGCACGGAGTCTGGTGATGTGCCCAATAACGGCAATAGGCTCGCCCCCTATTACGTGGGACCTAAAATTCATGGCGAAATGTGGGTGTAATATTACACCTCTGCCTACCCCTTCGGGAACACAGGCGTGAGTCCTATAAAAAATCGTTCGTTGATTTTTTGAGTCTTTCGCGTTCATACAGACGGGTTAAAATAATGCAAAATTGTATAATATGTCTAGATATGTACAGGTGATTTACGATGGTCTTTCAGTGTTAGATAGCCCATTTATCGAGGAAGGCTATATAACATCACGCTATGAGCGACGGGAGCAGAGCAGTAGTCTAAACAACGCGGGTGTAACCGCGGGCATCCTCTTGTTAAGCATAAAACTGATCCCTCCAAAAAACCAAAGCAAACTACTCTGTACCATGTTCTATGTATAACAAAACTCTACCGTTGCCGAAATAAAACAAATGTTACGTCGACGCACTATGTTATATAGCGTCATCTCTGTCGAAACTGGTCATCTTTATGTAAATTGTGCAGGTAGGAGGAGGACGGGCGTAGTTTGCAGCACAAGTTGGATATTGCATCTGTTTCACTGTACCTGTTCTTGTTAGAATACTTGTTGTGAGTATCGTTGGAAAACAGAGAGAATTTTTCTAGACTATTTCTATATATAGAGCTTTTTGTTCTATTGTCCGTGTGGTGACGGATTAAGAATACGGAATGTCACCACCCAATATCATCCCATGGGTGTCGTAAAAGCCGACAGAGGGAGCATATTATGCAGAGAACAGCACTGTAAGAGAAGGAAAACTTGATACAAACCCTATACCAACCCGTTTGGCCAGCGTGGTATAGTAGGCCAATTCCTCCTTTCAAAGGAGAGGCCTGGTCCAGCAGTGGACTGTTAAAGGCTGATGATGATGCTGTTTGTATTAGAAAATACTTATCTGATTGAAACGGAACATTTTTGTGGAATAAAATGTTTGTTATTGCTGAAAATAGTAACGTTCGTAGTTCTTTACTCAAAGAAGAAATCTATACCAATATTATAACATTATAAAATTGAAGAGTTTGTTTGTAGGTATGCTTGTTTGATCGAACACGCTAATCTCATGAACAACTAGTTCTATACCAATAATTATTTTGTTCTTGATAGCTCTGCTATAGAGGAAGGTTGTAGGCTTTATAACATCACGCTATGGACCATTGGGATCAACCAGTATCCTTATACAACGCGGGTGTAATCACGGGGTCAGCTATTATTTATTAAGCTAGAATCGAATTCATAACTAACAACCGCTCACACATCAGTGAATCACTAACTACTAGACAGACACATCTATTTAACACATTAAAACTCTTCATCCCATCCTGTTATACTCGACATATGCAAGAAATATATAATAATCCCAACCATTTTAATGAACCAAAATGCTAAATAAAAAGAATTCCCGTCTTTTCCGCTGTAAGTAAAATAATAATCCAAGAATATATGCCTGGAGGCTTATATCGTAAAGAACTCCGTATAATTGGACACTGCGTAATTCACAAGCACTTATTTATTATAATTCTAGAGATATCTACAATAATATATGTTCGTGACTGCCTCCGTGGTCCAGTGGATAGCGTATACATCTGCTGATCGAGAGGTCCTGGCTGCGATTCCCGGGTCTGGCAAAAGTGTTAATTTTTCCGAATCGGAATCTGGCAATGCACCCGGTGACGACAAAAGGCTTACCCCCTTTTACGTGGGACCTAAAATTCATAAGGCGAAATTTGGGTGTATTATTACACCTCTGCCTACCCATTGAGGATACAGGCGTAACTACGTAAAATTATTTGATATACTAGGCAAATGTACCATAATATACGTTCTAATGTGAATCGACGTTAAATACAAATTATTTTAAGTGCTTATGAAATAATTATGTGGCATTAGGAAGCCTTCTTACTTAAATGAAATTGTTTTTATTTAAATAACTATTTTATTTGTTCCTTTTATACCCATTCAAACTTGCTCATAATTAATAAGTTATATGTTCAAGCTGTTTTCTTTGTTTTGTTTAATAGAGCTTTTTCCCAATTTGCATTCAAGTTTTTCCATGTAAAGTACATGGAAAGTGAATAAAATATGTCACATTCACCAGCCCAAAGTGATGACAGTCATCCCTTGACTTTGTTCGTAGCACACTTAAGCAAAATAGTATGTCACTTATATTTTCAAATAATTATGCTATCGACACCCACTGAATAAATACTGATATGTGTATAATCTGCAAAGCTTAAAAACAATATACTTTTCTGCAACCAATATGGTTCGTAAGGCATTATAATAACCAGAGCTTTTTGTTTAACTTCCTGAAGCTCAAAAATTACCCGTTGTTACTACATTGGGTTCCTTCTATGTATTTTTCTCAATCTTCACGTTTCTAGTAAAATTACTCCAAGTTTGAGAGATGCTTTTAATGGGAGAGCAATTCTTCGTAACTTTCAACTACTTTCCTTAATATTACTGGCCATTAACAGAAAGGATTATAATTAAAAAAGCTATGAAAAGCACATTAAAATTAAAAGCTCTAAAAATTCACAGACTGATCAAAGATATGCTATTTGAATTTAATTTTTGTTATGGAGTTAATTTCATTTAGATTAAATTTTATTATTCTCTGTATTCTTCAAATTATATTATTTTATATCTATAGCTCGTTCAAATGAAAATTAAAATTACTTGAAACATATTAATATATTTATGTAATTTTTATGCTATCAGGGCATAAAAAGTCATAAAATTACTTTACACATAATTCTAGTAAAATCTTGAGAACACTCAAGATAAATTTATCTGCATTGGAATAAATTAGAAAAATTGTTGCCATAATTTCAGTGGGTACCATGCATTTCAAAAAGGCTTTTATTATTTTAATACAGGAAAAAATAACCTTTTTTACCATTTACCATAACATTAGAATCAAAGTAAAACTTTACACGAATTTTAAACCTGAACATAGCCCAGAAACCCCACAAAAACTCCTATGTGTCGTTATTATATATGCAGATGCCGTGACCTAGTACCAATACATTAACCCTAACACAAAAAACCTGCACATAGTACTCGTGATCTACATAATAGCGCAACTTGGGAACAAATAATAAGATGTTACCGCTAGGCAGCGCTAGTGTTCCGTATAAAGAAACTTTGTCATTATACAGGGTGAGGTCGAGTGTCGATTTGCATCGCTAGGGTTTTCACGCATTTGCATACCAAGAAAATCGTCGCAACTTCAGCTAAGCGACCGTGTAAAACTACCACTATCTGACTACATTAGAATAGGGATGTAATTAAGAGCGGAGTTTAAGATGACTTTTTCGCGTGTGTGGAATTTTAGGCTTGCTTAAGATGTAAAGTTTGCTAAGAGTTTTGCTATGGTAATGTAGTTTCATTTAGAATTAGAGTTATAGTTTTAATACTAGGCTTTTGTATTATTAAGAGAATTATTAAGTTGCACATTGTAATTACTATAAAATCTTCAATAAAGAGGCGGTAGTATAACCTTTAAGGTTTCGTCACTCATTGGAATACCAAACAGGCGCATTTCTAACACAGGGATTTAGAAGTTGGTTTGAAAACGACTTGGAAGGATTATAAAGGTTTATAGTTATTTGTAATACAAATTACTTGATGGTTTAAAAACGAAAGGATCTTTGTCCCAAGACAACATTCAAATTGCTTAACACGAGCTAGCTATTTGTCTTCGATACTCAACGTAATTATTCTAATGGTTGGGCTACCAAGATGATACCTATCGTTAGGTATAAAATATAACCAAAACTCTTGGAATCGTTTGCTATTTGCTCCAAAGCTGCATCTAGCTTTGAATCATTCTTAAGTATTTTCTATCTAAAGATTGCTTGTAGCACATACAAAACATGGTTGTAGAATAAAATATTAACACACAAATTTACGACCAAATATTACAATTACCAATGACGCGTATTTCCGAGATATCTTATTATAATGAAGAACACGATACTTGTAACAAAATATTTAGCAAGAAAATACGCTTCAAAACGCACGACGGGCAAACTCAAGCAAAAAATAAAACAATATCGTTACACGGCCAACAATTCTTAAATTAATCAACTTTTTAAGAATGTCATCACGAATGAGGAAGGAAGAAAGTATAATTCTTTTCCAAATTTCCTCCGGGAACCGACGGTGTTCCGGCCAGCCCTGACGCTTGAGAAGCGAGGCAACTCTAGCTTGTAGTTGATTTGAGCCACAACCCTGTATAGAGACAAGGTCGCACTTACCGTAGAACGAACGTTGTAATCAAAGTTTGAGCAAAATATCGTGTTACATGGGATATTGTGTTTATTAATTTGTTTACGCCAGTACCCGAAACAAATGGTCGAAAATGGTGAGACAACTTCTGTTATTAGGATAGTTTAAAGTATACGTGCATTTGACGCAGAACTTTTATATCAGATGATATTACAGCAAGAGTAATAATTTTGAATTTACTTACGCATTTAACTTGATTCCCCTGAGCATATATTAAGGTTGGATGATTATTGGTTTTGTGTCGGGATTACTTATTACTAGACTAAGCACGCGGCTCTATCCGCGTAAATTATAATAACTTCTTAACCTTTCTTATGAATAACACTATCTATTGGTGAAACTACTTGTGTACACTTTTCAAAATTGTAAATGGCTTATCGGACACACAACTCGTCGAGAAATTGCAATTCAAAACGCCATTGCGATCTGTACGCACACCACAACTTTTTGTAATACCATCTAACAACAATAATGATTCAAATAGATATTTTCAATGATACTTTGAATATATTTAAAAGTTCTCTTCTCTAAAACAATGTGTACAAACTCTTTAGATCTTAAGCGTTTAATTTTTGCCAATTAGTCAATACTGTGTTTTGTAAATCCAATTAGCTGTGTTTTGTAACCATATCTCACTATACATCTATGTATTAATTCATATATTACCTATATCTGCTTATTCATTACTGTTCATCATTTAACTGAAGCCCTGTTATCATATTGGTAAACGATGTGTATAGTTTTAAGTGGACAGCAGATTTGACTGCTATATGATTACCGATCTGTTGTCTGTAACTATACCTATTATGTAAAAATAAAAAAATAAAATAAATAAAACCCTACAAAAAATCGTTCGTTGTTTTCTAAGTTCCTCGCGTTCATACAGACGGGTAAAAATAGTGCTCAATATTATATGTCTAGATATGTATGTCATTGAGAATTTATAAGTTTTATTATCAGCTGTCTTCTGGCCGTGTTGGCTTTAGTTAGTTTGGAATTATGGTGATAACCATATTCATTGCCCAGGAAATTATAGCATTGCCAATAAAGAATTTACTCAATCATAAATGTTTTAGCGATAGGGCTGTCTTCAAATGTGCCGGCGAATATAAAATACATGAAAGCTAAAATCCTTAAGGGCTGAGCCTTTTCGGAGGTGGTTCATAATTGATGTGTTTTTTATTTATGGCCGTCCGCCCCTGCAGTGCGGGTTTATAGCTTTCTGTTTTGATATTATGAATAGTTTCTTACATGTCCTTAGAAAATACAGTGGTAATAGTCAGTATTCTGGAAATTTTATTTGAATTTCTTTCATGGCCATATTTTTTATAGAAATCTGTAAGACTACTTTCATTGAATGGCATACTTATCTCTTGTAGAGCAAACTCTGCTTACATTAAAATCACATACTATTGTGTGTATCGCTGTAGTATTTCCATAAAACTTTTATAAAATACTGGTATTAAGAAGAACATAATTGGACAAGTTAGGGCCTAACCTTCGATAGCTCTTAAGTATAGCCCTAAGCTTGCACGTACCTAAACCTAGACTTATCCTAATTTACGCCTACTGGTTCCTATATCTAGCCTAACCTATCTTATGATATACCTATCCCTATTTTAGATCTAACTCTAACCTAACTCCCTAGTCTACCCTAGCCCTGTTAGGTATAGTGTATAGCGAGGCCGTGTACACTGTGGTCACACAGACTGTCGCGTATACAACCCTAATCCCTAGTTCCCTAGCAGTCCCTGGGATCCCTAGGCCGGGATATCTGTCGCCGGGAGACCTAAGGCGACAGACGGAAAGTGGGTAGGATTAGGGTGTAGTGAAGTGGGTTTTCTCACTGCCGGTCGAGCAGACTCACAAGACCGATCATGGTGACGGCTAAGGGTGTCTTGGCCGCAGTGAGAGGTGAGGGGTAGGGTATGAGTCAAAGCCGGGAGTGAGCTAATGACTGGTTTATTTCTTAAAATTATAATCTTATATACTAAACTTATTCTATGTACACATATACACGTATTTAGTTGTGTGCCGTCGGTGTATTGTGCCGATGCAGCATGTCTGAGCCGACCGCCGTACGTGATAAATTACATGATCTTAAAATATCACGCATCTTCCTCGGTGATAAGTTGGATGTGTGTTGGAATGCCAAGAATGTCATGTACATGTTTGAACATTCTGGCGTCTCTCCGGGATAGGCTTCAGGAAGGTCATGTTCCGGCGTGAACATTCTAGCGCCTCTCCGGGGCAGGCTCTAGAAAGTTCTTATGTTCAGGCGTGAACATTCTGGCGTCTCTTCGGCGTAGGCTTCAGCTCAACGTTAACGGCATCTGTAGTTTGTTGTTCACTGGTGATTCGTTTTCTTGACGGCTTCGGTTGGCTGGCTGTAGGCCATGTATGATGCGGTCCTGGCAGCGGCAGCTTATTGCGTTGCTTGCTGTGGAACCTTGAGGATCGTTGCGGTGGATATGTTAAGTACCTATGTGTAGTAGGAAAAAACAAGGTATATTTTATATTTAGTCAACATGCAGTTGTTTTGTACCATTGCATGTTATTCACCCCTCCAGAAATTCCATCCCTTCTCTTATTTAGTAGTAGTAGTAGTAGACGTTGTAGTATTAGTGTAGTAGTAGACGTTGTAGTAGTAGTAGTATTCGTTGTAGTAGTAGTAGTCGTTGTAGTAGTAGTAGTAAACTTAGTATATTCGTAAAAGTTTAGCGCCCATGAACTCTGATCGCGCAGAACTCGTATACAAGTGTGTATCGCGGCTGTGGCAGTAACTTGTTACGAGGACGATGGCGGTTTGTCAACACTGTGGTTTTCTGGGAGTCAGGTTCGATTGGACTTCATGACTTGTAACATGTTCTTAATTGTAAAGGTATGGGTCCTTGATTTGTTTATCTAAGGCCCTTGTTATGTATTCATTGTTATTTGCTTCCTCTAGCCAATCCTAACTTGTTTACGTAGATATGTCTTTCCCTAAACTTGGTTGCAATCTCGTCCTCGAAACGGTAAGTGCGACTTCTCGAGTACCGGGGCGACCCGCTTGTGGGAGACCGATACCTGATTCGCTACCGCCCGACGCAACCAAGTTAGTTAGTCTCTTACTATACCACGAGACTAGTGCGATTGGGGAACACTAGCCCGCAATATAATAAGTGTCAGTCAGTCAGCTAGTCAGCCTACGGGAACAGGAGTTCCAGAGATGTTATATCGCTTTTGCTCGAAGGACCATTGGACAAGTTAGGGCCTAACCTTCGATAGCTCTTAAGTATAGCCCTAAGCTTGCACGTACCTAAACCTAGACTTATCCTAATTTACGCCTACTGGTTCCTATATCTAGCCTAACCTATCTTATGATATACCTATCCCTATTTTAGATCTAACTCTAACCTAACTCCCTAGTCTACCCTAGCCCTGTTAGGTATAGTGTATAGCGAGGCCGTGTACACTGTGGTCACACAGACTGTCGCGTATACAACCCTAATCCCTAGTTCCCTAGCAGTCCCTGGGATCCCTAGGCCGGGATATCTGTCGCCGGGAGACCTAAGGCGACAGACGGAAAGTGGGTAGGATTAGGGTGTAGTGAAGTGGGTTTTCTCACTGCCGGTCGAGCAGACTCACAAGACCGATCATGGTGACGGCTAAGGGTGTCTTGGCCGCAGTGAGAGGTGAGGGGTAGGGTATGAGTCAAAGCCGGGAGTGAGCTAATGACTGGTTTATTTCTTAAAATTATAATCTTATATACTAAACTTATTCTATGTACACATATACACGTATTTAGTTGTGTGCCGTCGGTGTATTGTGCCGATGCAGCATGTCTGAGCCGACCGCCGTACGTGATAAATTACATGATCTTAAAATATCACGCATCTTCCTCGGTGATAAGTTGGATGTGTGTTGGAATGCCAAGAATGTCATGTTCATGTTTGAACAATAATCTTTCTGTTCAAATTTCAAATCTTTCCTTCACCATTAAATATATGGCAATTACTTTTTCATTTCTTTTTATATCAGATTTTTCGTAAAACGTTTTTGTTCGAATCTCAATTAGATTATAATTGTTAGAAAGCGGTATCTATGAATTTTGACAAACCAATTGGTTATATTATCCACTCAATACATCGATACAAAATTTTAGGATTGAAGTCATTTTATGTAGGTAATATATTTATTATAACCTATATATTTAAGTAAGTTTAAACTTAATGTTCTTTTCATTATATTTATAGAGCACCTACTTATTTTCTCTCTGCACCATTCAAAGGTAGACTTGGAGACTACTCATGAATGATAAAAAATTATATAGCATATACCTAATTCTTTTTCTTATCATTACTGATCTCGCACTGCGACAATGGTCATCATCATCAGCGCCAGTATACTGTCCTACTGCTGGGCACGGGCCTCTTCACACTATGAGAAGGGTAAGGCCGTAGTCCACCACGCTGGCCAAGTGCGGGTTGTCAGACTTGTGTCTTATGTCTTTCGAGAACATAATGGAGAACTCTCAGACATGCAGGTTTCCTCACGATGTTTTCTTTCATCGATTAGCAAGCGATAATTAACAATTTAATAGGCACTTAACTCCGAAAAGTCATTGGTGCGTGCCGTGGATTCGAACCCGAGACCCTCTGCGTAGCAGCAATTTATACAACAACGGTACTCCTTTGTAAAGTGTGCTTGACTGTCACTTGGTGGTCCAACTTCGGTTACGATCAATATTTTATGTTTCGACATCTTAAAAGCCGAAATAAAATAGCTAAAATCCGTTAAAAACTGTGTTGAAAAGGGCACCTAACAGAATTTCGTTTTTTTTTTTCAAATATTTTAAAAATAAAATGACAAGCATTCATACCGAAACACAGCGTTGAAGTTGGGACTTTCCTTACCTGTAAACAAAGAAACATTTAATTAATATTTTATGTTAATACTAGCTGACCCGGCAAACGTTGTATTGCAAATTTTTTTTTTTTATGAAAAATAGATGTTGGCCGATTCTCATAGATACCGGATAAGCACAAAAAATTTTATCAAAATCGGTCAAGTCGTTTCGGAGGAGTATGGGAACGAAAACTGTGACACGAGAATTTTATATATTAGATTTAACTACTTAACATGATAAATTTGTGTTATAAATTTTCAATAACGTTTATAAAATTATACAACAACACAGGATTAACTTATTTTATGTAAATACATTCTGTATTCAAGAAAACTTCGGCACAATCAATATTTACTACAAACATGAAACAATGAACGCCTACGCACGAAATATATTATAGATAACCTATCCATACAACATTCAATCATAATAGGATCCATCACGTTCGTTGATAACCTGGTAGTTTGCCATCGGAAACGGTGAAGAGGACATATACACGATGTAAAAAGACTCTTAACGAAACTTAAAAGCCCATAAATCAATCATTACGATCAATTTTTACTTCGGCACCATACCTGGGAAATAATCCCTTCAGGAGATATTGCGGCTCAAAATCACCGTAAATATTTTCGTATGTTTACAAAATCGTCGCGCCATTTTGTCCTATCCACCCATGGAGAGGTAGGTATTGCGCATTGCACGCGCCCCTAATGACTATAACCACATAAAAATCATCATCATTGCATTGATCCGTAGCGACGTGAATCAAGGACCAACTAACACAATTCTGCATTTATAAGATCAAGCATGGCTTAACTCAAATTTATACATAACATTCCACCGTAAATCCATTTAATAATAACCCTCTATAAATAAAAAACTAAATAATCTATTCACAATATTTCACCTTCAACATTTTTCATTACAGCACGAATCAATACTCTATTTACGCAATCACGAGAAGCAATTTGTAGCTGTAGGTAGAGACAAATCCTGCGATCGTGACCGGAAAGACTCTACCAACTCTGCCGACTCTACCAGGCAACTCTACGGAATCAGTGTTAATACGGTCGGCACACGTGGGCGCTACGGTAGAGCGCTCCGTGCATCACAAGTGATTGTAATACCTACGTATGTAGAGACGGACGACTGGTATTTGTAAGAGTTGAATTGGATTCATTGTAAACGTGAAGTGTGTGTATTTGAATATGTTTTAGGAAATTAAATTATTGAATGTATAAATTTATTATTAATTTAAAATATTTTACTATACAATTGAAAATAGAATGCTGACTTAATATGTATCAAATAAGACCGAAATAATACTTTTTGTTAACATTTTAAGAAATTGCATGCCTACTGGTAGAATATGGCAGAACTTCTATAAAATGTAACACCATAACTGTAAACCCATGTTCGCAATAAATAAATTATTGATTGATTGAAATAATATTTGCCTCATTAGAGTGCTGTGTAGAGTCTTATTTTAAATCAAATATACCAGATAATTTTATTACGTTTGATAATTGTGTAATAAAAATACTTTTGATACCGTTTCAGTCATAGGTGAATTTATTAGTTCTACCTACAAATAGTGGTAGTAGTGTACTTTGAAATAAACAAGATATTAACATTCATCCAACCACTATACTTTAGTACAGCCGTGAAAATGGCACTTGCAACAGTACCGAAATATGGATACTTGAAACAAAGGTTCAATCAAACAAGTCAGTGCTGGACCAGTTTGAAAAAAAAATCTCTTAGCTCGCTCATAGAGTCGAGTCACACTAGAAACTGGTTTTGTATACGAGTGTCAATGTGCGTGTAAAGTAAGTAAGTTGTAGGTCAAAGTGCGTCGGCGACGATGTCTTGCTGAGCGATTCTCGCCCTCATGGTGGTCGAGCGGGATATTGTTTGACTGTACGTAGTATACGTATCCCAAAAGACAACTAAAGGAAGCAAGTGTAAAATAACTTTAAATCTAATAGCATTCCTATCTCTATCTCATTACATAAATTATCTCCGTATCTCGCATATAATAACCCTTAATTATCTAAATGACATGCTAGAGTCTGATAGGTATCGACTCTACCATCGGTAGTGCGATCACGTCTCTACCGACTCTTCCGATAGAGGCTTGCGGGATAATTGAACGGCCCTATATAAAACATGTTTGATCAGTTCATTGGACGTGGGTTGAAGGATATTTTGGTTGAAATTAGCTTGGAAGAGCAATAGTCTTCCTTAACTAATCTAATACTAATATATAAAGCTGAAGAGTTTGTTTGATTGAACGCGCTAATCTCAGGAACTACTGGTTCGATTTGAAAAATTCTTTCAGTGTTTGTTAGCCCATTTATTGAGAAAGGCCATGAGCTATATACAATCACGCTATGAGCCACGCGAGCGGAGCAGTAGCCTTAAATAACGCGGGTGTAACCGCGGGCTCATCTAGTAATCTAGTATTTTATAAAACAAAGTCCACCGCGTCTAATCACGATAGTGTAGTAGTGCTTTAGCCGCTTGCTTGCCCGTGTTATATGGCATATAACAAAATTCAAACACTAAATTGCCCGTGTTATATGGCATATGACATCGCATCTCAGTCTACTTTGCTCGTGTCATACTGTATATGACATGGCTCCCGCGGTCGAAAGAGTGAAATATACTCGTCTCTGTCACTCTAGGGCTTAGTTTGTATTATGTATCTCGTTTCTACGTTCAATTTCCCGTCATACTAATCCCAGTTGAGTTTCGACTCCATAGAGAAATTAAAAAAAAAAAACGTTCGTTGTCAATGTTGTCATTGAGTGTTGAGTCGGTGCGGAATGTGCGGAATGTGTGAGTGTATTTGTGCTGTTTTTTCTGTTAAATTTAGTTTTATTCTTTAAGATCTATTGTGTTTATCAAGGTATGTAAATAACTAACACGTATATATAATTATTTCAGCATGAAATATAAGATTTGACTTTTTTCGAGACCTTAAGTAGATTTTGGCGCGCAACAGTGATTTTACTGAGAGCATGGGAACTGTTTCAGAAATGTTCATATTACTCAGAAGTGGTGAATGCTATCCGTATGATTTCTTTTTGTTTTAAAAGAATATGAGACTACTTATTTAGTGTTTATTTATTTGTATGTTTAAAAATGTTATTTGTGCATTATATGGCCTTATCAAATTTAACATAAATTACGCCGCGCGGCGCCAGATAATGGTTTGGAATCAGAGGCCTGTAATTCATAAATATGTATAAACAAGTGTACTTTTTTATTTTTATCTTATTATCTATTATATAAGTAACGTAATTAAATATTAAAAACAATATGTTACCGCTTTAAGTTTTGAGGTATGAACTTATAAATACAAAACGAGCTCTAAAACGCGCTATTTCAATTTCAAACGAGCATCACTCGACACCAGAGTCGTAATCTAAATAAACAAAGATAACATTGTATAGTTAGTTTCATAACAAACATAAATAATATAACACTTGACAACCTTTTAAAACAAATTGAGTCACGAGGACCGATTGTGTGGAACCCGACCCGCGCGCCGAGGCGATAAAAACGCGCGGGCATTTGATCCTTCTCGCTTTCAAGTGGCCGGGCAGAGGGGCCAGCGTGGGTTGCGGCTCGGAGCAAGCAAGCGGTTAAGAAGCCACGTCACCGCGTAACGCTGGGCTGAGTGTTGTGGGTTTGATTCCCATATGAGACGAAATTTTGTGTGACATATAGATTGTTGCGTCCGTGTGATGACGGATTAAGAATACGGAATGTCACCATCCCATATCATCCCATGAGTGTCGTAAAAGCCGACAGAGGGAGCATATTATGCAGAGAATAGCACTGTAAGAGAAGGAAAAGTTGATACAAACCCTTTACCAACCCATTTGGCCAGCGTGGTATGGTAGGCCAATTCCTCCTTTCAAAGGAGAGGCCTAGTCCAGCAGTGGACTGTTAAAGGCTGATGATGATGATGATGATAGATTGTTGTACCGAGTTTGAGTTTTCATTGTGTCCGTTGTTTAAATTTTTGCAAGTGCCCCACGACAATTAATATTTCAACATTTTTTCAATAGACAGAGTGACCCATAAAGAATTTGGTGTTTCATTAGTAAATATTTTGTGTACCTAAGCGATATTCTACTCTGGCGAATCCAGAACCAGTCGTTAGTCTTTCTCACTACGATCATTTATAGTTATAATATGCTCTGCTATAATGCTATAGGTAGAATGAGCTTAGAGAGCTGTCATCTGCACGTAAACATTAGCTCCGTATTAAAAAAATAATTTATTTATAAATCTGTCTTAATATCACAATATAAGTATATCAGTGTTTTGAAAACCAGTGTAATATTTATGTGAATAACAGAAACCATATAAAAACAACCCTGATCACCATAAACTGTTAAAACAAAGTGCAAGTGAAAACAACAATAAATAAAGTTTAAAACAACGTTTAGTGTAAACATAAGTAACAGAACAGTTCAAAGCCGTCGATAATCTATTATCAACTCATCAGTGAATGAATCCGTAAACAACAACAGCATTCGTAAAGAAATCCGTTTTTTCTTTTATTTGAAGTTCAAATATTTCAAAATCTCTATCATTCATTGCTACCAACATAAGTGCGTTTAACATCGAATTCATCGATCGCGTTCCAGTTATACAGAACATCAGATGTTTAGCGCAACTTGCTAGTGTCGGCAAATTTCAACTATAAGGCAAGACATTCACGACGGAACTAATCGGTTTTAATAGTTAAGGCTGGACATTCAATAAGCAGAGAATTGGTACTCTATTTGAATATTTTCCGTGAATAAGTAGCGATGGAATGTAATACCAATATAACTATGAGAAACCATCGAGGGAAACGATCTTATTCAATTGAATCTATAGAATCATTAAATACATCTTCATCGAATTTAAGCGTCAAGAGTATGATGGACTTATCTACACACGTCAAGAGTGATGAGATATTATCTCTACAAAATTTGGTCGAAAATTTGAAAGAACAATTACTGAGCGCGCACGCGGAAATAGAAACACTCTCTTCGGATAATTCTACGCTGAAACAAAAATTGGAGGAGGAAATACTGAAGACTGAGCGACTCAAACAAATGTGCACTGGCATAAGTACTAATTTCAGTGCAAGAAAAGTTGTGGAAATATCATCTAATAGGTCCAAAAGATTCAAAAAAGGAATGTTTGCAACAAAATCCAAATTTTCAGCACGAAAATTAGATCTTGACTTGGAATGTCACACTCCTAAAGTCACTGAGAAATCATCTGCAGCAGAGTCTTGTAACAACGGTATCAATCCAATAGCTTGCCTACCAGCGCCAAAGGATAGCAGTACATACTTTAATAATGTAACCAATTATAGTTTAGAGGACAAACATAAGAATCAACAACTCGTACTTAATGAACGTAAACAACCAGTGATAAATTCAGATTCTGGCAAAATACTCGTCTTATCGGACAATCAAGGAAAAGGTGTTATTCTGAATTTGCTTAAAAATAAGAACAAACTTATTTTGCGAGACTATTGTATGCAATCTGTAATAAAGCCAGATGCTAAAACTAAAAATGTTCTATCAGACTGTAATATCATATCGAAAACATTCACTAAAAATGATAATATTGTTATAATAACAGGAAGTAATGATTCGAACCCAATTGAATTTTTGTCTGAAATGGCTGTAGCATTATATTTTTTACAAAATTGCAATGTGTTTATAGTCAATGTGTTTTATAATCGTACACTTAATGAACGAAAACTTAATGATCAATTAAAGCTTCTAACTAGAAATTATAAAAACTGTACGTTCATAGAAACTGACAGCATACAGGATATTTCACAAAATATTATTCATAACATCAATATTAAACAATATTATAGCAAATTTATAACACGTAAAACTCAAGAAGAAAGAAAATTTCAAATGGCTAATCGCGATAAAATCAAGCAAAATTTTTGTGACAATAACCATAGCCGTTTTATTTCTCCAAATAAAGCCAAGCCGAAAAAAGGAACGATACCTTACTACTTTCTGAGTCACAAGAAAATCGATTCAACTAACGATCTTCAAAGCAAAGCTGACTCCAGAGGCAACACACAACCAGCAAAGGGCACAATACCCTATTATTTTCGGTCCAATAATAAACCATTACAACTTAGCCGTAACAGTATGGAATTGAACAGCAAAACGTTTTTTCGTGCCTAAACCTTCTTTTACAGTTTTCCACCAAAACATTGCTGGTGTCTTAAACAAAATAAACGATTTAGAAGTGGTATTACAAGAGTTACGTGACTTGAAAAAGAACATAACAGCGGTTTGTCTGAGTGAACATTTTATAAAAAAATGTGAGGAAAAGTACCTTAACTTAAATAACTTTTACCTTGATGCAATTTATTCACGACATGAAAAACGTCGAGGGGGCTCATGTATTCTATTAAAAAAAGGTTATGTTAGTTTTGAACTAGGAGACATAAGAGAACTAGCTATAGAAAAGCATTTTGAAGTTTGTGGTGTAGAAATAAAGCAACTTCAATTAATTTTAATTTGTATTTACAGAACGCCTAGTTCTGATATAAGTATATTTTTTGAGAATTTCTCAAACTTATTAATGAAACTTCAACATAAAAAACATAAAATAATTATTTGTGGCGACTTCAATATTGATTTACTAACATCTGACAAGAATAGTACATCCTTTAAAGAATTGATTATCAACTATGGTATGCAATATTATATACATGAACCGACAAGAGTTAATAAATGTATCGATAATATAATCGGAAATGTTACCAACGCAATAGGTGAAACTTTTAATTTCCATCTATCAGATCATAATACAGCTCAGATAGTCTCATTTGAAGAAAAAAATAATTTTAAAATTGGTTTTAATTTTAGGGTTATCAATGATATGAATAAAGACAATATTAAAAAATTTATAGAAAGTGTAAGCAACCTAAGTTTCAGTGAAGTTTGTGATAAAGCGGATACAAATGAGGCATTCGATAGTTTTCATGAACTTTTGATTTTGTTGTACAAATTGTGTTTTCCATGTATACAAATAATAAATAAATGTAATAAAAATAAACCTAAATGGATTACAAAAGGTATTAGAAATAGCTGTAATACTAAAAGGCTGTTAATGCATAAATATTACGTAAATAAAAATAGTGAAAATAAAAAGCAATATAAAACATATTCAAAACTGTTACGAAAATGTGTAAATAACTTACAATCATTATGCAACCACAGACATATCATAAGTTCACAGAATAAAGTTAAAGCCACCTGGGACGTGGTAAAACGAAACATAGGTAACGAGTCGGGTAGAGAATATATTAGTAAAATAGTTGACAATAGTATAACATTAACTTCTGGATCTGACATAGCAAATAAATTTAATAATCATTTCATTGACATCGCTTATAAAAATAATTATTCTCCTAATTGTAATAATAACAAAGTTGACATGCAGAATTTTGAATCACGCAATAATAGTTTATTTTTAGAACCTACAAATGCATCTGAGATTTATCTAATCATAATGTCATTAAGGAACTCAAACTCAGCTGGATATGATAATATTACAACAAACCTTCTTAAAAGTATAGCTCCGCATATTGCCTCACCTTTAGCGCACGTGATCAATCAATCTTTGGAGCAAGGATGTTTTCCAGAGAAGTTGAAATATACTGTTGTAAAACCGCTTTAGAAAAAGGGTTCGAAATCACTCGTTAATAATTATCGACCAATAGCACTGACTCCAGTACTTTCTAAAGTATTTGAGAAAGTCATGTACAAACGAGTGCTTCAATTTCTTGACAAATATGACATTTTGGCCCATCAACAATATGGCTTCCGTAAAAATAAGTCAACTACTTTAGCAATATATACACTAATGCAATCAATCTTTAATAATATTAATAACAAAATTTCTACTTGTGCACTATTTTTGGACTTAAGTAAGGCATTTGACCTTGTGGATCACGAGAGGCTTATAGTGAAAATAGCAAAATATGGTGTCAGAGGTCCAGCAAAAAAATGGTTCCAGTCCTACTTGAAAAATCGAAAGCAAATTACAAGGATAACGAAATATAATTATTTAGAGAATAAGTTGGAACAATTCGAATCTGAACCAAGAATCAATAATTGTGGTGTACCGTTATTGTTTCTTCTCTATGTAAATGACCTACCTCAAGTAATAAAACATCAAAGTATACTTTTCGCTGACGACACCACAATTATCATCAATTGTAAAAATAGGGAAAAATTTGACTCCGATATTAGTAAAACATTAAATGACATCATAAATTGGTTAAATTTAAATAAACTAAAAATAAATATTTCCAAAACTAATGTTCTGCACTTTAAAACTAGCAAAACTAAACCCGTACGACTTAATGTTGGATATAATAATACTATTATAGATCAAGTACAAAGTGCACGGTTTTTGGGCGTTACCCTGGATGAGCATCTCACTTGGGAAAACCATGTAGAAATTGTTTGCAAAAAAATAAATCAATTTATATTTGCCCTAAGAAAAGTTAAAGATGTCACATCTAGGCAAACATCTCTGATGGTGTATCATGCTTTAATTTGCTCGGTAATTCGATACGGTATAGTTGTATGGGGTAAATCTGTGGAAATCGAAAAAGTCTTTATCGCACAAAAGAAGTGCATCCACGCTATATTTAATATGGCATGGTCTGACTCATGTAGGCCAGTTTTCAAGTCACATAAACTTTTAACTGTGCCATGCATATATATATATGAAATTTGTAAATTTCTAAGATCTCATCCTGTACTATTTGAACCAAAGGATAATACAAATAGAAGGCAAATAAATCAGTTAAATTACCATATACCGGTTCCTAGGTTAGAGATTTTTCGACGGAGCTGCGTTTACATGGCGCCTTTAATATACAATGCCTTGCCCAAGTCAATAACTCAACTACCTTTTAAAAGATTTTGCATTGAGTTACGAAACTTGCTATCACAGGAATGTTTTTATTCCATTAACGAGTATTTCGTGAAATATCCGTGTAGATTCTATACTCTGGACCTTGCTTTAAGATACAAAGCATAAATAAATATGTATTATTGTTAGTTTTGTGTAATAATTCGTTAATTTACCTATTTCCTTATAAGATTATTTCTAAATACTTTTATTACTTTTTTATTATAATAAGAAGTTAGAATTAATATTGTGCTAGTAGGGTTATTAATAGAATTTTATTATAATTGTCATCTCACAAAGTTATATTATACCCTGAATTTGGGAACTAATTTGCATGCCGCTGCGCCGGCGAAACATGTCAATGCTCATTTTTAAAATGCATGTAACAACTGTGTACCTACCGTGTTTCTTGCAAATAAATATATTATTATTATTATTATTATAATCTATGTGAAAATATTTAACTACTAAATTGGTCAACTCATGTTCAAACAAAATCACAATTACATTTATAATAAAAATTATTTTTAAATAAAAAAAAACAACTTCAAAAAACACTAAGGAACTAAAAAACAAAAAATAATTGGTTTTGGAGCAAACATTTTTGGAGTCGGTGCCAAGCAAAGTATTTCTGATCTGACTATAAAACCTCTACACATTTTTATATAACTTTCGTTGTTGATAGAATAGGTAGTTTGTAATTTAGTAACTTTTTGCGTAAGGGCTTGGCACCGAATTCAAAAATGTTTGCTCCAAAACCAATTATTTTTTGTTTTTTAGTTCCTTAGTGTTTTTTGAAGTTGTTTTTTTTTTTATTTAAAAATAATTTTTATTTTTTGCTGTTTAGTGGTATACTAATAAAAAATAGTAATAGGTGGTACATAGGATAGTGTAGGTGGTACATGATGGGGAGGCCTTCCTTACGTGCCTCAATTCTGAAATGTAGACCTGTACCTTTCTGGCAATTTCAAGTATTTTTTGTTTTCAACTAAATAGCCTAAACACGTTCGTTTCAGTTCCATCATCAGATCTCGGAAATCATCCAATACCAAAGACAAAACAAACGAGCCTAAACACGATGATATTGCGTTATTGTATTACAAAGATCCCATGGCCACCTTCCTGCTCCATCATCAGAGTTTGGTAAACATTCAATTCAATTCAATTCATTTATTTCAGAACAATATACATTGTGTTGAAAATATAATCTTACTTATCAAATCTAAATCCAAACATAACATTACATTAATTCATTACATTAATTAATTACATCAATTAGAATAATAACATTACAATAATACACATACAATAAATATTTATGTCATTAGTTATTATAGTACCTATGTCCCATAAGATGCACACTGTTTGTCATTTATAAATTCATCTATACTATAATAGCTTTTCCTCAACAAATATGCCTTTAGTTTATTTTTGAATAAGTTTGTGCTATATATAGTCTTAAGCTCTGTAGGTAATTTATTATATAGGAACACTGATTGTACCCTAGAGCTGTGTTTAACCACATCAAGCTTTGGTTGTATTGTGGACGGTAAATCTTTTCTTCTAGTGCTTTCTCTATTTAGTCTTTCATCAATGGTTTCAAGCTTATGCAGATTACTAACCAAATTTACCAGCAAAACAAGAAGATACAGACATGGAACCGTTAAGATTCTTAGAGTTACAAAGTGTTCTCTGCATGATTCTATTTGCTTTAAGCGGAGCATTGTTCTTATAGCTCTTTTCTGAATAACAAAGGTAGTATTTAAATTATATTGATAGCTATTTCCCCAAAGTAAGATGCTGTATCTCAGCTTAGACTCTACCAAGGCAAAGTACACTGTCCTCAATTGATCCATACTCAGTTCCTCTCTTAAGTTTCTAATGGCATAACATGCAGAACTAACAGAGTTGGTTATTGCCTTCGTTTCCTCTTTCCACTTCAGATTCAGCACTAAAGTCCATGTAAAGACGAATCCAAAGAGCCCAAACTCAATGGCATTGCGTCTTTGTATTACAAAGATGCCATGGCCACCTTCCTGCTCCACCATCAGACCCTGGAAAACATCCAGTACCAAAGTCCATGTAAAGACCAACAAACGACCCTAAACTCGATGATATTGGGTTACCTTTCAGCTCTATCATTAGACCATGGAAATCATCCAGCATCAAAGTCTATGTAAAGACGACTCAAACGAGCCCAAACTGGATGGGATTGCGTAATTGTATTACAAATATCCCATGGCTACCTTCCTGCTCCATCATCAGAGTTTGGTGAACATTCAGCACTAAAGTCCATGTAAAGACGAATCAAACGAGCCCAAGCTCAATGGGATTGCGTCTTTGTATTACAAACATCCCATGGCAACCTTCCTGCTCCATCATCAGACCCTGCAAAACATCCAGTACCAAAGTCCATGTAAAGACGAATCAAACGACTTTAACCTCGATGAGATTGGGTTATTGTATCACAAAGAACTCTTGGTTACCTTCGAACTCTATCATCAGACCTTGGAAATCATCTAGCATCAAAGTCCATGTAAAAGACGACTCAAACGAGCCCAAACTCGACGGCATTGGGTTGTTACGGTCAAATCGCTTCATGTGTGCTTATAAAATTTGAAGAGTTCCTTCGATTTCTCAGGATTCCATGATCAGATCCTGACTTGATGATCATGGGACCAACTAGAAGGTATACTCTTTCAATCAAAACAAGAATTTTCGAAATCGGTCCAGGCGTCTTAGAGAAATCGGGGAACATACATAAAAAAAAAAAGATTCCGACGAATTGTAAACCTCCTCCTTTTTTTGAAGTCGGTTAATAAATTGGCTGTAAATTCTAATATTGGAGAGTAATATAGGAATTTTGAAATCAAATTACCTCGAAACGACCTTTGCGTTGATAAAGGCAATAGGACAACGTAAGGGTGTAATTGGTGAGTTATACGGCACCCTAGAGAACCATAACCGATACAATCATGCGAACAGATGTACCGACAGATATGGAGTTTAAAATATTATGAGGCTGTTTAGATTTATTTTGTATGGGTATTTACGTGCAGCCCGGAGTCTGGTGATGGCTCGGTAACGGCAATGGGCTCGCCCCCTATTACGTGGTACCTAAAAATTCATGGCGAAATGTAGGTGTAATATTTACACTTTTGCCTACCCCTTCGGGGATACAGGTGTGAGACTATAAATAAAATAAAATTTACGTTTAGTGACTTATGATTTAAAGTTTAATTCATTAGAAGTAAATTGACACCAGCTATTTAGAGTAATGGTTATTGGTTGCATTATATATAACTATGTATTGAAACCAGAATCTCATCGAAATACAAACAACAAAAGTTGAGTTTTTCGTGTATTTTTCTCAGTCGCCCCTTACTGCTCCACTTAATGAGATCACCATTAATTTATAAGCACGCTGTGTTACAAAATAAATAAGCGGGTCTTAATCGCGTACAATTAACTTATTTAGGGTATAAATACCTACAGTACAATACATGCCTATCTAAAGGCAGTGACGGACCAGGTTGGTACAGTACTCAAGAAATACTCCATCAAGACTGTATACAGTCCGCTCTCTAAGATAGCACACAATCTGCGTGCCCCAAAGGATGTCATTCCTCTCCAAACACCTGGCGTCTACAAAGTCGATTGCAGCTGTGGTAGTTCATATATCGGGCAGACTAAGCGTACAATCGCTCCAAGAGTAAAGGAACATATCGCAGCTGTAAAAAACTGACATATTAAGAAGTCGGCTATAGCTGAGCATTTGTTGGAGTTTGAACCAAGCCACTGGATAGAACTGCATCAACCACAAGTCTTATCCACCGATCGCCACTATTACTCCAGGATAGTACTTGAAGAGGTAGAAATCAAGAAATATAACAATTTCAACCGGGAGGATGGATTTAGACTATCGGCTACTTGGCATCCAGTCATCAGCAGATGTAAACACCGCCGCAGTGATAAATCTTAACAGTGTGTAGACGTCATTAGTGTAGTGTGTCGGAGTACCGACATAGCGAACTTAAATAAAAACCAAGTGAGGGTAAGTGCCGAAACCCGCACTTCCACAAGACGACGCTGAGCTCTCATCAATCTCTCCGCGACCACGCTTGGTGCAAGACGAGCGAAACGTCGGAAACAAATCGGTATTTATATCTTAAATAAGTTAATTGTACGCGATTAAGACCCGCTAATTTATTTTGTATGATGTAAACAAATCGCGAAAGTTTAAAATAGATTATGCACGCTGTGTTCTCCTGTCAATAAGGAAACACAAGGGTAACTATTGTATTAATTCTCTTTTAGCATGTCATGTATATTTTTGTTGGAGAGACAATAAATAAATAAAGTAGTGTCACTTTGCATATTTCATCAGTCAACCCACGAGGACAATGACGAATAGGAATTCAACTAGCTAGGGTGCTACTATACCACCCCCCGTGGGACTATACCACCCCCCTTGTCGTGGTGGGGGGCTCAGTAACCGTGGTTAGGTCACCCACGGTGAAGCTAAGTGAGAACCCGGGAGTGGACGCTCCGCGTGGGCTTGACGGAGGCCTGCGCAGGATGCGTCCAACGGTGCGGGTGCGAAGGACAGTTCTACTGTCCCTCGCAGTCGGGCGCGGTCGCGGGAGGAGCGGCGTGTCAGTGTTGCGTTGCCGCACGCCCTATCTCCCGCGACCAAATGGGGGCGCACCATTGTTGCGTCGAGGTGGGGCTGCAGAGTAAGAGGAGATGCGGTGTTGAGTTGCCGTCCTCCCTATCCTCCGCGGCCGCTGGGTGTTTTGGCGGCGGAGCCTAACACCTTCATCTGCCGCCAAGAGCTTTTTGTGCGGGACCCGCCTGACAATCTGGTGGGCCAATACCCGTCGGGGGGTAGCGAGGAATGCTTCGGCGATATCCGACCCTCCGACTTACGGGTACATGAGGAACACGGCTTGGTTTTTAGTCAGTAACTGACAGTCCCCTTCGCCCTTCCCGCAGGGCGGAGGGACTCCATGAGGATTTTCCACCCCAACACCAAAAATAAATGGTACTACTATACCAACCACTCTGTAATCGTGGCTATATCAATCGAAAAAAGAAATTTGGTAATGCCTGGCTTTCTCAGCGTATTAGGTACATATGTATGTGTGTTCACGAATATTTGAATGATGTTCATTCCGTGAAACACAAAAATAATAACAAATACTCCTATAATTCGGTCCTTTAGTAAAATCTTTTTTGATCAACCGGTTCTTATCTCGAATAAACGGGCGTGATAAGCTCCTTTACTTTTAAGATAAATATAAGCGAGATATTCTATCAGCATCACATCCATTCCAGCACTAACAATGCCTATCTATGATACGTAGCACTTATTTTATTTTATCCACTCAGCAACAGTATCTACAGCTTGAGTAGCCATAACACTTGTAATTGAGTGAGGCATCCACAACGGCTATCTCTATACAGATAGAACCTTATCCCCTGGGTGTCGTGACTACTGGTAAGGGTTTGCTTTGCTGGTGGGCAACGAGGACTTTGATAAGCTACTTCTCGTCTCATTCACGTCACTGTTTCATGCAGTTGCTTAGCAATTAAACATGTCTAGTTTAGTTTAGTATCTAAGGAGTAATTTCGATATATTTAAATAAAAAATAAGTATGGATAAAATGTAAACAAACGGCAGTGCTTAGTAAAAAAGTAAAGATTTACGGCATACTTTTTTATTGCCATTAACCGAAAGACATATTTTTACATTCATGATTCCGTCTTTCTCTGTTAACATTACCTTGTAAATGCTTTCTAAGCATCAATCTAAAAATAAGGCTAAATTTATTAATCATATAGTTGTCAGTATGTACGAATACAGATTACAAGATTTTAAAATTAAAGAAAATTATCCTACATCTGGTAAGAAAAGTACATACAACATTCAAGTAAACTTAATACAAAATTCACATAATATTCTTGCATGCAACTTCACCAATAATCCTCATACATAAAACTTACAAAATGCCAAGTTACGAAGAATAACGTGTCCTCTGTGTGTTGAATCTGTCGGTAATGGCGCGAGTTCTTCGCGTCATGGCCGCCGTCACATCAATCAACTTCGGATCATATATTGTACCAACTTGAACGATTGTTATTAAAACTTCGTGTTAAAGATGGAGATTTTGTATCTGAGTGGAGTTGTGCGATCTTGATCTTGGAAGTTCAGGAGTTTTTTTTAGTTTTTAATAGCTGCCTTTTCTCATGACATATATAAGATCTTTTGGAAGTTGAGAAGGTTTTTTAGACGTTGATTGCTGCTTTATCATGCTTTAACTATATAAAATATCTTGTTCTGGCTGACATAATATCATCGCAGATCCCCAAACACTGCAGCTAGAAACATTAAATTAGAACAGAGATTTCTTTTACGGCGTAAACATCCACTAAGGTAGACCTTTTTTAATGGGCGTGAAATAAAAATTAAATGCTTAGGGCAGATGACACCATGGGCTCAGTAAGTTATTTATAATTACGTGCCTTATTTTCTCACTTTTGCTTTCTTACCTTAAGAATTTTGCTAAAAAAAGGAATTTACTAATGATCAAAATCAGTTCAAGCCATTTTTCATTACTTTTAAATTCAGGTAATGTCGCATAGTTGTGTGAGTTAAATTGTCATATTAATTTAAAAACGCCTCAATAACCCTTAAGTAAAAAATGTAATTTGTAACAAATCTTAAAAAAAAGTGTATTTAACTGATAACAAAACAGCTCAACAAGAAAATCTATTGCTCAATTGCCACCAAACTTACGAAAGAAATAACAAGCAGAGAAGAAAAAAGACTATTGTTAGCACAGTACAACAAATTTTCACAACAGGAAAATCGACCATCATTATTCAAATTATCTGAAGTACTACTTGCCAACAAAAGTTGGGTCGTCAAAGTCCGTACACTACCTTCGAAATTTCAAAGTCTATTTACATAAAATAAAAGAATAATAAGTACAAATTTGTTGCTAAACGATAAAGCCTTGTCGAACATTCCAGAGTTTTGAGTTACCTACTTGTTTAGTTTCTCTTCTAAGCCTGAAGGCAAGTCAAAAAGTTTAAAGTGTGTCACTCAATTTTCTACTTAATTGTTACATGTCTAGAGTTGGGTTCACCTTGGTTGATAATTGTTTTGTATAATTAATAGAAGGTAACGGAAAATGGTGATAGAGATGTAATTTTCTCTTTGTTAAAAGTTTAAGCTGGAATAATTATATTGTTATTGGGATTTAAGTGTGATTGAGAATTTGTTTGCTGAGGTGATTTATTTACACTAATTTAATAGTATTTTAGCGTATGCGACTGGTAATCGGAGGTCCCGGGTTCGATTCCTGGGTCGGGCAAAAGTGTTACTGGGTTTTACTGAATACTCAGTAGCAGCCCGGAGTCTGGTGATGTGCCCGGTAACGGCAATAGGCTCGCCCCTACTACGTGGGACCTAAAAATTCATGGCGAAATATGGGTGTAATATTACACCTCTGGCAACCCCTTCGGGAATACAGGCGTGAGTCTTTAAAAAATATATTTCTAAAAGCAAAATAAACTGCAACTATTTAAATATCATTTTAATCTCGGCATGATTCTGGTTACATTCACAGACATACAAAACTAATGGACTACTACACAGTGACTTACATAGTTAATAATCAATTGCCTCGCGTGTTCTTTATCACATTAAGCTGTCAATATAAGGTGTCATAAAGATTTTGACAGTTGTCAGGGAGAGTATACGATTACCTTTACATATACAGATATTAGTCTAAGACATGGAATATCGCTTTACTGATGGGTTGAGGAGATCAAACAGCAATCAGCGTGAAAAAAAAAACTGTCAAATATGTGTACTGTCAAATATGGCAAGACTAAAGTGCAGACCCCTTACCCTAAGGTGAAATCTTGAATGCAACTGGAATAACACTAGGACGATTATGATGACAAATCATAAATCGAATAAACCATACAACAAAGAATCAATATACATTTATACCTACCTACCTGTCCCGATTATCGTTACACATGTCAAAGGAATATTTCACGGCTTTGTGACTTCTTTACAACATTATACCACGCCTGCTTGCTCACGTCTCAAGGGGTAACTATAACACCTATTACAAGACCTAGTCAGAATTCCAAGTGTCACGCAAAAAGCAACTTTATTGCTTACAAATTTTGTGTCAAAATGATCTGTATAGGTTTCATGAGGGCCCCTCCCCCCCTTTCATAGATCGATAAGTACCTACTGACTAAATCGAGACTTGTAGTGCGTAACATGAAGTAATAAGCTAAGTCATTATGATGTCTGGCTCTTTTGGTCTGTGTGAGTATTTGTAAACCAACATTAGTAGTTTTAGGTAAAGTTTGAAGATTTTTGAGTACAGATAATTACGAAAAGTTATCATCATCAGCACAATTTATAAACTGTTCCAATGCTGGAAATGGACTGAATCTTTTTATTAGAAAAAAAGGTAAAGCCATAGTCAATTACGTTAGCCAAGTATGGGTAGGCAAATTACACATGACTTTTGAAAACCATTATGGAGATCTCTCAGCATGCAGGCTTCCTCACAATGTGATATATCATTATATTAATTTTATACGCACTTAACTAAAAGTTAGTGGAAAAAGCTATGGGTTTGAACTAGACACTGTCCGCTTATCAGTCTCTTCGCTAGACTATCACTTCCTGATAACTTGATAAGTATAGTAGTAGTAAAAGATTAGGCAAAATACATTTTAAAATTGTGAGAAATACTAAGAGAAAAAGTAAGAAAATTCGTCTCGTTCGGAAATGAAAATTGACCTAGATATTTGCTGATGAAACAGCGGGCCCCAAGAGTAAAATCCATTAGACATTTGCTTAAATGTGGGATCTAATTCATACTTGGTAAATTCGGTGGGTTATCAGGAGGGTAACCGACTGCCACGCCGAACGTCGAGGGTTTGATTCCTGCTCAAGTCAAACACTTGTGTCCATGAACATGAATGTTTATCTTTGAATGACATTAATATGTTTATCATTTATCTAGTACCCATAGTACACGCTCTGCTTAGTTTGCGACTAGATGGTGTTGTATGTTTGTGGTAGAATATTGTAAGAAAAATTATTTTATTATTTGCTATTTGAATAGCGTCTTCTGTGTGTGATCGCCTAATATTTGTAAGGTCCCTCTCGTTGCCGGATTTGAAAAATAACTAAAGCGATAGAGTTGTTATTACTGAAGAAAGCGAAAATATTACTTCTACCATCTTATACCTACAGTGACACAATTCCAACTAACAAAAGCTCTCATAAGCCATTTTTCTCTCCCACTAACGATCAAATCGAATCCTCGAACAAAGGTATCTCAAGGCATTTACCAACGGAGAACAATGCCCGGCTATTCGCCAGTTAATATTTGGCTATGAATAGTTAACGATAGGGGGGACTGAGTGGGGGTAGTTTGACTAGGGGTAGGCAAGGGGTGGGTCAAACTTACGAGGTTTCCACGACCTATTTGTGGGGAAACCCGCGGGATAGGTCAAGTCATTTGTATTTGTGGAATAGTTCGACGTGACGTTTAGTTTGGTAGGCTTTCTTGTAATTATCTAGACGTATGGTTAAAGCCATGTAGACTATTCATTATTATTTGAATTCCGTTCAAAGTAATCATTAAGGCTAATTGGTCTACCACTGTTTTGAATAATAGTAATTTAATATCCTAAGACAAAGGTTCGAAGACCAATATTCGTGGCATTTGAATAAATGATTTAGAGGCACCGTAATATCTTAAAGCTAGCCTGAAATGCTAAGTCTATTATAGAGCTCTGCTTGGGCAGCTAGCTTGCGTGGGGGTCAAAAAAAATATAATGTTTGTTTTGTTGCCGTCACTTGTGCAAGTTTAAAGACCTCCATAGATCAATTTATTCTCACGGACGCTTGCATAACATTATATTCATTTATACAGATTTAAATATATTTACATAAAATAATTATTTTATTGCTCCTTTGAATTTAAATCATGCAATTCACAACTACTGATAAGCATTAAAAAATTAAATTAATATATTTTCTATAAAATCTCCCAGTGAAAAGGCTTAGAAAAATATATTTTCTTTTTATAATATGTAAGCCGTCATTACTCGAAACGCTATTGAAGATCGGCTCTGAATGCTATCTGAGAAGCTTCAACTGGCATTAAAGGAGCAAAATATTTTATTCAAAGTCTATTGTATGTGTTTATACAACAATATTTTTATAGCAAATAATATTGTATTCCATCGTAGACCGTCTACGTAATGATCTACGATATCTCGTAGGCTGTCTACGAGAAATAAAATCTTTTGTTTGATCTCAGAACAATATGAGAAAATTCTAAGTAGCGATTTCAAAAGGGTGAATATAATCATTCAAGTTATTTTGAACGTCTATTTATTTGTTATTCGTAATAGTTTTTGTTTTTCCAATGAAACGACAAATAAAAACGAATAAATGTACCAAAAATAATATATAATATAGTAAGACAACCCGTGCCACGGAGAGTACGTTAAGTCATCTGTTCCGGCTGTCATGAAGATCTATGACAGTCATTATGTAGAGTCAGTACCTTTGAATATACTGATACTAGCCCAAGCTATGACATTAAGCTATCCATTTGGGTTGCGGCAGTCCGACTGTGGAAAATTTAATAAATTTTTGACAAATCTAAGGAGATTGGAAAGCAAACTCTGAACTCCAAGGTTGTCTCCACAGTTATCCCAGTTGCATCCAAAACCGTGATAATTGTAGAACGATGACGATAAAGAATATTCTAACCGAAAAAATACATAAAAGCAAAGGAATAATATTGCTAATATAGCTTTTCTTCTATTATCTTGCAACTATTACTTCACAGACAAGTATATTGCCTTGTTAAGGTAATAAGTTCATATCTTGTCAAATATTCCACATAAATAAAATAGATTACCACTTCCCCACTATCCATATGAAAAACAAGGCTCACTCCTAAGATTTGCTCACAGCATCATTTATCTGTGCGACACCCGGACCGGGTCGCATTTAGTTGAAATATAAACGTCATATCGCCGGCCCGAGCCGTGCAGCGAATACGGAGTGTTAGGGGTAAGACGTACTGATGTCGTATTAGCAGAACGTTTTTCACATATTATCTGGGACGCACATATGAATTTCTTACTTTCTTATCATTCGTGTGAGTGTGTGGCTAACCGAGGTGTCGGAGTTTTCAGATCGCCCGAAGGCCTCGGACATAGCGATTTTTGTCCTGAAATCTGCAGAATGGCTATTAGGATATTAGTATTTGCAATATTGTTGTATTTGATATTTGAATAAAAGTACCTATAGTGACTATGTAGTCACACAAAAACTATTACGAATAACAAATAAATAGATGTTCAAAATAACTGAATCATGTGATGCACCATGCCACGAAATGAATTAATTTTACGTGATATTTTTACCGTGACAAAAGACGGGTCAAAATAGACATATGTTTTGTTAAGTCATTTACAACTCCAATTGCATATAAATAAAATAAAGAAAACATCCCACAAAACAAAATGCCGTGGAGAGTAAAAAGGCCTTACCTTTACATTTAAATCAAGGAAACGCTACCTCAAACAGCTATTTTACATGCCAATTTTAAAAAGGAATCTATAACCAAAAATATCATCAAATTTTAACAAGAAATCTATATAACCAGAATATAAGGATGAATAACCTGCCGTACTATACACCTCTACCCAGGACAGACAGCTAATATAAGAGCTAATCTTTAGGGTGTGATCCCGGTCCGGACCGAATCTCGTCTACGCTCCGATACATTCATTACACAAATGTGTTCGAAATAGTTTAAAGCATACTCCTGCCATCCTTTATTCACAACTATCAGTTTATTTTCAACCAAAATTGGCCACGAAAATTATAATGCAAAGAATAAATGTCATCCTCTTGACGTTATTCCAGTTTCAACCCGGGATCCACTTACTAGTCTTACCAGATTTAGTTAAATATTAACTTTTCCTTGCAAAGAATAAATGTGAATTTTAAATAATAACGTTTTTCTTTTACGTGAGAACTTCGCTGGTTTGATGGCGTAAGAACTGATGTGCGTGCCAATTGACTGACCACCAAGGAAGCTGAAGACCGTGCAAAATATACAAGCCAGACAGCGACTTTAGTATATTATAATACTAATAGAAGTATAAGGATCGCCACGCTTACCATGATTTGATAGACATAATTTAAGTATAATACCTATCTTTAAAACCTGTCAGATCAATAGGTTACAGCAATATATAAGTTTTACAAACAAATAAAAATATATATTTTTCAAACATTTGACAATTTTCAAGAAAACTTTGAACCACCGATATCTTTTTATGTCCCTTTTTCATCCGAAACACGTCTTCAGATAACGAACTGAAAAAGTTCAACTCTTGTCTCTTGGCACTTATTTTTGGGCTCGAATTCAATTCGTATTTTAAGTGAAACTTGATGTAGCTATGTGAAATAAAAATTATAGATTGAATACTTATTTACTAAGACCTTTTAAAATATAAAGGCTTCATAGTCATATAACCAGGTTAGGCAGCGATAGCCGATTGGATATACCAACAGACTGCCATGCAGAGGGTATCGGGTTCGAATCCACGGCGCGCACCAATGACTTTTCGGAGTTATGTGCGTATTGAATTGTTAATTATCGCTTGTCCCGTGCCTCAGAGAGCACGTTAAGCCGTCGGTCCCGGTTGTCATGAAGATCTTTGACAGTCGTTACAGGGAGTCAGTACCTTCTAAATAAACTGGCACTAGTCTAAACCATGGAATATCGCTATCCCTTCGGGTTACGGAGGTCAGTCAGGCAGTCGCTCCGTGGAAAAGCTAATATAATGATAACGGGAACGGGATAACGCTAAGAGAAAGAAGAAGTCATATAAACAAGTTCTTATATTGAAGTTATCTATTATCTCGGCAGGAGATCCGCAGGCGAACCAAAGTCACCGACATAGCTCTCCGAATAATCTGGCTTAAGGGGCAGTGGGCAAGGCACATAGCCAGAAGAACCTATAGCTGTTGGAGCCGAAAGGTTCTGGAGTGGCGGCCACGCACCATAAGATGGACTGAAAATCTTGTTGGGATCGCGGGCAGCGCATTGATGCGGAAGGCTCAGGAACGTTCTATGCGGAGAGCCTATTTATGAGAGTATTGGGGGAGGCCTATGTCCAGCAGTGGACGTCTTTCAGCTGATATGATGATGATTATCTCAGCTGTATTATTAATTTCTCAATTATAAGATAGTTCACGTGTTCTACCTATATGTAATTATCTGAATCCAGAGCATGGGAAAGTTCATTTGACAAGAGATTGTATAATTATGGTTAACAATTTTTAGGCGATATTTATTTAGTAATGTCACGGTCTAATTTTATGAAAGATAGACAAAAAACAAAACGCATTCTTGCGCATACATAGCATTAGTATGTTGTATTCTATTATTTAACTCCCAAGACGTGTAACTTTAACACTTACACGTACAAGTGGACTAGTTTCGCATTTAAATGTGCAAACTTTCAACAAAGTTTACGCGAGACTGCGCATCGTAAGTTTGCGTGTAGACAAGTAATTAGTGACGCATCGTGTCGCCAATACAGCTATGTCATTGTTATAAAGTTGCTCATTTAACTTGGTATTGATTCTTACATACAGAGTGGTTTTTGAGTTGTGTAGCTCTCAGAATGGCAAGGACTGGTTTATTATTATTCAGAGTTTGAAATAGGTTGGCTAAGTTAAGCGACGCTGTCACGGGTCACCGCTGGGATGGGTGACGGCGTATGGCATCTACATCAGAGCGGAGGATACGTAAAGCTGTTGATCCCGCCTATTAAGCCGCTAGGCCATGTCAGAGGCCTTCAGGCTGTCGGAAAACTCTGGCCTGGTGCCAGAGTTTTCACACACTCATTCGAGAAGAAGTAGAAACTTCATTTTAATAACCCTATGAGAAAATTTGTTAAAATGCTTACTTGATGTTTAGAGAATCTATTTAATTTTATTCCTATTTTAAAATGAAAGTTCCGAAATCATCAATATTTTTTTTATAAACTCACGCCTGTATCCCCGAAGGGGTATTCAGAGGTGTAATATCACACCCTCATTTCGCCATGATTTTTTTTAGGTCCCACGTAATAGAGGGCGAGCCTATTGCCGTCCTGGGCACATTACCAGACTCCGTGCTGCTACTGAGAATTTCCTAACGGAAAAACCCAATAACACTTTGCTCGACCCGGGAATCGAATCCGAGACCTCCTAATCCCACGCGCACATTTATGCCGCGAGACCAACGAGGCAGTAAGCAATAAGTATAAATAATTAGTATGTAGTTAGGTTAAATCTGGCGACTAAATTATTACATTTAGATACATGTAAAAAAAAGTTATATAGGTACATTAAATTACTGTGCCTTATATAAGAAGTATGAAAGTTATTTGTATAAGCACTTAGTTGAAGCTTATAACAAGCGTGTATCAACTATAAAGATTAGCCTGAACTATGTAGGGGCAGTGTACGAGCCCAGTTTATTGCTTCTACAGGGCGTAGATTGAAATTCCGTAGTGCTAAGGAGAAATTGCTTTCTATGTAGCGTTTTGTTAGTTATAATTAATTTATCGGGAATCCTCTTTAGGAATCTATGGGTGAAAACTGTACAATAATTCCTTCGGTAGTTTTGACTTTATCAAGTTCATACAGAATAGAGGGAAGACGGCTTCATTTTATACTAAGTAAAAAAAAACACTGCCTCGTTGGTCTCGCGGCATAAATGTGCGCGTGGGATTGGGAGGTCTCGGGTTCCATTCCCTGGTCGGGCAAAGTGTTTTTTTTTAAATATCACTTGTCTTAACAATTAACTGATATATAATTGCAGAGCTCGAACTACCTACTGAAGGTAAATATACGAAATTTGGACAGTGGGTAACTTTTATAACAAAGGCGTACTTATTAAGGTTTTTTTTCAGTCCCTAAGAAGACAGCCATAGAATGTTTTTCTACATAGACGTAGTGCTCGTATTTTGCTGACCATCAATTTAATGTACGAGATCATAACTATATATATATATTTACCACATTTTCCAAGTTTAATTACAAAAACCTTTTTATAGTGAAAAACGCAACTACAAAACACATAATGAATAAGAAATTTCCCAATAATATGATATTTTAATACCCACTTTATTCGCAAAATATGCATGTGCATTAGTACTTTTATAATCCGAAATACAGAAATGAGATGAAATACACAGAGCATATCTGATTAATGGTACACAGAACCCGAATAGGGAAAACTTGATCAAGAAATCATTCACTAGCTTACCACGAGTAACTCCCTTACGGAGCATACGTAAACCTTAGCAAGTAAATAAGTAGATCGTTTTACATTAACGTAGTGTAACCGACGAGTGCGAAGGTTCTGCGAGCTAGACCATTTGTCAGGCTTCGGGCTTTTAGCTGTCCCTCCAAATGTAGGAATATGTATATATATGTATGTATATAAACGAGTAACTAAATCGTTCCTATATCCGAAGATATGGCTTAATGCGTTGCGTGAGACGTTTGGTTATACATAAATCTGTTATAATGAGTCTAAGTGGATCAAAAATATTAAGTCATATTCATTGCGAACGAAACGTAATTTATCATCGTTGTATTGATATCAAGCTGGTTCATACAACAGTTGTGTAAAACAGTTCCCAACTGAAGCAAAAATGTACAACAGTCAAAATTGTCAAAAGAGTATTGTCAAAATTACCACATGAAGGTTAAATATATAACAATAATTATACTATACGTATAAAATTCTCTAACTTAATTTATTTTATTTCATCAGTTTCATAGAGATTTAAAATACTAAGAACAACTACATAAGATTTTCTATGAATAAGTAACTCCAACACAAACAAATAAATAAGTCTCTATAGAATATCCTCGCAGAACTCTTAATAACAAGAGATCCTACGTAACGTCTGTTTATCCGCTGTATTTCTGGGAGCTAAGTAAACGATTCGTTCGAGTAACAGATAATTACTTTTGTTTATCTCTCGATTAGTTTATGGATTTCTTGTCACTTTGTTAATTGTGAGATTTATGAATCTGTTATTGGTTAATAGAAACATCGGTTTTAATTATTTCCCGACAGGAGGCTTTAAATGCAGATATGATTTGGCAACTAGGCTTTTATAGAGATCTTTCAAGGGTAATTTTCAAAATTCTTCTCGTAGTGCTCTTCTATACTCCCCAAGATATAGTACATGCCAAATTTTGGCTTCATGCGCCCACTAGTTTTAACTGTGTTTTGTATGTCAGTCAGACAGGAACGCAATAATTTAATACATATTGATAATTATGGCAGGTAGTACAGAGTCAACTAAATGTGTTACAATTTAAGTTGCTGACCTTACCAGTATGACTAAAAATAGTGTAATATATAGACTAAATAATAACAAACATGAAATAAAATAATGTTACTTGTACCTCAGCACAGTTGTGAGAATATTTATAACCCCAGAAAATACGGCAGTAGTGAGCTCAAACGCAAAAATAAAATACAAATATATCTTTGCGATTTACGACGTTAGACTAAAAGTTTCTAGAGTTTAAATTTTACGCCACGTTTTACCTTTAGAAAACTTTATTGAACCTACAGAATTAAATATATCAGTGGAATTTTAAATTTTTCGATATGAATAATTATTTTGTGATTGATAGCTCATCTATAGAGGAGGCTCATCTATAGCCTACAGGCTATATAACATCACGCTATGCACCATGGGGATCAACCAGTATCCATAAGCAACGCGGGTGTAACCACGGGGTCAGCTATTATTTATTAAGTTAAGAATCGAATTCACAACTAACAACCTCTCACACATCAGTAAGAATCACTAACTACTAGACAGACACATGTATTTAACACATTAAAACTATTTATCCCATCCTGTTATACTCGACATAGACAAGAAATATAAATAATCCCAAACATTTTAATGAACTAAAATGCAAAATAAAAAGAATTCCCGTCTTTTCCGCTGTAAGTATAATAATAATCCAAGAAAATATGCCTGGAGGCTTATATCGTAAAGGACTCGTACTCCGTATAATTGGACACCGCGTAATACACAAGCACTTCTTTATTAGAGATATGTACAATAATATTTGTTCATGACTGCCTCCGTGGTCCAGTGGATAGCGTATACATCTGCTGATCGAGAGGTCCTGGCTTCGATTCCTGGGTCGGGCAAAAGAGTTAGTTTTCCGAATCGGAGTCTGGCAATGCGCCCGGTAACGACAAAAGGCTTACCCCCCTTATTACGTGATAAAATTGATAAGGCGAAATTTGGGTGTAATATTTCACCTGTGCCTACCCCTTTGGGGACACAGGTGTGATGATGTAAAATAATTGATATACAAGATAAATGTACCATAACATACGTTCTAACGTGAAACGACGTTGAATACAAATTATTTTAAGTGCTTCTGAAATAATTGTGTTTTACTTAAATGAATTTGTTTTTACTTAAATAGCTATTTTATTTGTTCCTTTGTTACAAACATGCTCATAATTAATTAGTTATGTGTTCAAACTGTTTTCTTTGTTTTGTTTAATAGAGCTTTTTCCCAATTTGCATTCAAGTTTTGCCATGTAAAGTACATGGAAAGTGAATTAAAAATGTCACATTCACCAGCCCAAAGTGATGACAGTCATTCCTTGACTGTGGCTTGTAGCACACTTAAGCAAATTAGTATGTCACTTATATTTTCAAACAATTATGCTATCGACACCCACTGAATAAATACTGATATGTGTATAATCTGCAAAGCTTAAAAACAATATACTTTTCTGCAACCAATATGGTTGGTAAGACATTATAATAACCAGAGCTTTTTGTTTAACTTCCTGAAGCTCAAAAATTTCCCGTTAACTAACTACATTGGGTTCCTTCTATGTATTTTTCTCAATCTTCACGTTTCTAGTAAAATTATTCCAAGTTTGAGAGATGCTTTTAATGAGAGAGCAATTCTTCGTAACTTTCAACTACTTTCCTTAATATTACTGGCCATTAACAGAAAAGATTATAATTAAAAAAGCTATAAAAAACACATTAAAATTAAAAGCTCTAAAAATTCACAGACTGATCAAAGATATAAAATTTGGATTTCATTTTTGTTATGGAGTTATTCTCTTTATTCTTCAAATTATATTATTTTTATAATTATAGCTCGTTCAAATGTTAATTAAAATTACTTGAAACATATTAATATATTTATGTAATTTTTATGCTATCAGGGCATATAAAGTCATAAAATTACTTTACACATAATTCTAGTAAAATCTTGAGAACTCTCAAGATAAATTTATCTGCATTGGAATAAATTAGAAAAATTATTGCCATAATTTCAGTGGGCACCATGCATTTTAAAAAGGCTTTTATTATTTTATACAGGAAAAAATTACCTTTTTTACCATTCACCATAACACAAAAGCAAAGTAAAACTTTACACGAATTTTAAACCTGAACATAGCCCAAAAACTCGACAAAAACGCCTCTGTCGTTATTATATATGCAGATGCCGTGACCCAGAACCAATACAATAACGTCAATAACTCTAACAACAAAAAACCTGCACATGCTGCTTGTGATCTACATAATAGCGCAACTTGGGAACAAATAATAAGATGTTCCCGCTAGGCAGCGCTAGTGTTCCGTATAAAGAAACTTTGTCATTATACAGGGTGAGGTCGAGTGTCATTTGCATCGCTAGGGTTGTCACACATTTGCATACAAAGAAAATCGTCGCAACTTGAGCTAAGCGACCGTGTAAAACTACCACTATCTGACTACATTAGAATAGGGATGTAATTAAGAACGGAGTTTAAGATGGCTTTTTCGCGTGTGTGGAATTTTAGGCTTGCTTAAGATGTAAAGTTTGCTAAGAGTTTTGCTATTGTATCTCAAAATTACAAGCTGAAGTTATAATAGTAGGCTTTTGTATTATTTAGAGAATTAAGTCGGACATTGTAATTACTATAAGATCTTCAATAAAGAGGTGGTATTATAACCTTTAAGGTTTCGTCACTCATTGGTATACCAAACAGGCGCATTTTTTACACAGGGATTTAGAAGTTGGTTTGACAACGACTTGGAAGGATTATAAAGATTTATAGTTATTTGTAATACAAATTACTTGATGGTTTAAAATCAAAAAGATCTTTTGCCCAAGGCAACATTCAAGTTGCTTAACACGAGCTAGCTATTTGTCTTCGATACTCAACATATTCTAATGGTTGGGCAACCAAAATGATATCTATCGTTAGGTATAAAATATACACCAACACTCTTGGAATCGTTTGCTAATTGCTCCAAAGCTGCATCTAGCTTTGAATAATACTTAAGTATTTTCTATCTAAAGATTGCTTGTAGCACATACAAAACATGGTTTTAGAATACAATATTAACATACAAATTTACGACCAAATATTACAATTACAGATTACGCGTATTTCCAAGATATCTAATTATAATGAAGAACAGGATACTTGTAACAAAATATTTAACAATAAAAATACGCTTCAAAACGCACGACGGGCAAACTCGAGCAAAAAATAAAACAATATCGTTACACTGCCAACAATTCTTAAATTAATCAACTTTTTAAGAATGTCATCACGAATGAGGAAGGAAGAAAGTATAATTCTTTTCCAAATTTCCTCCGGGGACCGACGGTATTCCGGCCAGCCCTGACGCTTGCGAAGCGAGGCAACTCTAGCTTGTAGTCGATTTGAGCGACAACCCTGTATAAAGGTCGCACTTACCGTAGAACGAACGTTGTAATCAAAGTTTGAGCAAAATATCGTGTTACATGGGATATTGTGTTTATTCATTTGTTTACGCCAGTACCCTAAACAAATGGTCGGAAATGGTGAAACAACTTCTGTTATTAGGATAGTTTGAAGTATACGTGCATTATTTTACGCGGGCCCAACCTGGACCAGATTACCACAAGATCGAAGGAAATGGCAAGAACAAGCCTATGTTCAGCAGTGGACCCATCGGGCTGTGCATGATGATGATGATGATGATGATGATACGTGCATTTCACGCAGAACATTTATATCAGATGATATTACTACAAGAGTACTTATTTTGAATTTACTTGCGCATTTAACTAGATTCCCATATTAATCATCATCATCATCGTCCTAGCGTTATCCCAGTTGCATCCAAGACTTTTCGCCTTTTAGCCCGGGGTCCGCTTACTAGTCTAACCAGATTTGACAGAATATCAACTTTTCTACAGAGCGACTGTCGTCTGACAACCCAAAGGTATAGCGATGTTCCATGGTTTAGACCAGTATCAGTTTATTTGAGGGTACTGACGGTAAAAACTGTCAAAGATCTTCATGACAGCCGGGAAAGCGGTTTAACGTGCTCTCCGAGGCACGGGACAAGCGATAATTAACAATTAAATACGCACTTAACTTCGACAAGTCAGTGGTGCGCGCCGTAGATTCGAACCCGGTACCCTCTGCATAGCAGTCTGTTAGTATATCCACTCGGCTATCGCTGCCTTGCTGAGCATATATTAATGTTGGATGATTATTTTTGTGTCGGGATTACCAATTACTAGACCTCTCACGCGGCTCTACCCGCGTAAATTATAATAACTTCTTAACCTTTTATATGAATTACACTATGTATTGGTGAAAACCCTACAAAAAATCGTTCGTTGGTTTCTGAGTTTCTCGCGTTCATTTTGAATTTTCTAATGTATATAATATATGTCATTGAGAATTTATAAGTTTCACAACTTTTTGAATTTTCTAATGTATATAATATATGTCATTGAGAATTTATAAGTTTTATTATCAGCTATCTTCGCCATATTGGCTTTAGCTAGTTTGGGATTATGGTAATAACCATATTTATTGTCCAGGAAATTATAGCATTGCCAATAAAGAATTTACTAAATCATAAATGTTTTAGCGATAGGGCTGTTTTCAAATGTGCCGGCGAATATAAAATACATGAAAGCTAAAATCCTTAAGGGCTGAGCCTTTTCGGAGGTGGTTCATAATTGATGTGTTTTTTATTTATGGCCGTCCGCCCCTGCAGTGCGGGTTTATAGCTTTCTGGTTTGATATTATGAATAGTTTCTTACATGGCCTAAGAAAATACAGTGGTAATAGTCAGTAGTTTTGAAATTTTATTTGAATTTCTTTCATGGCTATATTTTCTAAAGAAATCTGAAAGACTACTTTCATTGAATGGCATACTTATCTCTTGTAGAGCAAACTCTGCTTATATTAAAATCACATACTATTGTGTGTATCGCTATAGTATTTCCATAAAACTTTTATAAAATACTGGTATAAAGAATAAAATAATATTTCTGTTAAAATTTCAAATCTTGCCTTCACTATAAAATATACTTATAGCAATTATTTTTTTAATTTCTTTTAATATCAGATTTTAGGTAAAACGTTTTTGTTCGGATCTCAATTTGATTATAATTGTTAGAATGCGGTGTCTATGAATTTTGACGAACGAATTGGTTATATTAGCCGCTCAATACATCGATGCCAAATTTTAGGTTTGAAGTCTTTTTTGTATGTATCTTATATATTTATAATACTTAACCTAAACTATATTTATGTAAGTTCAAACTTAATGTTCTTTTCATTATATTTATAAAGCACCTACTTCTTTTCTCTCTGCACCATTCAAAGGTAAACTGGGAGACTACTCATGAATGATAAAAAGTTATATAGCATATACCTAATTATTTTTCTTATCATTACTGATCTGGCAAGAATCTTTGGTGTGCGACAAAGGTATTCCTTTGTAAACTGTGCTTTACTGTCACTTGGTGGTCAAACTTCGGTTACGATCAATATTTAATGTTTCGACATCTTAAAAGCCGAAATGAAATAGCTAAAATCCGTTAAAAACTGTGTAGAAAAGGGTACCTAACGGAACTTCGATATTTTTTTTTACAAATATTTTATGAATAAAATTCATACCAAAACACAGCGTTGAAGTTGGGACTTTCTATACCTGTAAACAAAGAAATATTTAATTAATATTTTTTTGTTAATATTTAACTACTTAACATGATAATTATGTGTTATATTTTCAATAACGTTTATAAAATTATACAGCAACACAGGATGAACTTATTTAATGTAAATACATTCTGTATGGGTGTGTAATACACCTGTGCCTACCCCTTCGGGGATAAAAGGCGTGAAGTTATGTTATGTTATAACATTCTGTATTCAAGAAAACTTCGGCACAATCAATACTTACTACAAACATGAAATAATGAACGCCTACGCACGAAATAAATTATAGATAACCTATCCATACAACATTGGATCATATTAGGATCCATCGCGTTCGTTGAGAACCTGGTAGTTTGCCATCGGAAACGGTGAAGAAAGAGGACATATACACGATGTAAAAAGACTCTAAACGAAAAATAAAAGCCCATATATCAATCATTACGATAATTATTACTTCGGCACCATACCTGGGAAATTACTGCTTTAGGAGATATTGCGGCTCAAAATCACCTGAAACATTTTCGTAGGTTTACAAAATTGCCGCGCCAATTTGTCCTATCCACCAATGGATAGGTAGGTTTTGCGCATTGCACATGCCCCTAATGACTATATTCACATAAAACTCATATCATTGCATCGATCCGTACCGACATGAATGAAGGACCAACAAACACACTACCGCATTTATAATATCAAGCATGGATTAACTCAAATCTATACATACCATACCACCGTAAATCCATTGAATAATAACCCTCTATAAATAAAAAACTAAATAATCTATTCACAATATTTCACCTTCAACATTTTTCATTACAGCACGAATCAATACTCTATTTACGCAATCACGAGAAGCAATTTGTAGCCGTAGGTAGAGACAAATCCTGCGATCGTGACCGGAAAGACTCTACCAATTCTACCAACTCTACCAGGCGACTCTACGGAATCAGTGTTAATACGGTCGGCACACGTGGGCGCTACGGTAGAGCGCTCCGTGCATCACAAGTGATTGTAATACCTACGTATGTAGAGACGAACGACTGGTATTTGTAAAAGTTGAATTGGATTCATTGTAAATGCGATGTGTTTGTGTTTGAATATGTTTTAGGAAATCATATTTGCCTCATAAGAGTGCTGCGTAGAGTCTAATTTTATATCAAATATACCAGATAATATCATTACGTTTGATAATTGTGCCAAAAACGGTATCAAATATTACTCTTCTTCTAAATTTGATACCGTTTTAGTCATAGGTGAATTTATTAGCTCCACCTATAAATAGTGGTAGTAACATTCATCCAACCACTATAATTTAGTACAGCCGTGAAAATGGCACTTGCAACAGTACTGAAATATGGACACTTGAAACAAAGGTACGTATTATGTACGTATCCCGAAAGACATCTAAAGCTCTAATTACTTCTCAAAAGATGTATCATGTTTAATAATAATTTGGTTTATGTGCTAAGTATAGAGTGAAATATTCTTAAAAGAACAAATAGCATACTATCCGAGTGTAAAATAACTTTAAATCCAACAGCATTCCCATCTCTATCTCATTACATAAATTATCGCCGCATCTCGCATATAATAACATTAAATTATCTAAATGACATGCTAGAGTCTGATAGGTATCGACTCTACCATCGGTAGTGCGATCACGTCTCTACCGACTCTTCCGATAGAGGCTTGCGGGATAATTGAACGGCTCTATATAAAACATGTTTGATCAGTTCTTTGGACGGATTCTTTTTGAAGGATATTTTTGTTGTAATTAGCTTGGAATAGTCTTCCTTTTATAAAACAAAGTCCACCGCGTCTAATCACGATAGTGTAGTAGTGCTTTAAAAAGCCACCTCACCGCGTAACGCTGGGCTGAGTGTTGTGGGTTTGATTCCCATATGAGACGAAATTTTGTGTGACTAACGTTAGTAGAGCCTTGCTGATTTCAGCATGAATGGGCCGGCTCGACCGAGGAAGTACTACCCTCTCACAGAAAATCGACGTAAAGTAACAGTATCTAAACTGTTGCGTTTTATTCGGTGAGTGAGAGTGCCGGTGGCCCTATCCCCTATTCCTTCTCCCTCATCCCACGCACTTGTGACTCCTGTGGTGTTGCTTGTATCCATGGGTGGCAGTAATTGCTTACCATCAGGTGATCCGTCTGCTCGTTTGCCGTCTATTACTACCTATATAAAAAAAAAGACTTATAGATTGCTGTACCAAATTTGAGTTTTCATTGTGTCCGTTGTTTAAATTGTACAGACACACGACACCGAATTATCGTTCTAAGAAAATAATTCACCGTTTTTCCACTAGACAGAGTGACCCATAAAAAAATGTTGGTGTTTCATTAGTAAATATTTTGTGTACCTAAGTAATATATTCTACCCTGGCAAATCCAGAACCAGTCGTTAGTCGACTCAATCATTTATAATTTTTCTCACTACTATAATCTATGTGAAAATATTTAACTACTAAATTGGTAATCTCATGTTCAAACAAACTCACAATTACATACCTATATAATAAAATGGCTGTAAATTTTAATATTGGAGAGTAATATAGGAATTTGCAAATCAAATTACTTTGGAACGACCTTAGCGTTGATAAAGGCAATAGGACAACGTAAGGGTGTAATTGGTGAGTCATATGGCACCCTAGAGAGCCATAACCGATACAATCATGCGAACAGATGTACCGACAGATATGGAGTTTAAAATATTATGAGGCTGTTTAGATTTATTTTGTATGCGTATTTACGTGAAGCCCGGAGTCTGGTGAAGGCTCGGTAACGGCAATAGGCTCGCCCTCTATTACGTGGGACCTAAAAATTCATGCTGAAATGTGGGTGTAATATTTACACCTTTGCCTAGCCCTTCGAGAATACAGGCGTGAGACTATAAATGAAATAAAATTTACGTTTAGTGACTTATGATTTAAAGTTTAATTCTTTAGAAGTAACTTGACACCAGCTATTTACAGTAATGGTTATTGGTTGCATTATATATAAGTATGTATTGAAGCCAGAATCTCATCGAAATACCTACATACAACCTTAGATGTTGAGTTTTTTGTATTTCGCAAAGATACTATTTAATTCGTGCATTTTTCTCAGTCGCCCCTTACAACACCCACTTAATGAGATCACTATTAATTTATAAGCACGCAGTGATACAAATTTAATAAGCGGGTCGTAATCGCGTACAATTAACTTATTTACGGTATAAATACCTACTGTACAATACATCCCGTATTTAAAGGGAGTGACAGACAAGGTTGGAACAGTACTCAAGAAATCCTCCATCGAGACTGTATACGGTCCGCTCTCTAAGATAGCACACACACAATCTGCGTACCCCAAAGGATGTCATTCCTCTCCAAACACCTGGCGTCTACAAAGTCGATTGCAGCTGTGGTAGTTCATATATCGGGCAGACTAAGCGTACAATCGCTAAGCATTTGTTGGAGTGTGGACCAAACCACTGGATAGAACTGCATTAACCACAAGTCTTATCCACCAGGATAATGTGTGAAGCGGTAGAAATCAAGAAATATAACAATTTCAACCGGGAGGCTGGATATAGATTATCGGCTACTTGGAATCCAGTCATCAGCAGACGTAAACACCGCCGCAGTGATAAATCTTATCAGTGTGTAGACGACAGTGTAGTGTGTCGGAGTACCGACATTGCGAACTTTAATAAAGACCAAGTGAGGGTAGGTGCCGAAACCCGCACTTCCACAAGACGGCGCTGAGCTCTCATCAATCTCTCCGCGACCACGCTCGGTGCAAGACGAATGAAAAGTCGGAAACAAATTATGCACGCTATGTTCGCCTGTAAATAAGGAAACACTAGGATAACTATTGTAGTAATTCTCTTTTAGCATGTCATGTCATTCATCATCAGCCTTTAAAAGTTCACTACTGGAGTAGGCCTCTCCTTTGAAAGGAGGAATTGGCCTACTATACCACACTGGCCGAACGGGTTGGTATAAGGTTTGTATCAAGTTTTCCTTCTCTTACAGTGCTGTTCTCTGCATAATATGCTCCCTCTGTCGGCTCTTACGTCACCCATGGGATGATATGGGGTGGTGACAATCCGTATTCTTAATCCGTCACCACACGGACGCATGTCATGTATATGAATAAAGTGGTGTCACTTTGCATATTTCATCAGTCAACCCACAAGGACAATGTCGAATAGGAATTCAACTAGCTAGGGTGCTACTATACCAACCACTCTGTAATCGTGACTCTATCAACCGAAAAAAAAAATGGTTATGCGTGGCTTTCTCAGCGTATTAGGTACATATGTGTGTATGTCCACACATGTAAAAACAAGTACACGTATAAGAAAACACGAAAAGAACAAAAGTCCGTCTCAAGAAAAGCCTATTGTTTCCAGTCCTCCTTTATGCTTTCGAAACCTGGACAATCAGACTTCAGGAACTCCGAAAAATTGACGCCCTCGAAATGTGGTGCTGGAGACGGCTACTTAAAATACCCTGGACCGCACGCCGCACAAACGTTTCCATCCTTAAAGAACTAGAAATAAAAGAGACATTGTAGTCCACTGCGCAACTACGAATCCTCAAACATTTCGGGCACATCATCCGCAACGAAAACTCCATCGAGCGTCTTGTCGTCCAGGGCCGAGCCGAGGGGAAACGGTCCCGAGGAAGGTCACCAACTCATTTGCTGACCTAATAAAAACTGTGACGCATAAATCGGTGGTAGAGTGCTCCCGGGATGCCTGGAATAGAAGCCGATGAAGACACTTAGCGAAGTCTGCCTGCAAACAAAATCAAGAGACCACGTACGACCACGACCACTCTGTCAAGAGTCGTTCGACTGAAGAAGATGTATGTCCAAGAATATTTGAATGATATTAATTCCGTGAAACACAAAAATAATAACAAATACTCCTATAATTCGGTCCTTTAATAAATCTTTTTTGATCAACCGGTTCTTATCTTGAATAAATGGGCGTGATAAGCTCCTTTACTCTTAAGATAAATTAAGCGAGATATTCTATCAGCATCACATCCATTCCAGCACTAATAACGCCTATCTATGATACGTAGCACTTATTTTATTTTATCCACTCAACAACAGTATCTATAGCTTGAGTAGCCATAACACTTGTAATTAAGTGAGGCGTCCACAACGGATATCTCTATACAGATAGAACCTTATCCCCTGGGTGTCGTGACTACTGGTAAGGGTTTGCTTTGCAGGCGGGAAACGAGGACTTTGATAAGTAACTTCTCGTCTCATTCACGTCGCTGTTTCATGCAGTTGCTTAGCAATTAAACATGTCTAGTTTAGTTTAGTATCTAAGGAGTCATTACGATATATTTAAATAGAAAAAAAACTTTAAATGTTAAGTAACTATGCATATAGCAAGTATGGATATAATTTTGTGTAAACAAAGGGCAGTGCTTAATAAAAAAAGTCACGTTTTTACGGCAGACTTTTTTATTGCCATTTATATTTGGTTTAACAAATAAATTTTAAACTTTTATACATACTTTTACATTCATGATTCCGTCTTTCTTTGTTAACATTACCTCGTAAATGCTTTCTAAGCGTCAATCTAAAAATAAGGCTAAATTTATAAGTCATATGATTGTCAGTATGTACGAATACAGATTACAAGAGCCTAAAATTAAAGAAAATTATCCTACATCTAGTAAGAAAAGTACATTCAACATTCGAGAAAACTTAATACAAAATTAACATAATATTCTCACATGCAACTTCAACAATAATTCTCATACATAAAACTTACAAAATCCCAAGTTACGAAGAATAATGTGTCATCTGTGTGTTGAATCTGTCGCTAATGGCGCGAGTTCTTCGCGTCATGGCCGCCGTCACATCAATCAACTTCGGATCATATATTGTACCAACTTGAACGATTGTTATTAAAACTTCTTGTTAAAGATGGAGATTTTGTATCTGAGTGGAGCTGTGCGATCTTTTGGAAGTTCAGGGGATTTTTTTTAGTTTTTAATAGCTGCCTTTTCTCATGACTAATATAAGATCTTTTGGAAGTTGAGAAGGTTTTTTAGATTTTAATTGCTGCTTTATCATGCTTTAACTATATAAAATATCTTGTTCTGGCTGACATAATATCATCGCAGATCCCCAAACACTGCAGCTAGAAACATTAAATTAGAATAGAGATTTCTTTTACGGCGTAAACATCCACTAAGGAAGACCTTTTTTAATGGGCGTGAAATAAAAATTAAATGCTTAGGGCAGATGACACAGTGGGCTCAGCAAGTTATTTATAATTACGTGCCTTATTTTCTCACTTTTGCCGTCGTACCTTAAGACATTTGCTAAAAAAATGAAATTACTAATGATCAAAATCAGTTCAAGCCATTTTTCATTATTTTAGGTTTAGGTAATGTCGCATAGTTGTGTGAGTTACATTGTCATATTACTTTAAAAACTCCTCAATAACCTATATGTACAAAAATTTAATTTGTAACAATCCTTAAAAGAAAAATGTGTATTTGGCTGATAAAAAACCGTTCAACAAGAAAAATCTATTGCTCAATTGCCACCAAACCTACGAAAGAAAAACAAGCAGAGAAGAAAAACAGACAATTGTTAGCACAGTACAACAAATTTTCACAACAAGAAAATCGACCATCGTTATTCAAATTATCTGAAGCACTACTTGCTAACAAAAGTTGGGTCGTCAAAGTCCGTATACTACCTTCGAAATTTCAAAGTCTATTTACATAAAATAAAAGAATAATAAGTACAAATTTGTTGCTAAACGATAAAGCCTTGTCGAACATTCCAGAGTATGGAATTACCTACTTGTTTAGTTTCTCTTCTAAGCCTGAAGGCAAGTCAAAAAGTTTAAAGTGTGTCACTCAATTTTCTACTTAATTGTTACATGTCTAGAGTTGGGTTTGTCTTGGTTTATAATTGTTTTGCATAATTAATAGACGGTAACGGAAAACGGTGATAGAGAAGTGATTTTCTCTTTGTTAAAATATTAAGCTGGAATAATTATATTGTTATTAAGATTTAAGTGTGACTGAGAATTTGTTTGTTGAGGTGATTTATTTAAACTAATTTAATAGTATTTTTATTCTTATCGACCATGAATCGTAGCATGTTTAAAGCCGGTCCCAATATATGGTATGGTCCCAATAAGGACTATCCTTGATTTAGAAGATTAGAAATACAGTACGATAGATCGGATCTTCGATGCGGCGGTTACATGTGCCTCGGAAATTTAGACCAAAGGGAATTTTATCGTTTTTCTAATTCTAATATTTGTGAAAGCAAAATAAACTGCAACTATTAAAAAATGATTTTAATCTCGGCATAATTCTGGTTACATTCAAAGACATACAAAACTAGTAGACTCTACACACTGACTTACATAGTTAATTATCACTTGCCTCGCGTGTCCTTAATGACATTAAGCTGTCAATCTAAGGTGTCATAAAGATTTTGACAGTTGTCAGGGAGAGTATACGATTACCCTTAAATATACAGATATTAGTCTAAGACATAGAATATCGCTTTACTGATGGGTTGAGGAGATCAAACAGCAATCAGCGTGAAAAAAAAAATTGTCTGTCAAATATGTGTACTGTCAAATATGATAAGACTAAAGTGCAGACCCCATACTCTAAGGTGAAATCTTGAATGCAACTGGGATAACACTAGGGCGGTGATGATGACAAATCATAAAGTGAATAAACCATACAACAAAGTATCAATATACATTTATACCCACCTATTTGTCCCGATTATCGTTACACACGTCAAACGAATATTTCACGGCTTTGTGACTTCTTTACAACATTATAACACGCCTGCTTGGTCACGCCTCAAGGAGTAACTATAACACCTATTACAAGACCTAGTCAGTTGTCCAAACTGTCACGCAAAAAGCAATTTTATTCCTTACAAGTTATGTGTTAGGATGATGTGTATAGGTTTCATGTGGGCCCCTTCCCCACCTTCATGAAAGGGGGGGCCTTTCATGAAGGTTAGATCGATAAGTACCTACTGACTAAATCGAGACTTGCAGTACGTAAAATGAAGTAATAAGCTAAGTCATTATGATGTCTGGCACTTTTGGTTTGTGTATTTGTTAACCAACATTATTAATTTGGGGTAAACTTGTTTGAAATTTTTTGAGTATCGATAATTACGAAAATGCATCATCATCAGCCCTTTATGTAAACTGTCCTTATGCTGGAAATAGGCTTTATTTACAACGACAAATTATGAGGCAAAGACAATCACACTAGCCAAGTACGGGTAGGAAAATTACACATGACTTTTGAAAACGCTATGGAGATCTCTCAGCATGCAGGCTTCCTTGCGATGTTGATATATTACTATATTAATTTTATACTCACTTAACTTCCAAAACTTAGTGAAAAAGCTATGGGTTTGAACCAGACACTGCCCGCTTAGGTATCAGTCTCTTCACTAGACTATCACTGCCTGATAACTTGATAAGTATAGTAGTAGTATAAGAGTAGGCACAATAAATTTTAAAATGGTGAGAAATACTAAGAGAAAAAGTAAGAAAATTCGCCGCGTTCGCAAATGAAAATTGACCTATATATTTTCTGATGAAACAGCGGGCCCCGAGAAAAATCCGTTAGACATTTGCTTAACTGTGGTATCTAATTCATACTTGATAAATTCGGTGGCGAAGCAGGAGTGTAACCGACTGCCATGCCGAACGTTGAGGGTTTGATTCCTGCTCAAGTCAAACACTTATGTCTATGAACATGAATGTTTATTTTTGAAGTACATTAATACATACATAGACTCACGCCTGTTTCCCGGAGGGGTAGGCAGAGACTACGGAACGCCATTTGCAACGATCCTGATATATCTCTCTGGCTTCATTCACTCTCATCAGATTCCTCATGCATGCTCTTCTGTTCAAGGTACTACTAACCTGTCCTGTTTTTAGGATGTCTCCAATCTGGTCAGAGAATATTAATATGTTTATAATTTATCTAGTACCCATAGTACACGCTCTGCTTAGTTGGAGACTAGATGGTTTTGTATATATGTGGTAGAATATTGTAAAAAATAATCTTTTATTATTTGCTATTTGAATAGCGTCTTCTGTGCGTGATTGCCAAATATTTGTAAAGTCCCTCTCGTTGCCGGATTTGAAAAATAACTAAAGCGATAGAGTTGTTATTACTGAAGAAAGCGAAAACATAACTTCTACCATCTTATAACTACAGTGACACAATTCCAACTAACAAAAGCTCTCATAAGTCATTTTTCTCTCCCACTAACGATCAAATCGAATCCTCGAACAAAGGTATCTCAAGGCATTTACCAACGGAGAACAAAGCCCGGCTATACGCCAGTTAATATTTGGCTATGAATAGTTAACGATAGGCGGTATTGAGTAGGGGTAGTTTGACTAGGGGTTGGCAAGGGGTGGGGCAAACTTACGAGGTTTCCACGACCTATTTGCGGGGAAACCCGCGGGATAGGTCAAGTCATTTGTATTTGTGGAATAGTTCGACGTGACGGTTAGTTTGGTAGGCTTTCTTGTAATTATCTAGACGTATGGTTTAAGCCATGTAGACTATTCATTATTATTTGAATTCCGTTCAAAGTAATCATTTAGACTAATTGGTCTACCGCTGTTTTGAATAATAGTAATTTCATATCCTAAGACAAAGGCTCGAAGTCAAATATTCGTGGCTTTTGAATCAATGATTTAGAGCACCGTAATATCTTAAAGCTAGCCAGAAATGCTAAGTCTATTAGAGAGCTCTGCTTGGGCAGCTAGCTTGCACGGGGGTAAAAGAAATATAATGTTCGTTTTGTTGCAGTCACTTGTACAGGTTTAAAGACCTCCGTAGATCTATTTATTCTCATGGACGCTTGCATAACAGCGTATTAATTTATACAGATTTAAAAATATTTTCATAAAATAATTATTTTATTGTTCCTTTGAATTTAAATCGTGCTCTTCACAACTACTGATAAGCATTAAAAGTTAAAATGAATACATTTTCTATAAAAACTCCCAGTGACAAATAAGGCTGGGAAAAATATATTTTCTTTTTATAATATGTAAGCCGTCATTACTCGAAACGCTATTGAAAAGCGGCTCTGAATGCTATCTGAGAAGCTTGAACTGGCATTAAAGGAGCAAAATATTTTAATAGTAAATAATATTGTATTCCATCGTAGACCGTCTACGTAATGCTCTACGATATCTCGTAGACTGTCTACGAGAAATATAATCTTTTCTTTGATCTCATAACATTATGAGAAAATGCGAAGTAGTGATTTCAAAAGGGTGAATATAATCATTTAAGTTATTTTGAACCTCTATTTATTTGTTACTCGTAATAGTTTTTGTTTTTCCAATGAAAGGACAAATAAAAACGAATAAATGTAGCAGCGATAGCCTAGTTGAGAGACCGCAAGACTGCTACGCAGAGGGTCCGTGTTCGAATCCACGGCGCGCACCAATGACTTTTCGGAGTTATGTGCGTATTAAATTGTTAATTATCGCTTGCTAAACGGTGAAGGAAAACATCGTGAGGAAACCTGCATGTCTGAGAGTTCTCCATAATGTTCTCGAAAGACATGTGAAGTCTGCCAACCCGCACTTGGCCAGCGTGGTGGACTATGGCCTTACCCTTCTCATAATGGGAAGAGGCCCGTGCTCAGCAGTGGGACAGTAGAAAGGGCTGATGATGATGAAATGTACCAAAAATAATATATAATATAGTAGGACAACCCGTGCAACGGAGAGTACGTTAAGTCATCTGTTCCGGCTGTCATGAAGATCTATGACAGTCATTATGTGGAGTCAGTACCTTTGAATATACTGACACTAGCCTAAGCCATGAAATAAAGCTATCCATTTGGTTTGCGGTAGTCCGATTGTGGAAAAATTATACATTTTTAACAAGTCTGGGGAGATTGGAAAGCAAACTCTGAACTCCAAGGTTGCCTCCACAGTTATCCCGATTGTATCCACAATCGTGATACTTGTAGAACGATGACGATAAAGAATATTCGATCAGAAAAAAAAATACATAAAAGCAAAGGAATCATTTAGCTTATATAGCTTTTCTTCTATTATCTTGCAACTATTACTTCACAGACAAGTCTATCGCCTTATTAAGGCAATAAGTTCATATCTTTCCAAATAAAGAACTGCGTATTGTGTAATGTCTCAAACTTAATAACAGTGTCTGCATGATAGGTATTAATATAATAATTTAATACAGCGGTTACTTTAGATATAACTAGATATAGGTATGTACTAGAACAACACTATTGTATTAGGTTAAAACCTGTGATGATAGTGGTATGTGTGATTCAATAAATAAATAAATAAATAAATAAATAAATAAATAAATAAATAAATAAATAGATAAATAGATAAATAGATAAATAGATAAATAGATAAATAGATAAATAGATAAATAGATAAATAAATAAATAAATAAATAAATAAATAAATCAATAAATAAATAAATAAATAAATAAATAAATAAATAAATAAATAAATAAATAAATAAATAAATAAATAAATAAATAAATAAATAAATAAATAAATAAATAAATAAATAAATAAATAAATAAATAAATAAATAAATAAATAAATAAATAAATAAATAAATAAATAAATTAAATAAATAAAATAATTCCAAAAAGGAATCTATAGCCAAAATATCTTCCAGTATTACACCTCTCTTCTCAGGATAGACAGCTAATAAACGAGCTCATCGTTAGGGGCGTGATCCCGGGCTGGACCGAATCAAGTTGCCGCTCCGATACATTCATTATTCAAACGTGTGTGAAACAGTTTAAAGCGCATTCCCACCATCCTTTATGCAGAATATCGGTTTATTTTTGACCAAAGTGGCTATAAGAATAAGGTTGGAAGGAAGAAATATGAATTTTGAAAAATAATTCGTTTTACTTTTACATAAGTTTCACTGGCTTGACGTCGTAAGGGATGATACGTTTGCTAGTCGACTAACCACCAGAGGCCCAATTCTCCTTATTATATTCGTTCAAAATACAGTTTCGATATAATGTCACTGTCATATTAATGTCACAAATGGTATTCTCCTAAATTAACTGATATTTTAATGTTATCGTGACTAGATCTTAAATTAAACAATGTGTCAACGTCGAACTATAGAAGTCAAATTATACGATTATGACATTAAATTAGCAGAATACCGATTCTGAGTCAATTCGAAATCTAATCTAATTTCATTCACAATATAGTTTCAATGACATATAAAATAAGAGAATTGGCCTTCTGGGATGCTGAAGACCGTGCGAAATATACAGCCAGACAGCGACTATAGCAAACGATAATACTAATAGAAATATAAGGATTGCGACGCTTGCCACGACTTGATAGACATCATTTAAGTATAATACCTGCCTTTAAAACCTGTTAGATCAATAGGTTACAGCAATATATAAGTTTTACAAACAAATTAAAATATTTATTTTTCAAGCATTTGACCATTTTCAAGAAAACTTTGAACCATCGTTATTTTTTTATGTCCCTTTTTCATCCGAAACAAGTCTTCAGATAACGAACTGAAAAAGTTCAATTCTTGTCACTTGGCACTTATTTTTGGCACGAATTCAATTCTTATTTTATTTGAAACTTGATGTAGCTATGTGAAATAAAAATTATAGATTGAAAAACTTATTTACTAAGACCTTATAAAATATAAAGGCTTCATAGTCATATAAACAGGTTCTTATATTTAAGTGACCTATTATCTCAGCATGATTTTTTTTAATTTTAAATTAGAGACCTTAAAATTCATGGCGAAATGTGGGTGTAATATTGCACCTCTGCCTACCCCTTCGGGGATAAAGGCGTGAGTCTATAGAAAAAAAAATATCTCAGCAGGGTATCCGCAGGCGAACCAAAGTCTCTGACAAAGCTCTCCGAATATTCTGGCTGAAGTGGCAGTGGGCAGGACACATAGTCAGAAGAACCTATGGCTGTTGGAGCAGAAAGGTTCTGGAGTGGCGGCCACGCACCATAAGATGGACTGAAAATCTTGTTGGGGTCGCGGGCAGCGCATTGATGCGGAAGGCTCAGGAACGGTCTATGCGGAGAGCCTATTTATGAGAGTATTGGGGGAGGCCTATGTCCAGCAGTGGACGTCTTTCAGCTGATATGATGATGATTATCTCAGCTGTATTATTAATTTCTCAATTATAAGATAGTTCACGTGTTCTACCTACATGTAATTATCTGAATCCAGAGCATGGGAAAGTTCATTTGACAAGAGATTGTATATTACGATTTTTGGGGGATATTTATTTAGTAATGTCTCGGTGTAATTTTATGAAAGTCTAAAGGACGCCAGCAGCTACGCCTGCCATTTATTTAAATTTAACCGTTTTGGCCGACCCCGTGAGTATTTCGAGAAATTCCTTCTTAGTGCACCCCTACGGTCCCCAAGAAACATACGTGCTAAATTTCAGGTTCCTGCGCCCAATAGTTTCGGCTGTAGCGTGTCTGTCAGTCAGTCAGTAACGCAAAGATTTTATATATTAAGAAGATAGCCAAAAATTAACGCATTCTTGCGCATACATAGCATTCGTATATTGTATTCTATTATTTAACTTTCAAGGCGTGTAACTTTAACACTTACACGTACAAGTGCACTAGGTTCGCATTTAAATGTGTAAACTTTCAACAAAGTTCACGCGAGACAGCGCATCGTAAGTTTGCGTGTAGCGAAGTATTTCTGACGCATCGTGTCGCCAATTTACACCTATATTATTGTTATAAAGTTGCTAATTTAACTTGGTATTGATTGTTACATACAGAGTGGTATTTGGGTTGCATAGCTCTCAGAATGGCAAGGACTGGTTTATTATTATTCAGAGTTTGTTATCCATAGGTTGGCTGAGTTAAGGGACACTGTCACGGGTCACCGCTTGGATGGGTGACCGCGTATGACATCTACATCAGAGCGGAGGATACGTAAAGCTGTTGATCCCGGCTATTAAGCTGCTAGGCCATAGCAGAGGCCTTCAGGCTGTCGGAAAACTCTGACACCAGAGTTGATCACACACTCATTCTCGAAGAAGTAGAAACTTCATTTTAATAACCCTATGAGAAAATTCTATACCAACCCGTTTGGCCAGCGTGGTATAGTAGGCCAAAACCTTATTTTAAAGAAGAGGCCTAGTCCAGCAGTGGACTGTTAAAGGCTGATGATGATGATGATGAGAAAATTTGTTAAAATGCTTACCTGATGTTTATAGAATCCATTTAATTTTGTTCCTATTTTAAAATGAAAGTTCCCTAATCAACTATAAGTATAAATAGTTAGTATGTAGTTAAGTAAAATCCGGCGACTAAATGTTTACATTTAAAATTTTAAAAAAATATGTATATAGGTACATTGAATTATTGTGCCTTGTATAAGAAGTATGAAAGTTATTTGTATAAGCACTTAGTTCAAGCTTATTACAAGCGTGTATCAACTATAAGGATTAGCCTGAACTATGTAGGGGCAGTGTAAGAGGCAAGTTTATTGCTTCTACAGGGCGTAGATTGAAATTCCGTAGTGCTAAGGAGAAATTGCTTTCTATGTAGCATTTTGTTAGTTATAATTAATTTATCGGAAATCCTCTTTAGGAATCCCACAATCTATTGGTGAAAACCGTACAATTATTTCTTCGGTAGTTTTGAGTTTATCAAGTTCATAGAGAATAGACGGCAGACGGCTTCATTTTATACTAAGTAAAAAAAAAATTTTGTCCGTGTGGTGACGGATTAAGAATACGGATTGTCACCACTCCATATCATCCCATGGGTGTCGTAAGAGCCGACAGAGTGAGCATATTATGCAGATAACAGCACAGTAAGAGAAGGAAAACTTGATACAAACCCTATACCAACCCGTTTGGCCAGCGTGGTATAGTAGGAGAATTCCTCCTTTCAAAGGAGAGGCCTAGTCCAGAAGTGGACTGTTAAAGGCTAATAATGATGATGATGAAAAAAAAACCCCGCCTCGATGGTCTCGCGGCATAAATGTGCGCGTGGGATCGGGAGGTCTCGGGTTCGATTCCCTGGTCGGGCAAAGTGTTTTTTTTTTTAAATATCACTTGTCTTAACAATTAACTGATATATCATTGCAGAGCTCGAACTACCTACTGAAGGTAAATATTCGAAATTTGGACAGTGGGTAACTTTTATAACAAAGGCGTATTAAGGTTTTTTTTCAGTCCCTAAGAAGACAGCCATAGAATGTTTTTCTACCTTTCCGTTCCTAAGAAGGTCCAATAGTGTTAGACATAAAGTACCTGTCTACATAGACGTAGTGCTCGTATTTTGCTGACCATCAATTTAATGTACGAGATCATAACTATATATATATTTACCACATTTTCCAAGTTTAATTACAAAAACCTTTTTATAGTGAAAAACGCAACTACAAAACACATAATGAATAAGAAATTTCCCAATAATATGATATTTTAATACCCACTTTATTCGCAAAATATGCATGTGCATTAGTACTTTTATAATCCGAAATACAGAAATGAGATGAAATACACAGAGATAGATATCTGATTAATGGTACACAGAATCCGAATAGGGAAAACTTGATCAAGAAATCATTCACTAGCTTACCACGAGTAACTCACTTACGGAGCACGCACAAACCTTAGCAAGTAAATAAGTAGATCGTTTTACATTAACGTAGTGTAACCGACGAGTGCGAAGGTTCTGCGAGCTAGACCATTTGTCAGGCTTCGGGCTTTTAGCTGTCCCTCCAAATGTACGAATATATTCGTGTATATTGTGTATATACATATGTGTCTATATATACGAGTAACTAAATCCCTCCTATATCCGAAGAGATGGCTTAATGCTTTGCGTAAGACGTATGCAAAAATATTTGTTACAATAAGTCTAAATGGATCACGTAGATTTAGTCATATTTAGTGCGAACGCAAGTAAAATATCATAGTTGTATTAAAAGGAAAATCAACAAATCTGAGAAATAAAATAGTTCATACCAAAATGTGTGTGTTAAACAGTTGCCAGTGCAACAGTAAAAATCTTTCACGACCGACCTTCGGCGCGGCAGTCAGTTACACTGGTTACACTTTCGCTAGGCCATTCTTCCGTTATAAGTATAAAATGCGACAATTCAATTTTATATTCCAATCATTTTATAGCGATTTGAAACACTAATAATACAAACCTACATAAGATTTTGTATAAATAAGTAACTCTAACACAAATAAATAAATAACTCTCTATTGAACATCCTTCCATCTTAATAACAAAAGATCCAACGTTACGTTTGTTTATTCGTTGTGTTTCTGCGAACTAAGTAAACCATTCGTTTTATTGTTTCTATGTTGAAATGTCTACAGGAGCGTCTTGTCTACTTCAATCCGCCACCGCCAAAAACGTACTAGGAGTAACAGATAATAACTTTTGTTTATCTCTCGATTAGTTTATAAATTCTTGTCGCTTTGTTAATTATTGTGAGATTTATGAATCTGTTATTGGTTTATAGAAATCTCGGTTTTAATTATTTCTCGATAGGAGGCTAAATGCAGATATGCTTTTATAGATTATACATTACACCCGTGACTCCGTCGGCGGATTTTTTTATCCTCTTTCAAGGGTAATTTTCAAAATTCTTCTCTTAGTGCTGTTATACACGCCCCATGATATATACATGCCAAATTTTAGCTTCATGCGCCCAGTAGTTTTAACTGTGCATTGTCTGTCAGTCACACAGTAACGCAAGAACTTAATACATATTGATAATTATGGCAGGTAGTACAGAGTCAACTAAATGTGTTACAATTTAAGTAGCTGACCTTACCAGTATGACTATAAATAGTGTATTATATAGACTAAATAATAACAAACATGAAATAAAATAATGTTACTTGTAACTCAGCACAGTTGTGAGAATATTTATAACCCCAGAAAATACGGCAGTAGTGAGCTCAAACGCAAAAATAAAATACAAATATATCTTTGTGATTTACGACGTTAGACTAAAAGTTCTAGAGCTTAAATTTTACGCCACGTTTTACCTTTAGAAAACTTTATTGAAACTACAGAATTAAATATATCAGTGGAATTTTAAATTTTTCGATATGAATAATAAATTATTTTGTGCTTGATAGCTCATCTATAGAGGAAGGTTGTAGACTATATAACATCACGCTATGCACCATGGGGATCATCCAGTATCCATAAGCAACGCGGGTGTAACCACGGGGTCAGCTATTATCTATTAAGCTAAGAATCGAATTCATAACTAACAACCTCTCACACATCGTAAGAATCACTAACTACTAGACAGACACATGTATTTAACACATTAAAACTCTTCATCCCATCCTGTTATACTCGACATATGCAAGAAATATAAATAATCCCAACCATTTTAATGAACCAAAATGCTAAACAAAAAGAATTCCCGTCTTTTGCGCTGTAAGTAAAATAATAATCCAAAGAAATACGCCTGGAGGCTTATATCGTAAAGAGCTCCGTATAATTGGACACCGCGTAATACACAAGCACTTCTTTATTATAATTCTAGAGATATGTACAGTAATATATGGTCGTGACTGCCTCCATGGTCCAGTGGATAGCGTATACATCTGCTGATCGAGAGGTCCTGGCGTGTGCGATTCGATTCACGGGTCGGGCAAAAGTGTTAGATTTTCCGAATCGGAATCTGGCAACGCGCCCGGTAACGACAAAAGGCATACCCCCTATTACGTGGGACCTAAAATTCATAAGGCGAAATTTGGGTGTAATATTACTTCTCTGCCTACCCCTTTGGGGATACAGGTGTGACGATGTAAAAAAAATTGATACACTAGACAAATGTACAACAACTACAAATGTACATATGTATACGTTCTAACGTGGAACGACGTTGAATACAAATTATTTTAAGTGCTTATGAAATAATTATGTGGCATTAGGGAGGCGTTTTACTTAAATGAATTTGTTTTTACTTAAATAACTATTTTATTTGTTCCTTTCTTTCGTATTTAAACATGCTCATAATTAATTAGTTATGTATTCAAACTGTTTTCTTTGTTTTGTTTAATAGAGCTTTTTCCCAATTTGCATTTAAGTTTTGCCACGTAAAATACATGGAATGTGAATAAAAAATGTCATATTCACCAGCCCAAAGTGATGACAGTTATCCCTTGACTGTGGCTCGTAGCACACTTAAGCAAATTAGTATGTCACTTATATTTTCAAATGATTATTCTATCGATACCCACTGAATAAATACTGGTATGTTTATAATCTGCAAACCTTAAAAGCAATATACTTTTCTGAAACCAATATGGTTCGTAAGGCATAATAACCAGAGCTTTTTGTTTAACTTCCTGTAGTTAAAAAAAATCACGCTAACTAACTACACGGGGATCCTTCTATGTATTTTTTCTCAATCTTCACGTTTCTAGGAACATTATTCCAAAGTTTGAGAGATGCTTTTAATGGGAGAGCAATTCTTCGTAACTTTCAACAACTATCCTTAATATTACTGGCCATTAACAAAAAGGATTATAATTAAAAAAGCTATATAAAGCTATATAATTAAAAAAGCTATAAAAAACACATTAAAATTAAAAGCTCTAAAAATTCACAGACTGATCAAAGATATAAAATTTTATTTTATTTTTCTTATAGAGTTAAATTAATTTAGATTAAATTTTATTATTCTCTTTATTCTTCAAATTATATTACTTTTATATATCTATAGCTTGTTTAAATGTTAATTATAATTACTTGCAACATATTAATATATTTATGTAATTTTTATGCTATCAGGGCATAAAAAGTCATAAAATTACTTTACACATAATTCTAGTAAAATCTTGAGAACACTCAAGATAAATTTATCTGCATTGGAACAAATTATAAAAATTATTGCCATAATTTCAGTGGGTATCATACATTTTAAAAAGTTTTTTTTTGCCATTTACCATAACATAGGAATCAAAGTAAAACTTTACACGAATTTTAAACCTGAACATAGGCCAGAAACCCCACAAAAACTCCTATGCGTTGTTATTATATATGCAGATGCCGTGACCCAGAACCAATACAATAATCCTAACAACAAAAAACCTGCACATGCTGCTTGTGATCTACATAATAGCGCAACTTGGGAACAAATAATAAGATGTTACCGCTAGGCAGCGCTAGTGTTCCGTATAAAGAAACTTTGTCATTATACAGGGTGAGGTCGAGTGTCATTTGCATCGCTAGGGTTATCACACATTTGCATACAAAGAAAATCGTCGCAACTCAAGCTAACCGACCGTGTAAAACTACCACTATCTGACTACATTAGAATAGGGATGTAATTAAGAGCGGAGTTTAAGATGCCTTTTTCACGTGTGTGGAATTTTAGGCTTGCTTAAGATGTAAAGTTTGCTAAGAGTTTTGCTATTGTATCTTAAAATTATAAGCTGAAGTTATAATACAAGGCTTTTGTATTATTTAGAGAATTAAGTTGGACATTGTAATTACTATAAAATCTTCAATAAAGAGGCGGTAGTATAACTTTTAAGGTGTTAGACTTTTGATCAAGAAGTCAGGGGTTCGAAACCACTCATTGGAATACCAAGCAGGCGTATTTATAGCACAGGGGCTTAGAAGTTGGTTTGAAAACGACTTGGAAGGATTATAAACATTTATAGTTATTTGTAATACAAATAACTTGATGGTTTAAAAACAAAAAGATCTTTGGCCCAAGGAAATATTCAAGTTGCTTAACACGAGCTAGCTATTTGTCTTCGACACTCACCAAATTGTAATGGTTGGGCTACTAAGATGATATCTATCGTTAAGTATAAAATATACACCAAAACTCTTGGAATCGTTTGCGATTTGCACTCAAGCTGCATCTAGCTTTGAATAATACTTAAGTATTTTCTATCTAAAGATTGCTTGTGGCACACACAAAACATGGTTGTAGAATAAAATATTAACATACAAATTTACGACCAAATATTACTATTACCAATGACGCGTATTTCCGAGATATCTTATTATAACGAAGAACACGATACTTGTAACAAAATATTTAGCAAAAAATACGCTTCAAAACGCACGACGGGCAAACTCAACCAAAAAATAAAACAATATCATTACACGGCCCACGGTTCTTAATTTAATCAAATTTTTAAGAATGTCATCACGAATGAGGAGGGAAGAGAGTATAATTCTTTTCCAAAGAACAATGGTCGGTTCCCATACAAAGGTGGACCAGAATTTCTTTTTTCACGTCTATTGCTGTGGAGTTATTTATCAATATTTTTATGTTACTTTATTTAACTTTAGTATAGATATGAATTTTAAAAACTTGGGATTACCATTTTTATTCTATAAAAAGTATGTTTGAGGTTATGAACTAAATTGTTTTTTTATTTAGTTTATTCGTAAAAATATATACATTAAACTATTCTGGTACCTAATAAATGTGTGTATAAAAACATGTTCTTCTAACAAACAAACTAAAAAACTCAATTCATGGCAAGCGAGGAACGATTGACGTTGATGTACCGGGTATAACAGTGACAGATACCGAAATGGCGTATTTGTTCCATTTCACGTCATTTACGTCAAATCTTAGATTTTCACTAAAAAAAACGATTAATTACTACGTAATAAAAATATTTTTAATATTTTATATGTAACTAAAACACCTATTGATATTTTATTGTAAAAGTTATATTTTATTTTATTACAAAGTAACATAAATTCTTATTTATCATATCGTATAATGAAACGCGTATTTTGACAATAAAGTTATGGTTGCGTTCATAACATTTCATTATTGTTTAGGGGTATAGTTTAAAAAATAAACTGTAAATACATTATTTCTTTCTCCCAAGTCCTAAAAATATGTATTTGCTTTGATCGCAATATAAAAAAAATGTACTTTTTTTTGGTATAGGACTCATTATCAGACGTGCTAAAGGCCAAAGTGACCATTGTTCTTTCCTCCGGGAACCGACGGTGTTCCGGCCAGCCCTGACGCTTGCGAAGCGAGGCAACTCTAGCTTGTAGTCGATTTGAGCGACAACCCTGTATAAAGGTCGCACTTACCGTAGAACGAACGTTGTAATCAAAGTTTGAGCAAAATATCGTGTTACATGGGATATTGTGTTTATTAATTTGTTTACGCCAGTACCTGAAACAAATGGTCGGAAATGGTGAGACAACTTCTGTTATTAGGATAGTTTAAAGTATACGTACATATGACGCAGAACATTTATATCAGATGATATTACTACAAGAGTACTTATTTTGAATTTACTTGCGCATTTAACTTGATTCCCCTATTAATCATCATCATCATCGTCCTAGCGTTATCCCAGTTGCATCCAAGACTTTTCGCCTTTTAGCCCGGGGTCCACATACAGGTCTAACCAGATTTGACAGAATATCAACTTTTCTACAGAGCGACTGTCGTCTAACAACCCAAAGGTATAGCGATATTCCATGGTTTAGACCAGTATCAGTTTATTTGAGGGTACTGACGGTAAAGACTGCCAAAGATCTTAATGACAGCTGGGAAAGCGGTTTAACGTGCTCTCCGAGGCACGGGACAAGCGATAATTAACAATTAAATACGCACTTAACTTCGACAAGTCAGTGGTGCGCGCCGTAGATTCGAACCCGGTACCCTCTGCATAGCAGTCTGTTAGTATATCCACTCGGCTATCGCTGCCTTGCTGAGCATATATTAATGTTGGATGATTATTTTTGTGTCGGGATTACCAATTACTAGACCTCTCACGCGGCTCTACCCGCGTAAATTATAATAACTTCTTAACCTTTTATATGAATTACACTATGTATTGGTGAAAACCCTACAAAAAATCGTTCGTTGGTTTCTGAGTTTCTCGCGTTCATTTTGAATTTTCTAATGTATATAATATATGTCATTGAGAATTTATAAGTTTCACAACTTTTTGAATTTTCTAATGTATATAATATATGTCATTGAGAATTTATAAGTTTTATTATCAGCTATCTTCGCCATATTGGCTTTAGCTAGTTTGGGATTATGGTAATAACCATATTTATTGTCCAGGAAATTATAGCATTGCCAATAAAGAATTTACTAAATCATAAATGTTTTAGCGATAGGGCTGTTTTCAAATGTGCCGGCGAATATAAAATACATGAAAGCTAAAATCCTTAAGGGCTGAGCCTTTTCGGAGGTGGTTCATAATTGATGTGTTTTTTATTTATGGCCGTCCGCCCCTGCAGTGCGGGTTTATAGCTTTCTGGTTTGATATTATGAATAGTTTCTTACATGGCCTAAGAAAATACAGTGGTAATAGTCAGTAGTTTTGAAATTTTATTTGAATTTCTTTCATGGCTATATTTTCTAAAGAAATCTGAAAGACTACTTTCATTGAATGGCATACTTATCTCTTGTAGAGCAAACTCTGCTTATATTAAAATCACATACTATTGTGTGTATCGCTATAGTATTTCCATAAAACTTTTATAAAATACTGGTATAAAGAATAAAATAATATTTCTGTTAAAATTTCAAATCTTGCCTTCGCGATAAAATATATAGCAATTATTTTTTTTTCATTTCTTTTTATATCAAATTTTTCGTAAAACGTTTTTGTTCGAATCTCAATTAGATTATAATTTGTAGAAAGCGGTATCTATGAATTTTGACGAACGAATTGGTTATATTATCCGCTCAATACATCGATACCAAATTTTAGGTTTGAAGTCATTTTATGTATGTATCTTATATATTTACTACTAGCTGTGCCCGCGAATTCTTTCGCGTAAATGTTGGAATTTAATTAGCATGACATTTATGCCAAAGGTATATAATATTTATAACTTTTATATGTATATTATATACCTTATATATATCTTTGGAGAATTTCTTTATACACAATATTAACTGTTTTACCACCTTCACATAGAACATGTAGGTAAATTATTTTTACCGCTCACTCGTGAACATGCCACGTATAACTGATCATGTGGAAAACAACGTGTTCGTAGGTCGATTCCGGCTGTTTCAAGTGTCTGTGCCTGCGATTTATTTAGAAAATACACACAGGACTACGAATATTCAGCTCTGCCGAAAGTAAGATAGCCCTGTTGAGTAACTCAAGAGGTATCTGAATTCAGGCCCCAGTGTCCCGCCCAAAGATTCCCACGTACGTGAGGAGTGAGTCGTGGGAAATTGGGAATAATGAGACACATGTATAAGAACAGAACACAAACGAACGAAAGAAATCAAAGAAACACAATCACATACAACAATCAAAAATGCAAAAGAAACGACAAAGACACCAATCCAAGTAATCCAACGACGACGAAAGTAAATAATTAACCGAGAACCTCATCAATCCTTGGAGAATCTTAACACCGCCATTCAGAAAATGACGTCATTTATGTTTACATATTATTATACAAACCGACCGAGATAGAAAATAATATGGACTAATCGACAATTTATTGAAAAAAGGATCTATAGGTACTAATTGTTTTTATCATCATCATTTAAAATAAAATGAAATTATTGTATAACTGTTATATAAACATAAAAATTTGAAATAAATGAGATTGACCGTTTAAATTAAGTGGACATTGTAATAAATTTTAAAGAATTTTTGTTTATGAAAGTGCCGAATATTATACTCTATTATTTTTTTAATACCAGAAAGATACCTGGCACATAATTAGTGTCTTTTTTGCCAGAAACATTTATTTTGATAGAAAATTATTTGAAAATAGTGACATCTATCGGTCGGAAGGATAACTATAATTATCCTAGGTTCCAGTAATTTATTTATCAAAAATACATAAGAAATATACTGACGAAATTAAGAATCGCCTCCTTTTTTAAAGTCGGGTAAATAGCCATAAAACACTTTGAAGGTACCTATTTAGACTAACTATACTTTTACTAACAAACTTATAATGATCATAGATGGCACCACATATATAACCAGTTTTGGATGATCCTTGTTTTGTTTGAGACTACGTACAAAGGAGAAGCCAAGCTGTACACCGAAAACCACTCAACCGATTGTGATGTTACATATACTATTTTATAGGTTTGAGTATCCTTTATACATGAGTGTAAGTTTTATTGGAATCAATTTTGCCATTTTAGAGATCTTTAGCAACATAGGGAAAGACAGACAGACATAAATTCTAAAAAATATCAAGTATTGCTGTTTAGCATTTTCCTAGATTTCTTTGCTAATTTTCGTAAAAATATCTTTAATGTACAGACTTTTTCACCTTTACAGTTTTATTATAGTATAGATTAGGTATATTTATTTTATGTAAGTTCAAACTTAATGTTCTTTTCATTATATTTATATAGCACATACTTCTTTTACCTCTTTAGGCTTTTACCTCTGCACCATTCAAAGGTAGACTGTGAGACTACTCATAAATGATAAAAAATTATATAGCATATACCTAATTATTATTCTTATCATTACTGATCTGGTAGAGCGTAAATGACAAGCATTCATACCGAAACACAGCGTTGAAGTTGGGATTTTCCTTACCTGTAAACAAAGAAACATTTAATTAATATTTTATGTTAATATTATCTACTTAACATGATAAATTTGTGTTATACATTTTCAATAACGTTTATAAAATTATACAACAACACAGGATTAACTTATTTAATGTAAATACCTACATTCTGTATTCAAGAAAACTTCGGCACAATCAATATTTACTAAAAACATGAAATAATGAACGCCTACGCACGAAATAAATTATAAATAACCTATCCATACAACATTGGATCATATTAGGATCCATCGCGTTCGTTGATAACCTGGTAGTTTGCCATCGGAAACGGTGAAGAGGACATATACACGATGGAAAAAGACTCTTAACGAAAATTAAAAACCCATATTGTACCAATCATTACGATCATTTTTTACTTAGGCACCATACCTGGGAAATGACTGCTTCAGGAGATATTGCGGCTCAAAATCACCGTAAATATTTTCGTATGTTTACAAAATCGTCGCCCCAATTTGTCCTATCCACCCATGGAGAGGTAGGTATTGCGCATTGCACGCGCCCCTAATGACTATCTCCACATAAAAATCATCATCATTGCATTGATCCGTAGCGACGTGAATCAAGGTTCAACTAACACAATTCTGCATTTATATTATCAAGCATGGCTTAACTCAAATCTATACATAAATTAAACCGTAAATCCACTGAATAATAACCCTCTATAAATAAAAAACTAAATAATCTGTTCACAATATTTCACCTTCAACATTTTTCATTACAGTACGAGTCAATACTCTATTTACGCAATCACGAGAAGCAATTTGTAGTTGTAGGTAGAGACAAATCCTGCGATCGTGACCGGAAAGACTCTACCAACTCTACCGACTCTACCAGACGACTCTACGGAATCACTGTTAATACGATCGCCACACGTGGGCGCTACGGTAGAGCGCTTCGTGCATCATAAGTGATTATAATACCTACGTATGTAGAGACGGACGACTGGTATTTGTAAGAGTTCAATTGGATTCATTGTAAACGTGAAGTGTGTGTGTTTGAATATGTTTTAGGAAATAACATTTGCCTCATAGAGTAGAGTAGTTTTTGCGTAGAGTCTAATTTTAAATCAAATATACCAGATAATTTTTTACGTTTGATAATTGTGCCCAAAACAGTACCAAAGGCTACTCTTCTTCCAATTTTGATACCGTTTCAGTCATAGGTGAATCTATTAGCTTTACCTACAAATAGTGGTAGTAGTGTACATTGAAATAAACAAGAGATTAACATTCATCCAACCAACCAACAAGCCGTAAAAATGGCAATTGCAACTGTACCGAAATATGGATACTTGAAACAAAGGTACAATCAAACAAATCAGCGCTGGACCAGTTTGAAAAAAAAATCGCTTGGCTCGCTCATAGAGTCGAGGCACACTAGAAACTCGTTTTGTATACGAGTGTCAATGTGCGTGTAAAGTAGCACTGGAAGCGATGATGTGTTACTGAGCGATTCTCGCCCTTATGGTGGTCGAGCGGGAAGTTGTTCGACTGTACGTAGTATGTACGTATCCCGAAAGACAACTAAAGCTCTACCTACTTCTCAAAATATGTATTATTTATAATAATAATTTGGTTTACGTGCTAAATATAGTGTGAAATATTCTTAAAAGAACAAATAGCATACTATCCGACTGCAAAATTACTTTAAATCTAATAGCATTCTCATCTCTATCTCATTACATAAATTATCTCCGCGTCTCGCATATAATAACACTAAATTATCTAAATGACATGCTAGAGTCTGATAGGTATCGACTCTACCATCGGTAGTGCGATCACGTCTCTACCGACTCTTCCGATAGAGGCTTGCGGGATAATTGAACGGCTGTATATAAAACATGTTTGATCAGTTATTTGGACGGATTCTTTATGAAGGATATTTTTGTTGTAATTAGCTTGGAATAGTCTTCCTTTTATAAAACAAAGTCCACCGCGTCTAATCACGGAATCACGATAGTGTAGTAGTGCTTTAAAAAGCCACCTCACCGCGTAACGCTGGGCTGAGTGTTGTGGGTTTGATTCCCATATGAGACGAAATTTTGTGTGACTAACGGTAGTAGAGCCTTGCTGATTTCAGCATGAATGGGCCGGCTCGACCGAGGAAGTACTACCCTCTCACAGAAAATCGACGTAAAGTAACAGTACTTAAAATGTTGCGTTTCATTCGGTGAGTGAGAGTGCCGGTGGCCCTATCCCCTATTCCTTCTCCCTCATCCCACGCACTTGTGACTTCTGTGGTGTTGCTTGTGTCCATGGGTGGCAGTAATTGCTTACCATCAGGTGATCCGTCTGCTCGTTTGCCGTCTATTACTACCTATATAAAAAAAAGACTTATAGATTGTTGTACCGAATTTGAGTTTTCATTGTGTCCGTTGTTTAAATTGTACAGACACACGACACCGAATTATCGTTCTAAGAAAATAATTCACCGTTTTTCCACTAGACAGAGTGACCCATAAAAAAATGTTGGTGTTTCATTAGTAAATATTTTGTGTACCTAAGTAATATATTCTACCCTGGCGAATCCAGAACCAGTCGTTAGTCGACTCAATTATTTATAATTTTTCTCACTACTATAATCTATGTGAAAATATTTAACTACTAAATTGGTAATCTCATGTTCAAACAAACTCACAATTACATACCCATATAATAAAATGGCTGTAAATTTTAATATTGGAGAGTAATATAGGAATTTGCAAATCAAATTACCTCGGAACGACCTTAGCGTTGATAAAGGCAATAGGACAACGTAAGGGTGTAATTGGTGAGTCATATGGCACCCTAGAGAGCCATAACCGATACAATCATGCGAACAGATGTACCGACAGATATGGAGTTTAAAATATTATGAGGCTGTTTAGATTTATTTTGTATGGGTATTTACGTGCAGCCCGGAGTCTGGTGAAGGCTCGGTAACGGCAATAGGCTCGCCCTCTATTACGTGGGACCTAAAAATTCATGCTGAAATGTGGGTGTAATATTTACACCTTTGCCTAGCCCTTCGAGAATACAGGCGTGAGACTATAAATAAAATAAAATTTACGTTTAGTGACTTATGAGTTAAAGTTTAATTCTTTAGAAGTAACTTGACACCAGCTATTTACAGTAATGGTTATTGGTTGCATTATATATAAGTATGTATTGAAGCCAGAATCTCATCGAAATACCTACATACAACCTTAGATGTTGAGTTTTTTGTATTTCGCAAAGATACTATTTAATTTGTGCATTTTTCTCAGTCGCCCCTTACAACACCCACTTAATGAGATCACTATTAATTTATAGAAGAAGAAAGAAAAGAAGAAGAAGAAAAGCATTTATTTCCACAACACACATGAACATAAACGTAATACATACATAATTGTTTTTTACCTTATAATACGGCACAGGTTACATCTTGTTGTAAACACATTGAAAAGTATATTAACAGTTTAATGCATGTTGTGAAAACGAGGTCACCACTCAGGCTTATTGTTGGTTTGAGGCTACACCTCAAATCAACCCTGATTTTATTTGGTGACCCCAAGTGACGATACCGATATCATTATAAGTACATTAAGTATCTACCTAATTCATACAAAACAGAAAAATAACAAAAAGAAAACCTTATACTAGTATTTTATGTCAGTGCCTGCCAACATTTCATATAATATGTATTAAATAGAATATACCTACATAAGATTTATTAAAGGTATATAAAGACATATATATATAAATTAAAGAAAGATAAATACATAAATAAGTAAACATATAATATATCAAAAACCAATATAACGTTATAGAAAATATCTTCGCATTATCGATATAATGTAAACAAACACAAAAAATACTTATATCTATACTGTACAACACCTCAAGTCCACCAAAGTGCCAACGATCATATTTTTGCCAATCGCGAAGCGGCCAGACGCCTGAGTAAACCGGTTAGTTCGTCGCAGTCCTACCGTCTCGCTTGCACATAGCGTCGACTCGCTCGCCCGGTTACATAACATCAAACGATGCACATTCATTTCATAATAATTTTCATTCGGCCGTCGCGCCGCGCTTCCCAAGCATGGGTGTCTCGTTATCAAAACATTACGTAATACAACTGTTAGTGGGTACAATTGAAGTGTTGCGTACTATGAAGAAAGGAAGACTAAAGGAAAAGAATATACCTATGAAACTCCAATGTTTAACAACAACAGGTAGCGTAATACTGTTTGATTGATATCATTATATAATAATTCTAACTACGTGCAATATAAGGTACCTACTTATATTGCATACAATCATAAATAAATGTTTACCCTGCTGTATATTTTTATGCTAAACAGCATGTATTTTTGTTTTAGGCTCTAAGTATAAAGGCACAACAATTATTTACATAGAAAACCCAAAATCATGCCACAACATTACGACTGGAAGACACACTCTCACTGATATTATAAACTCGCTATGTTATAACTTGAAGGTCATAAACAAAACGTAAGCATTTGATATAATATTACATAACGTTAATAAATAATTATAATAGTCTTGTACACGCTGTGATACAAAATTAATAAGCGGGTCGTAATCGCGTACAATTAGCTTATTTAAGGTATAAATACCTACGGTACAATACATGCCGTATCTAAAGGGAGTGACAAGGTTGGCACAGTACTCAAGAAATACTCCATCAAGACTGTATACAGTCCGCTCTCTAAGATAGCACACAATCTGCGTACCCCAAAGAATGTCATTCTTCTCCAAACACCTGGCGTCTACAAAGTCGATTGCAGCTGTGGTAGTTCATATATCGGGCAGACTAAGCGTACAATCGCTGAAAGAGTAAAGGAACCTATCGCAGCTGTAAAAAAACCGACTTAATAATAAGTCGGCTATAGCTGAGCATTTGTTGGAGTTTGGACAAAACCACTGGATAGAAATGCATCAACAACAAGTCTTATCCACCGATCGTCACTATTACTCCAGGATAGTACGTGAAGCGGTAGCAATCAAGAAATATAACTATTTCAACCGGGAGGATGGATATAGATTAGCGGCTACTTGGAATCAGTCATCAGCAGATGTAAACACCGCCGCAGTGATAAATCTCAACAGTGTGTAGACGTCATTAGTGTAGTGTGTCGGAGTACCGACATTGCGAACTTAAATAAAGACCAAGTGAGGGTAGGTGCCGAAACCCGCACTTCCACAAGACGGCGCCGAGCTCTCAGAAATTTCTTCGCGACCACGCTTGGTGCAAGATGAGCGAAACGTCGGAAACAAATAGGTGTGTATATCTTAAATAAGTTAATTGTACGCGATTAAGACCCGCTAATTTATTTAGTATGATGTATACAAATCCAAATCAATTGTAGAGTCTCCCAACAAGTAGGTCTTAAGATGAACATGGACAAGACGAAAATCATGTTGAACGTCCATGTTGTACCTGCTCCTATTCAGGTTGGGAACTCCATGCTCGAAGTTGTCGACAAGTAGTCCAATTAGGTAGGTCCAACTTCGATAAGGAGGTCAATCGTCGAATCCAACTCGGTTGGGCAGCGTTCGGGAAGCTACGACATATCTTCTCGTCCGATATCCCGCAGTGTCTCAAGACAAAAGTCTTTGACCAGTGTGTGTTGCCAGTGATGACTTACGGATCAGAGACGTGGTCGCTCACTATGGGCCTTATCAGAAGGCTCAAGGTCACTCAGAGGGCCATGGAGAGAGCTACGCTTGGAGTTTCCCTGCGAGATCGAATCAGAAATGAGGAGATCCGCAGTAGAACCAAAGTCGCCGACATAGCTCTCCGGATAGCCAAGCTGAAGTGGCAGTGGGCAGGGCACATAGCTCGAAGAACCGATGGCCGTTGGGGCAGAAAGGTTCTGGAGTGGCGGCCACGTACCGGACGACGCAGCAGAGGTAGGCCCCCCGTAAGTTTCGGTCCAACTCGTCCAGATCGCGGGAGGCGATTGGATGCGGGCGGCTCAAGACTGGTCTGTGTGGAGAACCTTGGGGGAGGCCTATGTCCAGCAGTGGACGTCGATGCTGATATGATGATGATACAAATCGCGAAAGTTTAAAATCGATTATGTACTCTGTGTTCTCCTGTAAATAAGGAAACACAAGGATAACTATTGTAATAATTCTCTTTTAGCGCGTCATGTATAATTTTTGTGTTGGAGAGACAATAAATAAATAAAGTAGAGTCACTGCATATTTCACCAGTCAACCCACGGGGAATATATATTGGGCCGATGATATCGTTGCAATCGCGGGCCGAACCTGGTCGAGAATACCACAAGATCGAGGGAAATAGCAAGAACAAAGAGAGGCCTATGTTCAACAGTGGACACAGTCGGGCTGTGGATGATGAGGATGATGAACCCACGGGGACAATGACGAATAGGAATTCAACTAGCTAGGGTGCTACTATACCAACCGTAATCGTGGCTCTATCAATTGAAAAAATATTTGGTAATGCCTGGCTTTCTCAGCGTATTAGGTACATAATATGTATGTGTGTCCATGAATATTTGAATGATATTTATGCCGAGAAACACAAAAATAATAACAAATACTCCTATAATTCGGTCCTTTAGTGAAATCTTTTTTGATCAACCGGTTCTTATCTCGAATGAACGGGCGTAATAAGCTCCTTTACTCTTAAGATAAATATAAGCGAGATATTCTATCAGCATCACATCCATTCCAGCACTAATAAGCCCATCTATGATACGCAGCACTTATTTTATTTCATCCAATCAACAACAGTATCTATAGCTTGAGTAGCAATAACACTTGTAATTAAGTGAGGCATCCACAACGGCTATCTCTATACAGATAGAACCTTATCCCCTGGGTGTCGTGACTACTGGTAAGGGTTTGCTTCGCAGGCGGGAAACGAGGACTTTGATAAGTAACTTCTCGTTTCATTCACGTCACTGTTTCATGTAGTAGCTTAGCAATTAAACATGTCTAGTTTAGTTTAGTACCTAAGGAGTAATTTCGATATATTTAAATAAAAAAAAACTTTAAATTTTAAGTAACCATGCATATAGCAAGTATGGATAAAATTTTGTGTAAACAAACGGCAATGCTTAATAAAAAAGTAACGTTTTTATGGCAGACTTTTTTATTGTCATTTATATTTGGTTTAACAAATTAATTTTAAACTGAAATACATACTTTTACATTCATGATTCCGTCTTTCTCTGTTAACATCACCTCGTAAATGCTTTCTACGCGTCAATCTAAAAATAAGGCTAAATTTATAAATCATATAGTTGTCAGTATGTACGAATACAGATTACAAGATTTTAAAATTAAAGAAAATTATCCTACATCTAGTAAGAAAAGTAAACAACATTCGAGTAAACTTAATATAAAATTCACATAATATTCTCACATGCAACTTCACCAATAATTCTCATACATAAAACTTACAAAATCCCAAGTTACGAAGAATAACGTGTCCTCTGAGTGTTGAATCTGTCGCTAATGGCGCGAGTTCTTCGCGTCATGGCCGCCGTCACATCAATCAACTTCGAATCATATATTGTACCAACTTGAACGATTTTATTAAAACTTCTTGTTAAAGATGGAGATTTTGTATGTGAGTGGAGTTGTGCGATCTTTTGGAAGTTCAGGGATGTTTTTTAGTTTTTAATAGTTGCCTTTTCTCATGACATACATAAGATCTTTTGGAAGTTGAGAAGGTTTTTTAGACGTGAATTGCTGCTTTATCATGCTTTAAATATATAAAATATCTTGTTCTGGCTGACATAATATCATCGCAGATCCCCAACCGCTGCATCTAAAAACATTAAACTAGAATAGAGATTTCTTTTACGATGTAAACATCTACTAAGGAAGACCTTTTTTAATGGGCGTGAAATAAAAATTAAATGCTTAGGGCCGATGATACCGTGGGATCAGCAAGTTATTTATAATTACGTGCCTTATTTTCTCACTTTTGCTGTCTTACCTTAAGACATTTGCTAAAAAAAAAGTAAATTACTAATTATTAAAATCAGTTCAAGCCATTTTTCATTACTTTTAGGTGCAGACAATGTCGCATAGTTGTATGACTTAAATTGTTATATTACTTTAAAAACTCCTCAATAACCCATATGTACAAAAATGTAATTTGTAACAATCTTTAAAAGAAAAATGTATATTTAACTGATAAAAAAAAGCTCAACAAGAAAATTCTATTGCTCAATTGCCACCAAACCTACGAAAGAAATAACAAGCAGCGAAGAAAAAAAGACAATTGTTAGCACAGTACAACAAATTTTCACAACAGGAAAATCGACCATCGTTATTCAAATTATCTGAAGCACTACTTGCTAACAAAAGTTGGGTCGTCAAAGTCCGTATACTACCTTCGAAATTTCAAAGTCTATTTACATAAAATAAAAGAATAATAAGTACAAATTTGTTGCTAAACGATAAAGCCTTGTCGAACATTCCAGAGTTTTGAGTTATCTACTTGTTTAGTTTCTCTTCGAAGCCTGAAGGCAAGTCAAAAAGTTTAAAGTGTGTCACTCAATTGTTCTTCTAATCTTCTTCTCAATTGTTCTCACTCAATTATTCTACTTAATTGTTACAGGTCTAGAGTTGGGTTTGCCTTAGTTTATAATTGTTTTGCATAATTAATAGAAGGTAACGGAAAACGGTGATAGAGAAGTGATTTTCTCTTTGTTAAAAGTTTAAGCTGGAATAATTTTATTGTTATTGGGATTTAAGTGTGATTGAGAATTTGTTTGTTAAGGTGATTTATTATAAATTAGTGTATAATTTAATAGTATTTTTATTCTTATCGACCATGAATCGTAGCAAGTTTAAAGCCGGTCCCAATATATGGTATGGGCCCAATAAGGACTATCCATGATTTAGAAGATTGGAGATACGGTACGATAGATCGGATCTTCAATGCAGCGGTTACATGTGCCTCGTAAATCTAGACCAAAGGGAATTTTATCGTTTTTCTAATTCTTATATTTCTGAAAGCAAAATAAACTGCAACTATTTAAATATGATTTTAATTTCGGCATAATTCTGGTTACATTCAGAGACATACAAATCTAGTGGACTACTACACACTGACTTACATAGTTAATAATCACTTGCCTCGCGTGTCCTTAATCACAATAAGCTGTCAATCTAAGGCGTCATAAAGATTTTGACAGTTGTCAGGGGAAGTATACGATTACCCTCAAATATACCGATATTGGTCTCCGTGTCTAAGACATAGAATATGGCTTAACTGATGGGTTGAGGAGATCAAACAGCAATCAGTGTGAAAAAGAAAATATTGTCTGTCAAATATGTGTACTGTCAAATATGGTAAGACTAAAGTGCAGACCCTTTACTCTAAGGTGAAGTCTTGAATGCAACTAGGATAATACTAGGACGATAATGATGACAAATCATAAAGTGAATAAACCATACAACAAAGTATCAATATATGTACATTTATACCCACCTATTTGTCCCGATATCGTTACACACGTCAAACGAATATTTCACGGCTGTTTGATTTGTTTACAACATGATAACACGCCTGCTTGCTCACGCCTCAAGGGGTAACTATAACACCTATTACAAGACCTAGTCAGTATTCGAAACTGTCACGCAAAAAGCAACTTTATTGCTTACAAGTTATGTGTCAGAATGATGTATATAGGCTTCATCAGGGCCCTACTCTCCGAAGGTTAGATCGATAAGTACCTACTAACTAAATCGAGACCTGTAGTACGTAATGTGAAAAGATAAGCTAAGTCATTATGATGTCTGGCACTTTTGGTCTGTTTAAGTATTTGTAAACCAACATTATTAATTTGGGGCAAACATATATGAAGTTTTTTGAGTACAGATAATTACGAAAAGTCATCATCATCAGCCCTTTATGTAAACATTCTTAATGCTGGAAATAGGCTCTTCTTACTAAGAGAAGACCAAAGTCAATGACGCTACCCAAGTACGGGTAGGCAAATTTCACATGAGTTTTGAGAACATTATGAAGATCTCTCAGACATGTAGGTTTCCTCACAATGTGATATAACTATTAATATGCACTTTGACAATGATTGTGATGGATTATGTTTCGAAAGTGAATGATTTCACTGCCTGGTAAATATAAAACATAGACATAACTTCATGCCTTTTATCCCCTTAGGGGTAGGCAGAGGTGTATAAGGTATACACCCACTTTTCGCCAGTTATGTTTCAGTCCCAATGTAATAGGGGGCGAGCCTATTGCCATCTACCGGGCACATTATTAAGCGAGCGATAATTAACGTTTTTAATACACACATAACTTCGAAAAGTCAGAGGTGTGTGCCCGGGGTACCTGGGGATCGAAATAAATATAGTACCAAATTAAATTATATAGACATAAGAATGCCGACGCAATTCATTTCAAAGTAGCGAAAAAGTAAAAATATTCGTCGCATTAGGATGTGAAAATTGACCTAGATATCGTCCGATGAAACAGCAGGCCCAAGAGTAAATTTCATTAGCAATTTGCTAAATTGTGGAATCCAATCCATAATTGGTAAATTCGGTAGCGTAGCGGAAGTGTAATCGACTGTCACGTTGAAGGTCGCTGGTTCGATTCCCGCTCAAGTTAAACATTTGAGTGCATTGACATGCATGTTTATTTTGGCCTGGGTTTTCTATGTGTAATATGTACGGATTTACAAAAGAAAAGTTTAAGAATAAGTTTTTTCATTTTCTTGTACCCATAGCACAAGCTTCTGCTTAGGTGTTGTATATAAGTGGTAAAATATTATAATATATTGTGTGTGATAACTAATATTTGTAAGATCACTCACAAGAGACACAAGAGTAGTAATTTAGGAAGAGGATGAAAAAATGACTTTTACCATCTCATACCTAGCTTTCATATATAAAAGTGACACAATTCCAACTAACAAAAGCTCTCATAAGCCATTTTTCTCTCCCACTAACGATCAAATCGAATCCTCGAACAAAGGTATCTCAAGGCATTTACCAACGGAGAACAAAGCCCGGCTATTCGCCAGTTAATATTTGGCTATGAATAGTTAACGATAGGGGGGATTGAGTAGGGGTAGTTTTACTAGGGGTAGGCAAGAGGTGGGGCAAACTTAAGAGGTTTCCACGACCTATTTGTGGGGAAACCCGCGGGTTAGGTCAGTCATTTGTACTTGTGGAATAGTTCGACGTGACGTTTAGTTTGGTAGGCTTTCTTGTAATTATCTAGACGTATGGTTTAAGCCATGTAGACTATTCATTATTATTTGAATTCCGTTCCAAGTAATCATTAACACTAATTGGTCTATCACTGTTTTAAATACTAGTAATTTAATTTCCTAACAAAGGTTCGAAGTCAAATATTCGTGGCTTTTGAATCAATGATTTAGAGGTACCGTAATATCTTAAAGCTAGCCTGAAATGCTAAGTTTATTAGAGAGCTCTGTTTGGGCAGCTAGCTTGCGTGGGGGCCACAAAAAATATAATGATTGTTTTGTTGCCGTCACTTGTACAGGTTTAAAGACCTCCATAGATCTATTTATTCTCATGGACGCTTGCATAACAGTGTATTCAATTATACAGATTTAAAAATATCTACATAAAATACTTATTTTATTGCTCATTTGAATTTAAGTCATGCAATTCAGAACTACTGATAAGCATTAAAAAATTAAATAAATATATTTTCTATAAAATCTCCCAGTGAAAAGGCTAAGAAAAATATAATTTCTTTTTATAATATGTAAGCCGTCATTACTCGAAACGCTATTGAAAAGCGGCTCTGAATGCTATCTGAGCAGCTTGAACTGGCATTAAAGGAGCAAAATATTTTATTCAAAGTCTATTGTATGTGTTTATCAAACAATATTTTAATAGTAAATAATATTGTATTCCATCGTAGACCGTCTACGTAATGCTCTACGATATCTCGTAGACTGTCTACGAGAAATAAAATCTTTTCTTTGATCTCATAACATTATGAGAAAATTCTAAGTAGTGATTTCAAAAGAGTGAATATAATCATTTAAGTTATTTTGAACCTCTATTTATTTGTTATTCGTAATAGTTTTTGTTTCTCCAATGAATGGACAAATAAAAACGAATAAATGTACCAAAAATAATCTTAATATATAAAATCCTTGCGTTACTGACTGACTGGCAGACACGCTACAGCCGAAACTATTGGGCGCAGGAAGCTGAAATGTGTGGCATGTATGTTCTTTGGGGACCGTAGGGGTGCACTAAGAAGGGTTTTCCCGAAATTCCCACGGGATCGGCCAAAACGGGTAAATTAAAAAAAAATGCAGGCGTAGCTGCTGGCGTCCTCTAGTATATAATATAGTAGGACAACCCGTGCCACATAGAGCCGTTAAGTCATCTGTTCCGGCTGTCATGAAGATCTATGACAGTCATTATGTGGAGTCAGTACCTTTGAATATACTGACACTAGCCCAAGCCATGAAATAAAGCTATCCATTTGGGTTGCGGCAGTCCGACTGTGGAAAAATTTATACATTTTTGACAAGTCTGGGGAGATTGGAAAGCAAACTCCAAACGTCAAGGTTGTCCCGCATGTATCCACAACCGTGATAATTGTAGGACGATGACAATGAAGAATATTCTAACAAAAAAAATACATAAAAGCAAAGGAATAATATGGCTAATATAGCTTTTCTTCTATTATCTTGCAACTATTACTTCACAGCCAAGCCTATCGCCTTATTAAAGTAATAAGTTCATATCTGCCCAAATATTCCACATAAACAAAATAGATTTCCACTTCCCCACTATCCATATGAAAAAGAAGGCTCACTCCTAAGATTTGATCACAGCATCATTTATCTGTGCGACACCCGGTCCGGGCGCATTTAGTTGAAATATAAACGTCATATCGCCGGCCCGAGCCGTGCAGCGAATACGGAGTGTTAGGGGTAAGACGCACTGATGTCGTATTAGCAGAACGTTTTTCACATATTATCTGGGACCCACATATGAATTTCTTACTTTCTTATCATTCGTGTGAGTGTGTGGCTAACCGAGGTGTCGGAGTTTTCAGATCGCCCGAAGGCCTCGGACATAGCGATTTTTGTCCTGAAATCTGCAGAATGGCTATTGGGATATTAGTATTTGCAATATTGGTGTATTTGATATTTGAATAAAAGTACCTATAGTGACTATGTAGTCACACAAAAACTATTACGAATAACAAATAAATAGATGTTCAAAATAACTGAATCATGTGATTCACCATGCTACGAAATGAATTAATTTTACGTGATATTTTTACCGTGACAAAAGACGGGTCAAAATAGACATATGTTTTGTTAAGTCATTTACAACTACAGTTGCATATAAATAAAATAAAGAAAACATCCCACAAAACAAAATGCCGTGGAGAGTAAAAAGGCCTTACCTTTACATTTAAATCAAGGAAACGCTACCTCAAACAGCTATTTTACATGCCAATTTTAAAAAGGAATCTATAACCAAAAATATCATCAAATTTTAACAAGAAATCTATATAACCAGAATATAAGGATGAATAACCTGCAGTACTATACACCTCTACCCAGGACAGACAGCTAATATAAGAGCTAATCTTTAGGGTGTGATCCCGGTCCGGACCGAATCTCGTCTACGCTCCGATACATTCATTACACAAATGTGTTCGAAATAGTTTAAAGCATACTCCTGCCATCCTTTATTCACAACTATCAGTTTATTTTCAACCAAAATTGGCCACGAGAATTATGATGCAAAGAATAAATGTCATCCTCTTACGTTATTCCAGTTTCCACCCGGGATCCACTTACTAGTCTTACCAGATTTGGCTAAATATTAACTTTTCCCTGCAAATAATAAATGTGAATTTTAAATAATAACGTGAGAACTTCGCTGGTTTTATGGCATAAGAGCTGATGTGCGTGCCAATTGACTGACCACCAAGGATGCTGAAGACCGTGCGAAATATACAAGCCAGACAGCGACTGTAGCAAACTATAATACTCATAGAAGTATAAGGATCGCCACGCTTGCCACGACTTGATAGACATCATTTAAGTATAATACCTACCTTTAAAACCAGTCAGATCAATAGGTTACAGCAATATATAAGTTTTACAAACAAATTACATAAAATATTTATTTTTCAAGCATTTGACAACTTTCAAGAAAACTTTGAACCAGCGATATCTTTTTATGTTCCTTTTTCATCCGAATCAAGTCTTCAGATAACGAACTGAAAAAGTTCAATTCTTGTCCCTTGGCACTTATTTTTGGCACGAATTCAATTCGTATTTTAATTGAAACTAGATGTAGCTATGTGAAATAAAAATTATAGATTGAAAAACTTATTTACTAAGACCTTATAAAATATAAAGGCTTCATAGTCATATAAACAGGTTCTTATATTTAAGTGATCTATTATCTCAGCATGATTTTTTTTTTTAATTTTAAATTAGAGACCTTAAAATTCATGGCGAAATGTGGGTGTAATATTACACCTCTGCCTACCCCTTCGGGGATACAGGCGTGAGTCTATAGAAAAAAAAATATCTCAGCAGGGTATCCGCAGGCGAACCAAAGTCACTGACATAGTTCTCCGAATAGTCTGGCTGAAGTGGCAGTGGGCAGGGCACATAGAAAAACCTATGGCCGGTGGAGCAGAAAGGTTCTGGAGTGGCGGCAACGCACTACAAGATGGACTGAAGATCTTGTTGGGATCGCGGGCAGCGCATTGATGCGAGTGGCTCAGGATCGGTCTATGTAGAGAGCCTTGGGGGAGGTCTATGTCCAGCAGTGGACGTCTTTCGGCTGATATGATGATGATGATTATCTCAGCAGTATTGTTAATTTCTCAATAATAAGATAGTTCACGTGTTCTACCTATACCTATATGTAATTCTCTGAATCCAGAGCATGGGAAAGTTCATTTGACAAGAGATTGTTTACGATTTTTGGGAGATATTTATTTAGTAATGTCACGGTGTAATTTTATAAAAGATAGACAAAAAAACAAAACGCATTCTTGCGCATACATAGCATTAGTATGTTGTATTCTATTATTTAACTTCCAACACCTGTAACTTTAACACTTACACGTACAAGCGCACTAGTTTCGCATTTAAATGTGTAAACTTACAACAAAGTTCACGTGAGACTGCGCATCATAAGTTTGCGTGTAGACAAGTAATTACTGACGCATCGTGTAGCCAAGACACCTATGTTATTGTTATAAAGTTGCTCATTTAACTTAGTATTGATTCTTATATATCAAATAGCTCTGAGAATGGCATGGTTTATTATTATTCAGAGTTTGTTATAGGTTGGCTGAGTTAAGGGATGCTGTCACGGGTCACCGCTTGATTGGGTGACCGCGTATGACATCTACATCAGCGCGGAGGATACGCAAAGCTATTGATCCCGGCTATTAAACCGCTAGGCCATGTCAGATTCCTTCAGACTGTCGGAAAACTCTGACACCAGAGTTGATCACACACTCATTCGAGAAAAAGTAGAAACTTCATTTTAATAACCCTATGAGAAAATTTGTTAAAATGCTTACCTAATGTTTAGAGAATCCATTTAATTTTGTTCCTATTTTAAAATGAAGCCGGGTCTCCACTAGGCAACATTTGGCGCGCGACACGTGACGCTCAACATGTAGTAGTAGAGCATCGTTAGTTAAGCATCAATTGTTGTTGATTGTGATTGTTATTTTGTAGGTATTTTCTAACCCACCAACGTATTTTTTTTCTTTTTGATACATTTTTCGATAAAATTATAACCACTGCCGCTGAAATCAACACAAGTTCCTCTGGCGCCATGTTGTTGACGACTGACGTAAAGTAGTAGATGTGTAGACAGACAACGTTGTTCAACAAAACTTCCGCGCTGACTTTCAACATGTTCGGCAACTTGCTGTGCAACATGTTGCGCGTTAATTGTTGCCTAGTGGAGACCCGGCTTCAAAGTTCGGAAATCAACAATAAGTATAAATAATTAGTATGCAGTTAGGTTAAATCTGGCGACTAAATGTTTACATTTAGATACATGTCAAAAAAATGTATATAGGTACATTAAATTATTGTACCTTATATAAGAAGTATGAAAGTTATTTGTATAAGCAACTAGTTAGGTAAAGCTTATAACAAGCCTGTATCAACTATATTATAAGGATTGCAGCCTGAACTATGTAGGGGCAGTGTAAGAGGCAAGTTTATTGCTTCTACAGGGCGTAGATTGAAATTCCGTAGTGCTAAGGAGAAATTGCTTTCTATGTAGCGTTTTGTAAGTTATAATTAATTTATCGAAACCTCATCAGGAATATCACTATCTATTGATGAAAACCGTACAAAAATTTGTTCGGTAGCTTTTGAGTTTATTCTGTTCATACAGACAGACAAGATGGAAAGTCAACTTTATTTTATAATAGATCATCAGCCCTTTATACTGTCCCACTGCTGGGCTCAGGCCTCTTCTCACTATGAGAAGGGTAAGGCTATAGTCCACCACGCTGGCCAAGTGCGGGTTGGCAAACTTCACATGTCTTTCGAAATCATTATGGAGAACTCCCAGACATGCAGGTTTCCTCACGATGTTTTCCTTCACCGTTAAGCAAGCGATAATTAACAATTTAATAAGCACTTAATTGCGAAAAGTCATTGGTGCGTGCCGTAGATTCGTAGCCGTAGATGCTCTGCGTAGCAGTCTGTCGGTCTCTCCACTCGGCTATCGCTGCTATATTTTATAATCAGTATAAAAAATTATTTGTGTTGACTGGGGATATGGGGGTGACATAAGAACTAGTCATCCAAGTCAACCTCTCCTGCCCGTGGTGTCCCTGCTGAACAACGAACGAGGCTCTGACAAAACTCGCCAAGACGCACTGGCCAGCGTGGCGTTTTAAGGCTAAACCCTCTTTGAAATGAACATCGCCGAACAGATACGGCCCTCAGTCCCCAGCAGCTCCGCTATTCCGAGTTTTGGCAGCGGCTACGGTTCCGGCGGGGCAGAGGGTGCAAAGAATCCCTGGAAGACGCCCAGCTGCCAACACCAAATGACCCTGACCCTGGCGTGTTATAACGCCAGGACGTTGCGAACGGATGACCGATTAATTGAACTGCAAACTGAATTGGAAAATATCAAATGGGATGTTATAGGTTTGTCTGAAGTTAGAAGAAAGGGCGAAAGTCTGATCAAACTGCCTACCGGTGACTTATTCTTCTACAGGTGTCATGAAGACACTTCTTATGGCGGGGTAGGATTTCTGATTGGAAAAGGTGTTGCTTCTACAGTGACAAACATCAAAAGTGTATCAACTCGCGTATGTTTCATGGTTGTACAACTGAATCAAAGATACTCCATAAAGATCATACAGGTATACGCTCCAACCTCTGATCATTCGGATGAAGAAGTAGAAGCATTCTATGATGATATCCAAAACGTCCTACAAGATTCGCCTTGTCATTATTCCACCATAATTGGCGATTTCAATGCCAGAATTGGCCATCCACTGAATAATGAGATATCCGTTGGTAAGTTCGGTGCCGGCCTGCGCAACAAAAGAGGCCAAACCCTAGTCAACTTCTTGGAGCTTAACAAACTTTACGCCATGAATACCTTCTTTTAAAAAAGAGAGGCGAGGAAGTGGACATGGGTAAGTCCAGATGGAAACACCAAAAGTGAAATAGACTACATAATCAGTACTCACAAATACGTGGTTACTGATGTCTCTGTTCTGTCACAGTTTAAAGCGGCGAGCGATCACAGACTAGTGAGATCTACACTGAAATTCAACTTAAGAAGTGAGCGGACCAAACTGATAAAATCTACGAGGCGATATAAAAGTCAAGATATTGCACATCTACCGGACACTTTTCAAATAGAACTAGAAAACAAATTTAACTTACTTACAGATGCAAATCTAGATGTAGACCACATAAATAATATTCTGTGTAAAACTTTAACAGACACGTCAAAAAATTACTTAAAGGTAATTAAAACTCATAAGAAAAAATTGACACCAGAAACACTCAATTTAATAGAAAGAAGACGGAACATGGCTTTACAGACAAAAAACACATCGACAAGATAAATAAAGAGATCAGTAAATCATTACGTAAGGACTTAAGACAACACAGCACTAAAACGATCATTCGAACCATACAAGAGCATAGAGGACCAAAAGTATTTAGAAGAAGGACCCGTACAGGCTGTGACAGATCACCAAACTAAGGGACGAAAACGACAACGTAGTAACAGATCGAGCTCAAATTTTATTAATTCTCGAACAATTCTATAAGGAGCTATATACATCTAGATACCCAGTACCCATTTCCCAGGATGATGATGCCAGGGCACCGCCTATGGAATTTAGAATTACCGAAACCTTGCCACCCATTTTGAGGTCCGAAGTAGTTAAAGCCCTTACTAGTATGAAGTCAGATAAAAAACACCTGGTGAAGATGGAATCACGGTTGAACTTCTCAGAAAAGGAGGGGTACCAGTTCAAAAGATACTGGTAAAACTTTTTAATAAGGTTATGTATGATACCCGTACCCCAGAACTTTGGAAGAATGCCATAGTCACCATCATACACAAAAAAGGTGACATTTCTAAATTAAATAACTACCGTCCTATTAGCTTACTGTCCCAAATATATAAGCTTTTCTCAAAGATCCTCACAAATCGGCTTACTCGTGAGCTTGATGAAGCCCAACCTGTAGAACAAGCAGGCTTCCGGAGCGGATACTCAACCATCGACCACATACACACAGTGAAGCAACTAATGGAGAAGTGCCATGAATTTAATCAACCCTTATGCATGGCCTTCGTAGACTATGAAAAGGCGTTTGATAGCGTTGAACACTGGGCCGTATTCCATGCACTCCATCGTTGCCACATCGATTCACGTTACGTGGATCTGCTCCGGGAGCTTTACACTTCAGCCACAATGCAGGTCCGTGTACATGATTTAACCAAACCGGTTCCGCTAAAGCGAGGTGTGAGGCAGGGAGACACCATCTCACCGAAACTATTCACTGCTGTCCTAGAAGACAGTATGAAAAGCCTAGAATGGAACCATTGTGGGATAAACATCAATGGTGTGTTTCTGTCTCACTTAAGGTTTGCAGATGATCTGGTACTATTTGCGGATAATCTTAAAAACCTTCAGACCATGATCCAAGACCTTAATGATATCTCACTGAAAATTGGTCTAAAAATGAATATGACTAAGATTAAGGTTATGGCAAATAGTTTATGCTGTAAAAACCCACCAGTTACTATTGACGGCGAAACATTAGAACTCGTTGACCAATATATCTACCTTGGCCATAATCTTTCTTTTGATAAAGAACAACAAAAAACTGAGATATCAAGAAGGATTCAACTCGGTTGGGATGCATTTTCAAAACTGGACGACATCTTAAAATCAGCTAAAGTCCATCAATGTTTGAAGACCCGTCTCTATAACCAATGTGTTTTGCCCACAATGACTTACGGTGGCGAGACATGGACGCTCACACAAGAGGCGGTATACAGATTAAGAGTCGCACAAAGAGCCATGGAGCGCTCCATGCTTGGTATCCGTCAAATAGACCGAGTTCCCAACGTTGAAATTCGAAAACGTACAAAGGTGCTCGACGTGGGAAATCGAATAATGACATCGAAATGGGATTGGGCAGGACATCTGGCTAGACGTGGTGACAGCAGGTGGAGTTGGGCCGTAACGAATGGTGGCCACGAATGGGGAAAAGAAGTGTCAGCCGGCCCTTGGCAAGATGGGCCGACGATATTGTTGCGATCGCGGGCCGAGCCTGGGCTAGATTAGCACAAGATAGAGGGAAATGGCATCAACAAAGAGAGGCCTATGTTCAGCAGTGGACAAAGTCAGGCTGTGGATGATGATGATGATGATGTTGACTGATATATTATCGTCGCAGAGGTCCAACTACTGAAGCTAGCTCCAACTACACGAAATTTGAATAGTGGGTGCCATTTATAACGTAGACACCCATGAAAGATTTTTTTAACAGTCCGTCCCTAAGAAGGTCAAATAGTGATAGAAATAAAGGGCGGTTTCAGATTAGCGTTTTATACGCGCCTATAAGCTCGTATTTGGAAGCGCGTGTAGGCGCGTATAGGCGCGTCTTTTGACACACGCGAGCGAGCGTTGACGCGCTTCTAAACTCGTATAAACGCGAGCTGTCAGAATCCATCTTGACACTGACAAGTCATGTCACTACCGTTTCGAGTGAACACGACGAAATACGCCCGTTTACGCGAGTAATACGCCGTTTTGTGAAGCGTGTAATGTAGCGCGCGTGTAAGCGCGTATGCTGAAACTACCGTATGCGCGCAGAAAATACGCTAATCTGAAACCACTCAAAGTATTTATCTTTGTTCATACGACCATCTTTCGCCAACCATCAATTTAATTTACAACATCATAACCATGATTCAAATATATAGTTTTCTTTTGCCATCTTATCCAGGTTTAATTACAAAAAACCTTTCATGATTGCATGCAATGTACAAAGTAATTAAAGTAATTACTTTATTGTGAATAAACGCAACTAGAAAACACACATCGAATTAGGAATTGCCCAGTACATATGATATAATAATTATGATACTTAACTACTTACATGATTCGCAAAATATGAATGTACATTTAGTACCTACTTGCCGAAATACGGAAATGAGATGAAATACACAGAGCATATCTGATTAATGGTACACAGAATCGGAATAGGGAAAACTTGATCAAGAAATCATTCACTAGCTTGCCACGAGTAACCCACTTACGGAGCATACATAAACCTTAGCAAGTAAATAAGTAGATCGTTTTACATTAACGTAGTGTAACCGACGAGTGCGAAGGATCTGCGAAGAGATGGCTTAATGCTTTGCGTCAGACGTATGCAAAAATATTTGTTATAATAAGTCTAAATGGATCACGAAGATTTAGTCATATTTAGTGCGAACGCAAGTAACATATCATAGTTGTATTAAAAGGAAAATCAACACATCTGAGAAATAAAATAGTTCATACCAAAATGTGTGTGTTAAACAGTTGCCAGATAAAGCAAAAATGTGCAACAGTCAAAATCTTTCACGACCGACCTTCGGCGCGGCAGTCGATTACACTGGTTACACTTTCGCTACGCCATTCTTCCATTATAAGTATAAAATGCGATAATCTATATATTAAAAGAATTTGTGTTTTATAATACGAGTCGGCCAGCCCGTTCTAACCAACCGATTTGCATGATTTTTTTTTTAAATGAAAGCTCTCGCTGAATAGATTTGTCATCAAGCATTAGAAATTACCTAACTTGCACATTTATTAAGTTATATGCAAAAACAGTTTTCTCCCATACATTTTTTACGTTTTCGTAGCCGTAGACAATGACTTTCTGCTTCTATATATCTGGTTTTCATTGAGGTAGGCGTTTCGTTATAGGCCTAAAACACGCGTTGAAAAGAGCTCTTTCATTTGATGGTATGCTCATTTAAATTGGGTTACTTTGAAGGAAGATAGGTGTGGACATTGAACTTATTTTTCAATATTTTCCTATAAATTTCTTGAGATTCCATTGCATTCTTTCTACATGGACGGTTCTTAATTCAAAAATATTTTTATGGCATCTAATAACTTCCTTGCGGTAACTGCCAGGAAAAAACGTTATGCCTCCTTAAGGTGACCTTGCCTTACTTTCATACGGGTGTGAGTGTGGTGGTGTGTAAAATTATACCCGATGTTGGTCAAATTATCACTATAGTGAATTATCGCAGATGGCAGGTAATATTCCCCGAATGTTACCAGTTAACCCTTAATGTTGGGTGAACTGATTTTTTTTAAATTACGGACTTTCTTCGGGCATCTTAATTTTTTTTTAATGTGGAACATAATGCGGTTCATAGTACTATTGTCATATAATTATATTATTACAAGTGGTAGTAATGGTAGAAATTGTAGCTTTGGTAAGAATAGTACTTTTGATAAAATGGTAGATATGATAGTGTTAGTGCGAATAGTAGTTTTTGATAGGAATAGTATTTTCGGTAGGAATAGTAGTTTTGGTAGTAATGGTATTTTTGGCATATATTGTAGTTTTGGTAGCAATGTTACTTACGATTGCTACCAAAGCTACCATTCCTACTAAAACTACAATTTCAACCAAAACTATAAACGTCATTATTACATTTCTAAATTATGATGGATTAATCACACCCATATACAAAACAAAATAAATCGTGCTTCTCGCTGACATATTTAGCTGGATAACAGAAATAAAACCTATTTTCTTACTTATGAAAAAAAGTTGTTTTTCTATATTTTTAATAATTTTGGTAGTAAAATATTGACAGATAAAGAAACAAGTGAAGTTAGCGTATGCTAGTTAATTAAGTTTCTGATTTAATAGCGTATTTTTGTGAGTAGTTATGTTTTCAATTATAATTATGGTTCTTGAAAGGAAATTGAAAAATGCTCAGAGAGAGTTTGAACAAAGAATCTTGGTCAATAACGGCCCTGTTGGAGATTTGGTACCGGATGGTTCTCCTACTGCTAAAAAAATACGGGTGGAAACGGGTTCAGATTTGATTTAATTCTACCATCAACAATTTTCAAGTGATTTCCATTCTTGATGACGGTAATTGCTTATTCCGCGCAATTTCTTATTGTTTATATGGAAGTGAGAATAAACATTATGAAATTCGTTTGGCCACTGTTGATAACATTGTCAATAAGTGGGATGTATATAGTAACTTAATTGTTGGGGATGAAGCATATGGCCAGACCATTACAAATACAACAGATTACAAACGTAAGATGGGTGCCAATGGACAGTACGCAGGGCATGCTGAACTTCAGAGTGTAAGTGAGCTATATCCCGAGTGTCAATTCAGAGTTCACCTGGAAAACAGTAATACGATTACTGACAGTGGTACTGGCGAAATTGTTCATAACTTGCTCACTGGGCACCTGGACGAAGGACATTACAGTGTCCTAATGGAAAGAATGGTAGGGCAGCACAGACATATTGAAGAACTTTCTTTCGTCAATGTTCAGTTATACATATTATATATATCCCTATTGCGTGGCAAACCATTCAGTAATGCCAAGGTGGAAATTTCACGATACCTAAGGTGCAACGCAAAGCCAATGTTGTGAGAAAAGAAGTTTTGTGATATATATATTTTTGGTAAGAATATCATCTTTTTACTTATTAAATAAGGCTACAATGTACTCATCATATCTATATGTAAGAGCTATTTTATAATATTAAAATATGCTGTGGAGCAGCACGGGTCCTCTAGTTCAATTTTATATTCCATTAATTTCATAGCGATTTGAAACACTAAGAATACCAGCTTACATAAGATTTTGTATAAATAAGTAACTCTAACACAAAATAAATAAATAAGTCTCTATTGAACATCCTTCCATCTTAATAACAAAAGATCCAACGTTACGTTTGTTTATTCGTTGTGTTTCTGCGAACTAAGTAAACGATTCGTTTTATTGATTCTATTCTGAAATGTCTACAGGAGTGTCTTGTCTACTTCAATCCTATAATAGCAGAGCCGCCAGCAAAGGCTTACTAGGAGTAAAAGATAATTACTTTTGTTTATGTCTCGATTAGTTTATGAATTTCTTGTTGCTTTGGTAATTGTGAGATTTATGAATCTGTTATTGGTTAATAGAAATTTTGGTTTTAATTTTTTCCCGACAAGAGGCTTTAAATGCAGGTATGAGTTTGCGACTAGGCTTTTATAGATTATACATTACGCCCGTGACTCCGTCGGCGGAATTTCTTTATCATCTTTCAAGGGTAATTTTCAAAATTCTTATTTTAGTGCTCATTTACACTCCCCAAGATATATATATATATATATATATATATATATATATATATATATATATATATATATATATATATATATATATATATATATATATATATATATATATATATATGCCAAATTTTGGCTTCATGCGCCCACTAGTTTTAAATGTGTCTGTCAGTCAGACAGGAACGCAAGAACTTAATACGTACTTATTGATAATTTTGGCAGGTAGTACAGAGTCAACTAAATGTTTTACAATTTAAGTAACTGACCTTACCATTATGATTATAAATAGTATATAAACTAAATAATAACAAACATGAATTAATATAATGTTACTTGTACCTCAGCACAGTTGTGAGAATATTTATAACCCCAGAAAATACGGCAGTAGTGAGCTCAAACGCAAAAATAAAATACAAATATATCTTTGTGATTTACGACGTTAGACTAAAAGTTTCTAGAGCTTAAATTTTACGCCACGTTTTACCTTTAGAAAACTTTATTGAAACTACAGAATTAAATATATCAGTGGAATTTTAAATTTTTCGATATGAATAATAAATTATTTTGTGCTTGATAGCTCATCTATAGAGGAAGGTTGTAGACTATATAACATCACGCTATGCACCATGGGGATCATCCAGTATCCATAAGCAACGCGGGTGTAACCACGGGGTCAGCTATTATTTATTAAACTAAGAATCGAATTCACAACTAACAACCTCTCACACATCAGTAAGAATCACTAACTACTAGACAGACACATGTATTTAACACATTAAAACTCTTCATCCCATCCTGTTATACTCGACATATGCAAGAAATATAAATAATCCCAACCATTTTAATGAACCAAAATGCTAAACAAAAAGAATTCCCGTCTTTTGCGCTGTAAGTAAAATAATAATCCAAAGAAATACGCCTGGAGGCTTATATCGTAAAGAGCTCCGTATAATTGGACACCGCGTAATACACAAGCACTTCTTTATTATAATTCTAGAGATATGTACAGTAATATATGTTCGTGACTGCCTCCATGGTCCAGTGGATAGCGTATACATCTGCTGATCGAGAGGTCCTGGCGTGTGCGATTCGATTCACGGGTCGGGCAAAAGTGTTAGATTTTCCGAATCGGAATCTGGCAACGCGCCCGGTAACGACAAAAGGCATACCCCCTATTACGTGGGACCTAAAATTCATAAGGCGAAATTTGGGTGTAATATTACTTCTCTGCCTACCCCTTTGGGGATACAGGTGTGACGATGTAAAAAAAATTGATACACTAGACAAATGTACAACAACTACAAATGTACATATGTATACGTTCTAACGTGGAACGACGTTGAATACAAATTATTTTAAGTGCTTATGAAATAATTATGTGGCATTAGGGAGGCGTTTTACTTAAATGAATTTGTTTTTACTTAAATAACTATTTTATTTGTTCCTTTCTTTCGTATTTAAACATGCTCATAATTAATTAGTTATGTATTCAAACTGTTTTCTTTGTTTTGTTTAATAGAGCTTTTTCCCAATTTGCATTTAAGTTTTGCCACGTAAAATACATGGAATGTGAATAAAAAATGTCATATTCACCAGCCCAAAGTGATGACAGTTATCCCTTGACTGTGGCTCGTAGCACACTTAAGCAAATTAGTATGTCACTTATATTTTCAAATGATTATTCTATCGATACCCACTGAATAAATACTGGTATGTTTATAATCTGCAAACCTTAAAAGCAATATACTTTTCTGAAACCAATATGGTTCGTAAGGCATAATAACCAGAGCTTTTTGTTTAACTTCCTGTAGTTAAAAAAAATCACGCTAACTAACTACACGGGGATCCTTCTATGTATTTTTTCTCAATCTTCACGTTTCTAGGAACATTATTCCAAAGTTTGAGAGATGCTTTTAATGGGAGAGCAATTCTTCGTAACTTTCAACAACTATCCTTAATATTACTGGCCATTAACAAAAAGGATTATAATTAAAAAAGCTATATAAAGCTATATAATTAAAAAAGCTATAAAAAACACATTAAAATTAAAAGCTCTAAAAATTCACAGACTGATCAAAGATATAAAATTTTATTTTATTTTTCTTATAGAGTTAAATTAATTTAGATTAAATTTTATTATTCTCTTTATTCTTCAAATTATATTACTTTTATATATCTATAGCTTGTTTAAATGTTAATTATAATTACTTGCAACATATTAATATATTTATGTAATTTTTATGCTATCAGGGCATAAAAAGTCATAAAATTACTTTACACATAATTCTAGTAAAATCTTGAGAACACTCAAGATAAATTTATCTGCATTGGAACAAATTATAAAAATTATTGCCATAATTTCAGTGGGTATCATACATTTTAAAAAGTTTTTTTTTGCCATTTACCATAACATAGGAATCAAAGTAAAACTTTACACGAATTTTAAACCTGAACATAGGCCAGAAACCCCACAAAAACTCCTATGCGTTGTTATTATATATGCAGATGCCGTGACCCAGAACCAATACAATAATCCTAACAACAAAAAACCTGCACATGCTGCTTGTGATCTACATAATAGCGCAACTTGGGAACAAATAATAAGATGTTACCGCTAGGCAGCGCTAGTGTTCCGTATAAAGAAACTTTGTCATTATACAGGGTGAGGTCGAGTGTCATTTGCATCGCTAGGGTTATCACACATTTGCATACAAAGAAAATCGTCGCAACTCAAGCTAACCGACCGTGTAAAACTACCACTATCTGACTACATTAGAATAGGGATGTAATTAAGAGCGGAGTTTAAGATGCCTTTTTCACGTGTGTGGAATTTTAGGCTTGCTTAAGATGTAAAGTTTGCTAAGAGTTTTGCTATTGTATCTTAAAATTATAAGCTGAAGTTATAATACAAGGCTTTTGTATTATTTAGAGAATTAAGTTGGACATTGTAATTACTATAAAATCTTCAATAAAGAGGCGGTAGTATAACTTTTAAGGTGTTAGACTTTTGATCAAGAAGTCAGGGGTTCGAAACCACTCATTGGAATACCAAGCAGGCGTATTTATAGCACAGGGGCTTAGAAGTTGGTTTGAAAACGACTTGGAAGGATTATAAACATTTATAGTTATTTGTAATACAAATAACTTGATGGTTTAAAAACAAAAAGATCTTTGGCCCAAGGAAATATTCAAGTTGCTTAACACGAGCTAGCTATTTGTCTTCGACACTCACCAAATTGTAATGGTTGGGCTACTAAGATGATATCTATCGTTAAGTATAAAATATACACCAAAACTCTTGGAATCGTTTGCGATTTGCACTCAAGCTGCATCTAGCTTTGAATAATACTTAAGTATTTTCTATCTAAAGATTGCTTGTGGCACACACAAAACATGGTTGTAGAATAAAATATTAACATACAAATTTACGACCAAATATTACTATTACCAATGACGCGTATTTCCGAGATATCTTATTATAACGAAGAACACGATACTTGTAACAAAATATTTAGCAAAAAATACGCTTCAAAACGCACGACGGGCAAACTCAACCAAAAAATAAAACAATATCATTACACGGCCCACGGTTCTTAATTTAATCAAATTTTTAAGAATGTCATCACGAATGAGGAGGGAAGAGAGTATAATTCTTTTCCAAAGAACAATGGTCGGTTCCCATACAAAGGTGGACCAGAATTTCTTTTTTCACGTCTATTGCTGTGGAGTTATTTATCAATATTTTTATGTTACTTTATTTAACTTTAGTATAGATATGAATTTTAAAAACTTGGGATTACCATTTTTATTCTATAAAAAGTATGTTTGAGGTTATGAACTAAATTGTTTTTTTATTTAGTTTATTCGTAAAAATATATACATTAAACTATTCTGGTACCTAATAAATGTGTGTATAAAAACATGTTCTTCTAACAAACAAACTAAAAAACTCAATTCATGGCAAGCGAGGAACGATTGACGTTGATGTACCGGGTATAACAGTGACAGATACCGAAATGGCGTATTTGTTCCATTTCACGTCATTTACGTCAAATCTTAGATTTTCACTAAAAAAAACGATTAATTACTACGTAATAAAAATATTTTTAATATTTTATATGTAACTAAAACACCTATTGATATTTTATTGTAAAAGTTATATTTTATTTTATTACAAAGTAACATAAATTCTTATTTATCATATCGTATAATGAAACGCGTATTTTGACAATAAAGTTATGGTTGCGTTCATAACATTTCATTATTGTTTAGGGGTATAGTTTAAAAAATAAACTGTAAATACATTATTTCTTTCTCCCAAGTCCTAAAAATATGTATTTGCTTTGATCGCAATATAAAAAAAATGTACTTTTTTTTGGTATAGGACTCATTATCAGACGTGCTAAAGGCCAAAGTGACCATTGTTCTTTCCTCCGGGAACCGACGGTGTTCCGGCCAGCCCTGACGCTTGCGAAGCGAGGCAACTCTAGCTTGTAGTCGATTTGAGCGACAACCCTGTATAAAGGTCGCACTTACCGTAGAACGAACGTTGTAATCAAAGTTTGAGCAAAATATCGTGTTACATGGGATATTGTGTTTATTAATTTGTTTACGCCAGTACCTGAAACAAATGGTCGGAAATGGTGAGACAACTTCTGTTATTAGGATAGTTTAAAGTATACGTACATATGACGCAGAACATTTATATCAGATGATATTACTACAAGAGTACTTATTTTGAATTTACTTGCGCATTTAACTTGATTCCCCTATTAATCATCATCATCATCGTCCTAGCGTTATCCCAGTTGCATCCAAGACTTTTCGCCTTTTAGCCCGGGGTCCACATACAGGTCTAACCAGATTTGACAGAATATCAACTTTTCTACAGAGCGACTGTCGTCTAACAACCCAAAGGTATAGCGATATTCCATGGTTTAGACCAGTATCAGTTTATTTGAGGGTACTGACGGTAAAGACTGCCAAAGATCTTAATGACAGCTGGGAAAGCGGTTTAACGTGCTCTCCGAGGCACGGGACAAGCGATAATTAACAATTAAATACGCACTTAACTTCGACAAGTCAGTGGTGCGCGCCGTAGATTCGAACCCGGTACCCTCTGCATAGCAGTCTGTTAGTATATCCACTCGGCTATCGCTGCCTTGCTGAGCATATATTAATGTTGGATGATTATTTTTGTGTCGGGATTACCAATTACTAGACCTCTCACGCGGCTCTACCCGCGTAAATTATAATAACTTCTTAACCTTTTATATGAATTACACTATGTATTGGTGAAAACCCTACAAAAAATCGTTCGTTGGTTTCTGAGTTTCTCGCGTTCATTTTGAATTTTCTAATGTATATAATATATGTCATTGAGAATTTATAAGTTTCACAACTTTTTGAATTTTCTAATGTATATAATATATGTCATTGAGAATTTATAAGTTTTATTATCAGCTATCTTCGCCATATTGGCTTTAGCTAGTTTGGGATTATGGTAATAACCATATTTATTGTCCAGGAAATTATAGCATTGCCAATAAAGAATTTACTAAATCATAAATGTTTTAGCGATAGGGCTGTTTTCAAATGTGCCGGCGAATATAAAATACATGAAAGCTAAAATCCTTAAGGGCTGAGCCTTTTCGGAGGTGGTTCATAATTGATGTGTTTTTTATTTATGGCCGTCCGCCCCTGCAGTGCGGGTTTATAGCTTTCTGGTTTGATATTATGAATAGTTTCTTACATGGCCTAAGAAAATACAGTGGTAATAGTCAGTAGTTTTGAAATTTTATTTGAATTTCTTTCATGGCTATATTTTCTAAAGAAATCTGAAAGACTACTTTCATTGAATGGCATACTTATCTCTTGTAGAGCAAACTCTGCTTATATTAAAATCACATACTATTGTGTGTATCGCTATAGTATTTCCATAAAACTTTTATAAAATACTGGTATAAAGAATAAAATAATATTTCTGTTAAAATTTCAAATCTTGCCTTCACTATAAAATATACTTATAGCAATTATTTTTTTAATTTCTTTTAATATCAGATTTTAGGTAAAACGTTTTTGTTCGGATCTCAATTTGATTATAATTGTTAGAATGCGGTGTCTATGAATTTTGACGAACGAATTGGTTATATTAGCCGCTCAATACATCGATGCCAAATTTTAGGTTTGAAGTCTTTTTTGTATGTATCTTATATATTTATAATACTTAACCTAAACTATATTTATGTAAGTTCAAACTTAATGTTCTTTTCATTATATTTATAAAGCACCTACTTCTTTTCTCTCTGCACCATTCAAAGGTAAACTGGGAGACTACTCATGAATGATAAAAAGTTATATAGCATATACCTAATTATTTTTCTTATCATTACTGATCTGGCAAGAATCTTTGGTGTGCGACAAAGGTATTCCTTTGTAAACTGTGCTTTACTGTCACTTGGTGGTCAAACTTCGGTTACGATCAATATTTAATGTTTCGACATCTTAAAAGCCGAAATGAAATAGCTAAAATCCGTTAAAAACTGTGTAGAAAAGGGTACCTAACGGAACTTCGATATTTTTTTTTACAAATATTTTATGAATAAAATTCATACCAAAACACAGCGTTGAAGTTGGGACTTTCTATACCTGTAAACAAAGAAATATTTAATTAATATTTTTTTGTTAATATTTAACTACTTAACATGATAATTATGTGTTATATTTTCAATAACGTTTATAAAATTATACAGCAACACAGGATGAACTTATTTAATGTAAATACATTCTGTATGGGTGTGTAATACACCTGTGCCTACCCCTTCGGGGATAAAAGGCGTGAAGTTATGTTATGTTATAACATTCTGTATTCAAGAAAACTTCGGCACAATCAATACTTACTACAAACATGAAATAATGAACGCCTACGCACGAAATAAATTATAGATAACCTATCCATACAACATTGGATCATATTAGGATCCATCGCGTTCGTTGAGAACCTGGTAGTTTGCCATCGGAAACGGTGAAGAAAGAGGACATATACACGATGTAAAAAGACTCTAAACGAAAAATAAAAGCCCATATATCAATCATTACGATAATTATTACTTCGGCACCATACCTGGGAAATTACTGCTTTAGGAGATATTGCGGCTCAAAATCACCTGAAACATTTTCGTAGGTTTACAAAATTGCCGCGCCAATTTGTCCTATCCACCAATGGATAGGTAGGTTTTGCGCATTGCACATGCCCCTAATGACTATATTCACATAAAACTCATATCATTGCATCGATCCGTACCGACATGAATGAAGGACCAACAAACACACTACCGCATTTATAATATCAAGCATGGATTAACTCAAATCTATACATACCATACCACCGTAAATCCATTGAATAATAACCCTCTATAAATAAAAAACTAAATAATCTATTCACAATATTTCACCTTCAACATTTTTCATTACAGCACGAATCAATACTCTATTTACGCAATCACGAGAAGCAATTTGTAGCCGTAGGTAGAGACAAATCCTGCGATCGTGACCGGAAAGACTCTACCAATTCTACCAACTCTACCAGGCGACTCTACGGAATCAGTGTTAATACGGTCGGCACACGTGGGCGCTACGGTAGAGCGCTCCGTGCATCACAAGTGATTGTAATACCTACGTATGTAGAGACGAACGACTGGTATTTGTAAAAGTTGAATTGGATTCATTGTAAATGCGATGTGTTTGTGTTTGAATATGTTTTAGGAAATCATATTTGCCTCATAAGAGTGCTGCGTAGAGTCTAATTTTAAATCAAATATACCAGATAATATCATTACGTTTGATAATTGTGCCAAAAACGGTATCAAATATTACTCTTCTTCTAAATTTGATACCGTTTTAGTCATAGGTGAATTTATTAGCTCCACCTATAAATAGTGGTAGTAACATTCATCCAACCACTATAATTTAGTACAGCCGTGAAAATGGCACTTGCAACAGTACTGAAATATGGACACTTGAAACAAAGGTACGTATTATGTACGTATCCCGAAAGACATCTAAAGCTCTAATTACTTCTCAAAAGATGTATCATGTTTAATAATAATTTGGTTTATGTGCTAAGTATAGAGTGAAATATTCTTAAAAGAACAAATAGCATACTATCCGAGTGTAAAATAACTTTAAATCCAACAGCATTCCCATCTCTATCTCATTACATAAATTATCGCCGCATCTCGCATATAATAACATTAAATTATCTAAATGACATGCTAGAGTCTGATAGGTATCGACTCTACCATCGGTAGTGCGATCACGTCTCTACCGACTCTTCCGATAGAGGCTTGCGGGATAATTGAACGGCTCTATATAAAACATGTTTGATCAGTTCTTTGGACGGATTCTTTTTGAAGGATATTTTTGTTGTAATTAGCTTGGAATAGTCTTCCTTTTATAAAACAAAGTCCACCGCGTCTAATCACGATAGTGTAGTAGTGCTTTAAAAAGCCACCTCACCGCGTAACGCTGGGCTGAGTGTTGTGGGTTTGATTCCCATATGAGACGAAATTTTGTGTGACTAACGTTAGTAGAGCCTTGCTGATTTCAGCATGAATGGGCCGGCTCGACCGAGGAAGTACTACCCTCTCACAGAAAATCGACGTAAAGTAACAGTATCTAAACTGTTGCGTTTTATTCGGTGAGTGAGAGTGCCGGTGGCCCTATCCCCTATTCCTTCTCCCTCATCCCACGCACTTGTGACTCCTGTGGTGTTGCTTGTATCCATGGGTGGCAGTAATTGCTTACCATCAGGTGATCCGTCTGCTCGTTTGCCGTCTATTACTACCTATATAAAAAAAAAGACTTATAGATTGCTGTACCAAATTTGAGTTTTCATTGTGTCCGTTGTTTAAATTGTACAGACACACGACACCGAATTATCGTTCTAAGAAAATAATTCACCGTTTTTCCACTAGACAGAGTGACCCATAAAAAAATGTTGGTGTTTCATTAGTAAATATTTTGTGTACCTAAGTAATATATTCTACCCTGGCAAATCCAGAACCAGTCGTTAGTCGACTCAATCATTTATAATTTTTCTCACTACTATAATCTATGTGAAAATATTTAACTACTAAATTGGTAATCTCATGTTCAAACAAACTCACAATTACATACCTATATAATAAAATGGCTGTAAATTTTAATATTGGAGAGTAATATAGGAATTTGCAAATCAAATTACTTTGGAACGACCTTAGCGTTGATAAAGGCAATAGGACAACGTAAGGGTGTAATTGGTGAGTCATATGGCACCCTAGAGAGCCATAACCGATACAATCATGCGAACAGATGTACCGACAGATATGGAGTTTAAAATATTATGAGGCTGTTTAGATTTATTTTGTATGCGTATTTACGTGAAGCCCGGAGTCTGGTGAAGGCTCGGTAACGGCAATAGGCTCGCCCTCTATTACGTGGGACCTAAAAATTCATGCTGAAATGTGGGTGTAATATTTACACCTTTGCCTAGCCCTTCGAGAATACAGGCGTGAGACTATAAATGAAATAAAATTTACGTTTAGTGACTTATGATTTAAAGTTTAATTCTTTAGAAGTAACTTGACACCAGCTATTTACAGTAATGGTTATTGGTTGCATTATATATAAGTATGTATTGAAGCCAGAATCTCATCGAAATACCTACATACAACCTTAGATGTTGAGTTTTTTGTATTTCGCAAAGATACTATTTAATTCGTGCATTTTTCTCAGTCGCCCCTTACAACACCCACTTAATGAGATCACTATTAATTTATAAGCACGCAGTGATACAAATTTAATAAGCGGGTCGTAATCGCGTACAATTAACTTATTTACGGTATAAATACCTACTGTACAATACATCCCGTATTTAAAGGGAGTGACAGACAAGGTTGGAACAGTACTCAAGAAATCCTCCATCGAGACTGTATACGGTCCGCTCTCTAAGATAGCACACACACAATCTGCGTACCCCAAAGGATGTCATTCCTCTCCAAACACCTGGCGTCTACAAAGTCGATTGCAGCTGTGGTAGTTCATATATCGGGCAGACTAAGCGTACAATCGCTAAGCATTTGTTGGAGTGTGGACCAAACCACTGGATAGAACTGCATTAACCACAAGTCTTATCCACCAGGATAATGTGTGAAGCGGTAGAAATCAAGAAATATAACAATTTCAACCGGGAGGCTGGATATAGATTATCGGCTACTTGGAATCCAGTCATCAGCAGACGTAAACACCGCCGCAGTGATAAATCTTATCAGTGTGTAGACGACAGTGTAGTGTGTCGGAGTACCGACATTGCGAACTTTAATAAAGACCAAGTGAGGGTAGGTGCCGAAACCCGCACTTCCACAAGACGGCGCTGAGCTCTCATCAATCTCTCCGCGACCACGCTCGGTGCAAGACGAATGAAAAGTCGGAAACAAATTATGCACGCTATGTTCGCCTGTAAATAAGGAAACACTAGGATAACTATTGTAATAATTCTCTTTTAGCATGTCATGTCATTCATCATCAGCCTTTAAAAGTTCACTACTGGAGTAGGCCTCTCCTTTGAAAGGAGGAATTGGCCTACTATACCACACTGGCCGAACGGGTTGGTATAAGGTTTGTATCAAGTTTTCCTTCTCTTACAGTGCTGTTCTCTGCATAATATGCTCCCTCTGTCGGCTCTTACGTCACCCATGGGATGATATGGGGTGGTGACAATCCGTATTCTTAATCCGTCACCACACGGACGCATGTCATGTATATGAATAAAGTGGTGTCACTTTGCATATTTCATCAGTCAACCCACAAGGACAATGTCGAATAGGAATTCAACTAGCTAGGGTGCTACTATACCAACCACTCTGTAATCGTGACTCTATCAACCGAAAAAAAAAATGGTTATGCGTGGCTTTCTCAGCGTATTAGGTACATATGTGTGTATGTCCACACATGTAAAAACAAGTACACGTATAAGAAAACACGAAAAGAACAAAAGTCCGTCTCAAGAAAAGCCTATTGTTTCCAGTCCTCCTTTATGCTTTCGAAACCTGGACAATCAGACTTCAGGAACTCCGAAAAATTGACGCCCTCGAAATGTGGTGCTGGAGACGGCTACTTAAAATACCCTGGACCGCACGCCGCACAAACGTTTCCATCCTTAAAGAACTAGAAATAAAAGAGACATTGTAGTCCACTGCGCAACTACGAATCCTCAAACATTTCGGGCACATCATCCGCAACGAAAACTCCATCGAGCGTCTTGTCGTCCAGGGCCGAGCCGAGGGGAAACGGTCCCGAGGAAGGTCACCAACTCATTTGCTGACCTAATAAAAACTGTGACGCATAAATCGGTGGTAGAGTGCTCCCGGGATGCCTGGAATAGAAGCCGATGAAGACACTTAGCGAAGTCTGCCTGCAAACAAAATCAAGAGACCACGTACGACCACGACCACTCTGTCAAGAGTCGTTCGACTGAAGAAGATGTATGTCCAAGAATATTTGAATGATATTAATTCCGTGAAACACAAAAATAATAACAAATACTCCTATAATTCGGTCCTTTAATAAATCTTTTTTGATCAACCGGTTCTTATCTTGAATAAATGGGCGTGATAAGCTCCTTTACTCTTAAGATAAATTAAGCGAGATATTCTATCAGCATCACATCCATTCCAGCACTAATAACGCCTATCTATGATACGTAGCACTTATTTTATTTTATCCACTCAACAACAGTATCTATAGCTTGAGTAGCCATAACACTTGTAATTAAGTGAGGCGTCCACAACGGATATCTCTATACAGATAGAACCTTATCCCCTGGGTGTCGTGACTACTGGTAAGGGTTTGCTTTGCAGGCGGGAAACGAGGACTTTGATAAGTAACTTCTCGTCTCATTCACGTCGCTGTTTCATGCAGTTGCTTAGCAATTAAACATGTCTAGTTTAGTTTAGTATCTAAGGAGTCATTACGATATATTTAAATAGAAAAAAAACTTTAAATGTTAAGTAACTATGCATATAGCAAGTATGGATATAATTTTGTGTAAACAAAGGGCAGTGCTTAATAAAAAAAGTCACGTTTTTACGGCAGACTTTTTTATTGCCATTTATATTTGGTTTAACAAATAAATTTTAAACTTTTATACATACTTTTACATTCATGATTCCGTCTTTCTTTGTTAACATTACCTCGTAAATGCTTTCTAAGCGTCAATCTAAAAATAAGGCTAAATTTATAAGTCATATGATTGTCAGTATGTACGAATACAGATTACAAGAGCCTAAAATTAAAGAAAATTATCCTACATCTAGTAAGAAAAGTACATTCAACATTCGAGAAAACTTAATACAAAATTAACATAATATTCTCACATGCAACTTCAACAATAATTCTCATACATAAAACTTACAAAATCCCAAGTTACGAAGAATAATGTGTCATCTGTGTGTTGAATCTGTCGCTAATGGCGCGAGTTCTTCGCGTCATGGCCGCCGTCACATCAATCAACTTCGGATCATATATTGTACCAACTTGAACGATTGTTATTAAAACTTCTTGTTAAAGATGGAGATTTTGTATCTGAGTGGAGCTGTGCGATCTTTTGGAAGTTCAGGGGATTTTTTTTAGTTTTTAATAGCTGCCTTTTCTCATGACTAATATAAGATCTTTTGGAAGTTGAGAAGGTTTTTTAGATTTTAATTGCTGCTTTATCATGCTTTAACTATATAAAATATCTTGTTCTGGCTGACATAATATCATCGCAGATCCCCAAACACTGCAGCTAGAAACATTAAATTAGAATAGAGATTTCTTTTACGGCGTAAACATCCACTAAGGAAGACCTTTTTTAATGGGCGTGAAATAAAAATTAAATGCTTAGGGCAGATGACACAGTGGGCTCAGCAAGTTATTTATAATTACGTGCCTTATTTTCTCACTTTTGCCGTCGTACCTTAAGACATTTGCTAAAAAAATGAAATTACTAATGATCAAAATCAGTTCAAGCCATTTTTCATTATTTTAGGTTTAGGTAATGTCGCATAGTTGTGTGAGTTACATTGTCATATTACTTTAAAAACTCCTCAATAACCTATATGTACAAAAATTTAATTTGTAACAATCCTTAAAAGAAAAATGTGTATTTGGCTGATAAAAAACCGTTCAACAAGAAAAATCTATTGCTCAATTGCCACCAAACCTACGAAAGAAAAACAAGCAGAGAAGAAAAACAGACAATTGTTAGCACAGTACAACAAATTTTCACAACAAGAAAATCGACCATCGTTATTCAAATTATCTGAAGCACTACTTGCTAACAAAAGTTGGGTCGTCAAAGTCCGTATACTACCTTCGAAATTTCAAAGTCTATTTACATAAAATAAAAGAATAATAAGTACAAATTTGTTGCTAAACGATAAAGCCTTGTCGAACATTCCAGAGTATGGAATTACCTACTTGTTTAGTTTCTCTTCTAAGCCTGAAGGCAAGTCAAAAAGTTTAAAGTGTGTCACTCAATTTTCTACTTAATTGTTACATGTCTAGAGTTGGGTTTGTCTTGGTTTATAATTGTTTTGCATAATTAATAGACGGTAACGGAAAACGGTGATAGAGAAGTGATTTTCTCTTTGTTAAAATATTAAGCTGGAATAATTATATTGTTATTAAGATTTAAGTGTGACTGAGAATTTGTTTGTTGAGGTGATTTATTTAAACTAATTTAATAGTATTTTTATTCTTATCGACCATGAATCGTAGCATGTTTAAAGCCGGTCCCAATATATGGTATGGTCCCAATAAGGACTATCCTTGATTTAGAAGATTAGAAATACAGTACGATAGATCGGATCTTCGATGCGGCGGTTACATGTGCCTCGGAAATTTAGACCAAAGGGAATTTTATCGTTTTTCTAATTCTAATATTTGTGAAAGCAAAATAAACTGCAACTATTAAAAAATGATTTTAATCTCGGCATAATTCTGGTTACATTCAAAGACATACAAAACTAGTAGACTCTACACACTGACTTACATAGTTAATTATCACTTGCCTCGCGTGTCCTTAATGACATTAAGCTGTCAATCTAAGGTGTCATAAAGATTTTGACAGTTGTCAGGGAGAGTATACGATTACCCTTAAATATACAGATATTAGTCTAAGACATAGAATATCGCTTTACTGATGGGTTGAGGAGATCAAACAGCAATCAGCGTGAAAAAAAAAATTGTCTGTCAAATATGTGTACTGTCAAATATGATAAGACTAAAGTGCAGACCCCATACTCTAAGGTGAAATCTTGAATGCAACTGGGATAACACTAGGGCGGTGATGATGACAAATCATAAAGTGAATAAACCATACAACAAAGTATCAATATACATTTATACCCACCTATTTGTCCCGATTATCGTTACACACGTCAAACGAATATTTCACGGCTTTGTGACTTCTTTACAACATTATAACACGCCTGCTTGGTCACGCCTCAAGGAGTAACTATAACACCTATTACAAGACCTAGTCAGTTGTCCAAACTGTCACGCAAAAAGCAATTTTATTCCTTACAAGTTATGTGTTAGGATGATGTGTATAGGTTTCATGTGGGCCCCTTCCCCACCTTCATGAAAGGGGGGGCCTTTCATGAAGGTTAGATCGATAAGTACCTACTGACTAAATCGAGACTTGCAGTACGTAAAATGAAGTAATAAGCTAAGTCATTATGATGTCTGGCACTTTTGGTTTGTGTATTTGTTAAACAACATTATTAATTTGGGGTAAACTTGTTTGAAATTTTTTGAGTATCGATAATTACGAAAATGCATCATCATCAGCCCTTTATGTAAACTGTCCTTATGCTGGAAATAGGCTTTATTTACAACGACAAATTATGAGGCAAAGACAATCACACTAGCCAAGTACGGGTAGGAAAATTACACATGACTTTTGAAAACGCTATGGAGATCTCTCAGCATGCAGGCTTCCTTGCGATGTTGATATATTACTATATTAATTTTATACTCACTTAACTTCCAAAACTTAGTGAAAAAGCTATGGGTTTGAACCAGACACTGCCCGCTTAGGTATCAGTCTCTTCACTAGACTATCACTGCCTGATAACTTGATAAGTATAGTAGTAGTATAAGAGTAGGCACAATAAATTTTAAAATGGTGAGAAATACTAAGAGAAAAAGTAAGAAAATTCGCCGCGTTCGCAAATGAAAATTGACCTATATATTTTCTGATGAAACAGCGGGCCCCGAGAAAAATCCGTTAGACATTTGCTTAACTGTGGTATCTAATTCATACTTGATAAATTCGGTGGCGAAGCAGGAGTGTAACCGACTGCCATGCCGAACGTTGAGGGTTTGATTCCTGCTCAAGTCAAACACTTATGTCTATGAACATGAATGTTTATTTTTGAAGTACATTAATACATACATAGACTCACGCCTGTTTCCCGGAGGGGTAGGCAGAGACTACGGAACGCCATTTGCAACGATCCTGATATATCTCTCTGGCTTCATTCACTCTCATCAGATTCCTCATGCATGCTCTTCTGTTCAAGGTACTACTAACCTGTCCTGTTTTTAGGATGTCTCCAATCTGGTCAGAGAATATTAATATGTTTATAATTTATCTAGTACCCATAGTACACGCTCTGCTTAGTTGGAGACTAGATGGTTTTGTATATATGTGGTAGAATATTGTAAAAAATAATCTTTTATTATTTGCTATTTGAATAGCGTCTTCTGTGCGTGATTGCCAAATATTTGTAAAGTCCCTCTCGTTGCCGGATTTGAAAAATAACTAAAGCGATAGAGTTGTTATTACTGAAGAAAGCGAAAACATAACTTCTACCATCTTATAACTACAGTGACACAATTCCAACTAACAAAAGCTCTCATAAGTCATTTTTCTCTCCCACTAACGATCAAATCGAATCCTCGAACAAAGGTATCTCAAGGCATTTACCAACGGAGAACAAAGCCCGGCTATACGCCAGTTAATATTTGGCTATGAATAGTTAACGATAGGCGGTATTGAGTAGGGGTAGTTTGACTAGGGGTTGGCAAGGGGTGGGGCAAACTTACGAGGTTTCCACGACCTATTTGCGGGGAAACCCGCGGGATAGGTCAAGTCATTTGTATTTGTGGAATAGTTCGACGTGACGGTTAGTTTGGTAGGCTTTCTTGTAATTATCTAGACGTATGGTTTAAGCCATGTAGACTATTCATTATTATTTGAATTCCGTTCAAAGTAATCATTTAGACTAATTGGTCTACCGCTGTTTTGAATAATAGTAATTTCATATCCTAAGACAAAGGCTCGAAGTCAAATATTCGTGGCTTTTGAATCAATGATTTAGAGCACCGTAATATCTTAAAGCTAGCCAGAAATGCTAAGTCTATTAGAGAGCTCTGCTTGGGCAGCTAGCTTGCACGGGGGTAAAAGAAATATAATGTTCGTTTTGTTGCAGTCACTTGTACAGGTTTAAAGACCTCCGTAGATCTATTTATTCTCATGGACGCTTGCATAACAGCGTATTAATTTATACAGATTTAAAAATATTTTCATAAAATAATTATTTTATTGTTCCTTTGAATTTAAATCGTGCTCTTCACAACTACTGATAAGCATTAAAAGTTAAAATGAATACATTTTCTATAAAAACTCCCAGTGACAAATAAGGCTGGGAAAAATATATTTTCTTTTTATAATATGTAAGCCGTCATTACTCGAAACGCTATTGAAAAGCGGCTCTGAATGCTATCTGAGAAGCTTGAACTGGCATTAAAGGAGCAAAATATTTTAATAGTAAATAATATTGTATTCCATCGTAGACCGTCTACGTAATGCTCTACGATATCTCGTAGACTGTCTACGAGAAATATAATCTTTTCTTTGATCTCATAACATTATGAGAAAATGCGAAGTAGTGATTTCAAAAGGGTGAATATAATCATTTAAGTTATTTTGAACCTCTATTTATTTGTTACTCGTAATAGTTTTTGTTTTTCCAATGAAAGGACAAATAAAAACGAATAAATGTAGCAGCGATAGCCTAGTTGAGAGACCGCAAGACTGCTACGCAGAGGGTCCGTGTTCGAATCCACGGCGCGCACCAATGACTTTTCGGAGTTATGTGCGTATTAAATTGTTAATTATCGCTTGCTAAACGGTGAAGGAAAACATCGTGAGGAAACCTGCATGTCTGAGAGTTCTCCATAATGTTCTCGAAAGACATGTGAAGTCTGCCAACCCGCACTTGGCCAGCGTGGTGGACTATGGCCTTACCCTTCTCATAATGGGAAGAGGCCCGTGCTCAGCAGTGGGACAGTAGAAAGGGCTGATGATGATGAAATGTACCAAAAATAATATATAATATAGTAGGACAACCCGTGCAACGGAGAGTACGTTAAGTCATCTGTTCCGGCTGTCATGAAGATCTATGACAGTCATTATGTGGAGTCAGTACCTTTGAATATACTGACACTAGCCTAAGCCATGAAATAAAGCTATCCATTTGGTTTGCGGTAGTCCGATTGTGGAAAAATTATACATTTTTAACAAGTCTGGGGAGATTGGAAAGCAAACTCTGAACTCCAAGGTTGCCTCCACAGTTATCCCGATTGTATCCACAATCGTGATACTTGTAGAACGATGACGATAAAGAATATTCGATCAGAAAAAAAAATACATAAAAGCAAAGGAATCATTTAGCTTATATAGCTTTTCTTCTATTATCTTGCAACTATTACTTCACAGACAAGTCTATCGCCTTATTAAGGCAATAAGTTCATATCTTTCCAAATAAAGAACTGCGTATTGTGTAATGTCTCAAACTTAATAACAGTGTCTGCATGATAGGTATTAATATAATAATTTAATACAGCGGTTACTTTAGATATAACTAGATATAGGTATGTACTAGAACAACACTATTGTATTAGGTTAAAACCTGTGATGATAGTGGTATGTGTGATTCAATAAATAAATAAATAAATAAATAAATAAATAAATAAATAAATAAATAAATAGATAAATAGATAAATAGATAAATAGATAAATAGATAAATAGATAAATAGATAAATAGATAAATAAATAAATAAATAAATCAATAAATAAATAAATAAATAAATAAATAAATAAATAAATAAATAAATAAATAAATAAATAAATAAATAAATAAATAAATAAATAAATAAATAAATAAATAAATAAATAAATAAATTAAATAAATAAAATAATTCCAAAAAGGAATCTATAGCCAAAATATCTTCCAGTATTACACCTCTCTTCTCAGGATAGACAGCTAATAAACGAGCTCATCGTTAGGGGCGTGATCCCGGGCTGGACCGAATCAAGTTGCCGCTCCGATACATTCATTATTCAAACGTGTGTGAAACAGTTTAAAGCGCATTCCCACCATCCTTTATGCAGAATATCGGTTTATTTTTGACCAAAGTGGCTATAAGAATAAGGTTGGAAGGAAGAAATATGAATTTTGAAAAATAATTCGTTTTACTTTTACATAAGTTTCACTGGCTTGACGTCGTAAGGGATGATACGTTTGCTAGTCGACTAACCACCAGAGGCCCAATTCTCCTTATTATATTCGTTCAAAATACAGTTTCGATATAATGTCACTGTCATATTAATGTCACAAATGGTATTCTCCTAAATTAACTGATATTTTAATGTTATCGTGACTAGATCTTAAATTAAACAATGTGTCAACGTCGAACTATAGAAGTCAAATTATACGATTATGACATTAAATTAGCAGAATACCGATTCTGAGTCAATTCGAAATCTAATCTAATTTCATTCACAATATAGTTTCAATGACATATAAAATAAGAGAATTGGCCTTCTGGGATGCTGAAGACCGTGCGAAATATACAGCCAGACAGCGACTATAGCAAACGATAATACTAATAGAAATATAAGGATTGCGACGCTTGCCACGACTTGATAGACATCATTTAAGTATAATACCTGCCTTTAAAACCTGTTAGATCAATAGGTTACAGCAATATATAAGTTTTACAAACAAATTAAAATATTTATTTTTCAAGCATTTGACCATTTTCAAGAAAACTTTGAACCATCGTTATTTTTTTATGTCCCTTTTTCATCCGAAACAAGTCTTCAGATAACGAACTGAAAAAGTTCAATTCTTGTCACTTGGCACTTATTTTTGGCACGAATTCAATTCTTATTTTATTTGAAACTTGATGTAGCTATGTGAAATAAAAATTATAGATTGAAAAACTTATTTACTAAGACCTTATAAAATATAAAGGCTTCATAGTCATATAAACAGGTTCTTATATTTAAGTGATCTATTATCTCAGCATGATTTTTTTTAATTTTAAATTAGAGACCTTAAAATTCATGGCGAAATGTGGGTGTAATATTGCACCTCTGCCTACCCCTTCGGGGATAAAGGCGTGAGTCTATAGAAAAAAAAATATCTCAGCAGGGTATCCGCAGGCGAACCAAAGTCTCTGACAAAGCTCTCCGAATATTCTGGCTGAAGTGGCAGTGGGCAGGACACATAGTCAGAAGAACCTATGGCTGTTGGAGCAGAAAGGTTCTGGAGTGGCGGCCACGCACCATAAGATGGACTGAAAATCTTGTTGGGGTCGCGGGCAGCGCATTGATGCGGAAGGCTCAGGAACGGTCTATGCGGAGAGCCTATTTATGAGAGTATTGGGGGAGGCCTATGTCCAGCAGTGGACGTCTTTCAGCTGATATGATGATGATTATCTCAGCTGTATTATTAATTTCTCAATTATAAGATAGTTCACGTGTTCTACCTACATGTAATTATCTGAATCCAGAGCATGGGAAAGTTCATTTGACAAGAGATTGTATATTACGATTTTTGGGGGATATTTATTTAGTAATGTCTCGGTGTAATTTTATGAAAGTCTAAAGGACGCCAGCAGCTACGCCTGCCATTTATTTAAATTTAACCGTTTTGGCCGACCCCGTGAGTATTTCGAGAAATTCCTTCTTAGTGCACCCCTACGGTCCCCAAGAAACATACGTGCTAAATTTCAGGTTCCTGCGCCCAATAGTTTCGGCTGTAGCGTGTCTGTCAGTCAGTCAGTAACGCAAAGATTTTATATATTAAGAAGATAGCCAAAAATTAACGCATTCTTGCGCATACATAGCATTCGTATATTGTATTCTATTATTTAACTTTCAAGGCGTGTAACTTTAACACTTACACGTACAAGTGCACTAGGTTCGCATTTAAATGTGTAAACTTTCAACAAAGTTCACGCGAGACAGCGCATCGTAAGTTTGCGTGTAGCGAAGTATTTCTGACGCATCGTGTCGCCAATTTACACCTATATTATTGTTATAAAGTTGCTAATTTAACTTGGTATTGATTGTTACATACAGAGTGGTATTTGGGTTGCATAGCTCTCAGAATGGCAAGGACTGGTTTATTATTATTCAGAGTTTGTTATCCATAGGTTGGCTGAGTTAAGGGACACTGTCACGGGTCACCGCTTGGATGGGTGACCGCGTATGACATCTACATCAGAGCGGAGGATACGTAAAGCTGTTGATCCCGGCTATTAAGCTGCTAGGCCATAGCAGAGGCCTTCAGGCTGTCGGAAAACTCTGACACCAGAGTTGATCACACACTCATTCTCGAAGAAGTAGAAACTTCATTTTAATAACCCTATGAGAAAATTCTATACCAACCCGTTTGGCCAGCGTGGTATAGTAGGCCAAAACCTTATTTTAAAGAAGAGGCCTAGTCCAGCAGTGGACTGTTAAAGGCTGATGATGATGATGATGAGAAAATTTGTTAAAATGCTTACCTGATGTTTATAGAATCCATTTAATTTTGTTCCTATTTTAAAATGAAAGTTCCCTAATCAACTATAAGTATAAATAGTTAGTATGTAGTTAAGTAAAATCCGGCGACTAAATGTTTACATTTAAAATTTTAAAAAAATATGTATATAGGTACATTGAATTATTGTGCCTTGTATAAGAAGTATGAAAGTTATTTGTATAAGCACTTAGTTCAAGCTTATTACAAGCGTGTATCAACTATAAGGATTAGCCTGAACTATGTAGGGGCAGTGTAAGAGGCAAGTTTATTGCTTCTACAGGGCGTAGATTGAAATTCCGTAGTGCTAAGGAGAAATTGCTTTCTATGTAGCATTTTGTTAGTTATAATTAATTTATCGGAAATCCTCTTTAGGAATCCCACAATCTATTGGTGAAAACCGTACAATTATTTCTTCGGTAGTTTTGAGTTTATCAAGTTCATAGAGAATAGACGGCAGACGGCTTCATTTTATACTAAGTAAAAAAAAAATTTTGTCCGTGTGGTGACGGATTAAGAATACGGATTGTCACCACTCCATATCATCCCATGGGTGTCGTAAGAGCCGACAGAGTGAGCATATTATGCAGATAACAGCACAGTAAGAGAAGGAAAACTTGATACAAACCCTATACCAACCCGTTTGGCCAGCGTGGTATAGTAGGAGAATTCCTCCTTTCAAAGGAGAGGCCTAGTCCAGAAGTGGACTGTTAAAGGCTAATAATGATGATGATGAAAAAAAAACCCCGCCTCGATGGTCTCGCGGCATAAATGTGCGCGTGGGATCGGGAGGTCTCGGGTTCGATTCCCTGGTCGGGCAAAGTGTTTTTTTTTTTAAATATCACTTGTCTTAACAATTAACTGATATATCATTGCAGAGCTCGAACTACTTACTGAAGGTAAATATTCGAAATTTGGACAGTGGGTAACTTTTATAACAAAGGCGTATTAAGGTTTTTTTTCAGTCCCTAAGAAGACAGCCATAGAATGTTTTTCTACCTTTCCGTTCCTAAGAAGGTCCAATAGTGTTAGACATAAAGTACCTGTCTACATAGACGTAGTGCTCGTATTTTGCTGACCATCAATTTAATGTACGAGATCATAACTATATATATATTTACCACATTTTCCAAGTTTAATTACAAAAACCTTTTTATAGTGAAAAACGCAACTACAAAACACATAATGAATAAGAAATTTCCCAATAATATGATATTTTAATACCCACTTTATTCGCAAAATATGCATGTGCATTAGTACTTTTATAATCCGAAATACAGAAATGAGATGAAATACACAGAGATAGATATCTGATTAATGGTACACAGAATCCGAATAGGGAAAACTTGATCAAGAAATCATTCACTAGCTTACCACGAGTAACTCACTTACGGAGCACGCACAAACCTTAGCAAGTAAATAAGTAGATCGTTTTACATTAACGTAGTGTAACCGACGAGTGCGAAGGTTCTGCGAGCTAGACCATTTGTCAGGCTTCGGGCTTTTAGCTGTCCCTCCAAATGTACGAATATATTCGTGTATATTGTGTATATACATATGTGTCTATATATACGAGTAACTAAATCCCTCCTATATCCGAAGAGATGGCTTAATGCTTTGCGTAAGACGTATGCAAAAATATTTGTTACAATAAGTCTAAATGGATCACGTAGATTTAGTCATATTTAGTGCGAACGCAAGTAAAATATCATAGTTGTATTAAAAGGAAAATCAACAAATCTGAGAAATAAAATAGTTCATACCAAAATGTGTGTGTTAAACAGTTGCCAGTGCAACAGTAAAAATCTTTCACGACCGACCTTCGGCGCGGCAGTCAGTTACACTGGTTACACTTTCGCTAGGCCATTCTTCCGTTATAAGTATAAAATGCGACAATTCAATTTTATATTCCAATCATTTTATAGCGATTTGAAACACTAATAATACAAACCTACATAAGATTTTGTATAAATAAGTAACTCTAACACAAATAAATAAATAACTCTCTATTGAACATCCTTCCATCTTAATAACAAAAGATCCAACGTTACGTTTGTTTATTCGTTGTGTTTCTGCGAACTAAGTAAACCATTCGTTTTATTGTTTCTATGTTGAAATGTCTACAGGAGCGTCTTGTCTACTTCAATCCGCCACCGCCAAAAACGTACTAGGAGTAACAGATAATAACTTTTGTTTATCTCTCGATTAGTTTATAAATTCTTGTCGCTTTGTTAATTATTGTGAGATTTATGAATCTGTTATTGGTTTATAGAAATCTCGGTTTTAATTATTTCTCGATAGGAGGCTAAATGCAGATATGCTTTTATAGATTATACATTACACCCGTGACTCCGTCGGCGGATTTTTTTATCCTCTTTCAAGGGTAATTTTCAAAATTCTTCTCTTAGTGCTGTTATACACGCCCCATGATATATACATGCCAAATTTTAGCTTCATGCGCCCAGTAGTTTTAACTGTGCATTGTCTGTCAGTCACACAGTAACGCAAGAACTTAATACATATTGATAATTATGGCAGGTAGTACAGAGTCAACTAAATGTGTTACAATTTAAGTAGCTGACCTTACCAGTATGACTATAAATAGTGTATTATATAGACTAAATAATAACAAACATGAAATAAAATAATGTTACTTGTAACTCAGCACAGTTGTGAGAATATTTATAACCCCAGAAAATACGGCAGTAGTGAGCTCAAACGCAAAAATAAAATACAAATATATCTTTGTGATTTACGACGTTAGACTAAAAGTTCTAGAGCTTAAATTTTACGCCACGTTTTACCTTTAGAAAACTTTATTGAAACTACAGAATTAAATATATCAGTGGAATTTTAAATTTTTCGATATGAATAATAAATTATTTTGTGCTTGATAGCTCATCTATAGAGGAAGGTTGTAGACTATATAACATCACGCTATGCACCATGGGGATCATCCAGTATCCATAAGCAACGCGGGTGTAACCACGGGGTCAGCTATTATCTATTAAGCTAAGAATCGAATTCATAACTAACAACCTCTCACACATCGTAAGAATCACTAACTACTAGACAGACACATGTATTTAACACATTAAAACTCTTCATCCCATCCTGTTATACTCGACATATGCAAGAAATATAAATAATCCCAACCATTTTAATGAACCAAAATGCTAAATAAAAAGAATTCCCGTCTTTTCCGCTGTATGTAAAATAATAATCCAAGAAAATATGCCTGGAGGCTTATATCGTAAAGAACTCCGTATAATTGGACACTGCGTAATACACAAGCACTTCTTTATTATAATTCTAGAGATATGTACAATAATATATGTTCGTGACTGCCTCCGTGATCCAGTGGATAGCGTATACGTCTGCTGATCGAGAGGTCCTGGCTTCGATTCCCGGGTCGGGCAAAAGTGTTAAAATCGGAGTCTGGAAATGCGCGACGAAGGCTTACTCCCTATTATGTGGGACCTAAAATTCATAAGGCGAAATTGGGGTGTAATAGTACACCTCTGCCTACCCCTTTAGGGATACAGGCGTGACGATGTAAAAAAAAAGATATACTAGACAAATGTACCATAATATACGTTCTAACGTGAAACGACGTTGAATACAAATTATTTTAAGTGCTTATGAAATAATTATGTGGCATTAGGGAGGCGTTTTACTTAAATGAATTTGTTTATACTTAAATACCTATTTTATTTGTCCCTTTGTCACGTATTCAAACATGCTCATAATTAATTAGTTATGTGTTCAAACCGTTTTCTTTGTTTTGTTTAATAGAGCTTTTTCCCAATTTGCATTCAAGTTTTGCCACGTAAAGTACATGGAAAATGAATAAAAAATGTCACATTCACCAGCCCAACGTGATGACAGTCATTCCTTGACTTTACACTTCACTTATATTTTCAAATTATTATGCTATCGACACCCACTGAATAAATACTGATATGTGTATAATCTGCAAAGCTTAAAAGCAATTTTCACGGTAGTAGAGCCTTGCTGATTTCAGCATGAATGGGCCGGCTCGACCGGTGAAGTACTACCCTCTCACAGAAAATCGACGTAAAGCAATAGTACCTAAACTGCTGCGTTCCAATCGGTGAGTGAGAGTGCTGGAGGCCCTATCCCCTATTCCTTCTCCCTCATCCCACTCCTTATCCTATCCCTTTTCCCAACCTCAAGGGACGGCAACGCACTTGTGACTCCTGTGGTGTTGCTTGTGTCCATGGGCGGCGGTAATTGCTTACCATCAGGCAATCCGTCTGCTCGTTTGCCGCCTATTATTATAAAAAAAAAACTTTTCTGAAACCAATATGGTTCGTAAGGCATTATAATATCCAGAGTTTTTTGTTTAACTTCCGGAAGCTACATTGGGTTCCTTCTATGTATTTTTTCTCAATCTTCACGTTTCTAGGAAAATTATTCCAAGTTTGAGAGATGCTTTTAATGAGAGAGCAATTCTTCGTAACTTTCAACTACTTTCCTTAATATTACTGGCCATTAACAGAAAGGATTATAATTAAAATAGCTATGAAAAGCACATTAAAATTAAAAGCTCTAAAAATTCACAGACTGATCAAAGATATAAAATTTGAATTTCATTTTTGCTATGGAGTTAATTTCATTTAGATTAAATTTTATTATTCTCTTTATTCTTCAAATTATGTTATTTTTATTTATATCTATAGCTCGTCCAAATGTAAATTAAAATTACTTGAAACATATTAATATATTTATGTAATTTTTATGCTATCAGGGCATAAAATTAGTTTACACATAATTCTAGTAAAATCTTGAGAACACTCAAGATAAATTTATCTGCATTGGAATAAATTAGAAAAATTGTTGCCATAATTTCAGTGGGTACCATGCATTTTAAAAAGGCTTTTATTATTTTAATACAGGAAAAAGTAACCTTTTTTAACATTTACCATAACACAAGAATCAAAGTAAAACTTTACACGAATTTTAAACCTGAACATAGCCCAGAAACCCCACAAAAACTCCTATGCGTCGTGATTATATATGCAGATGCCGTGACCCAGAACCAATACAATAACCCTTACAACAAAAAACCTGCACATGCTGCTTGTGATCTACATAATAGCGCAACTTGGGAACAAATAATAAGATGTTACCGCTAGGCGGCGCTAGTGTTCCGTATGAAGAAACTTTGTCATTATACAGGATGAGGTCGAGTGTCATTTGCATCGCTAGGGTTGTCACGCATTTGCATACAAAGAAAATCGTCGCAACTCGAGCTAAGCGACCGTGTAAAACTACCACTATCTGACTACATTAGAATAGGGATGTAATTAAGAACGGAGTTTAAGATGACTTTTTCGCGTGTGTGGAATTTTAGGCTTGCTTAAGATGTAAAGTTTGCTAAGAGTTTTGCTATTGTATCTTAAAATTATAAGCTGAAGTTATAATACAAGGCTTTTGTATAATTTAGAGAATTAAGTTGGACATTGTAATTACTATAAAATTTTCAATAAAGAGGCGGTAGTATAACCTTTACGGTGTTAGTCTTTTGATCAAGAAGTCAGAAGTTCGATACCACTCATTAGAATACCAAGTAAAAATTTATAGCACAGGGATTTAGAAGTTGGTTTGAAAACGACTTGGAAGGATTATAAAGTTTTATAGTTATTTGTAATACAAATTACTTGATGGTTTAAAAACAAAAAGACATTTGGGCCATGGCAAAATGTCCTCGATACTCAACATATTCTAATGGATGGGCAACCAAGATGATATCTATCGTTAGGTATAAAATATACACCTTAAATCCTGGAATCGTATGCTAATTGCTCCAAAACTGCATCTAGCTTTGAATAATACTTAAGTATTTTCTATCTAAAGATTGCTTGTAGCACATACAAAACATGGTTGTAGAATAAAATAATAATATACAATTTACTAACAAAATACGTTAGTAGTATGCGTATTTGCGAGATATCTAATTAAAATGGAGAACACAATACCATTAACAAAATATTTAGCAATAAAAATACGCTTCAGAACGCACGACGGGCAAACTCAAACAAAAAATAAAACAATATCGTTACACGGCCAACAATTCTTAAATTAATCAACTTTTTAAGAATGTCATCACGAATGAGGAAGGAAGAAAGTATAATTCTTTTCCAAATTTCCTCCGGGGACCGACGGTGTTCCGGCCAGCCCTTATGCTTGCGAAGCAAGGCAACTCTAGTTTGTAGTCGATTTGAGCGACAACCCTGTTTAGAGACAAGGTCGCACTTACCGTAGAACGAACGTTGTAATCAAAGTTTGAGCAAAATATCGTGTTACATGGGATATTGTGTTTATTAATTTGTTTACGCCAGTACCCGAAACAAATGGTCGGAAATGGTGAGACAACTTCTGTTATTAGGATAGTTTAAAGTATACGTGCATTTGACGCAGAACATTTATATCAGATGATAGTAATATCATCTGATATAAGAGCAAGAGTAATAATTTTGAATTTACTTACGCATTTAACTTGATTCCCCTGAGCATATATTAAGGTTGGATGATTATTGGTTTTGTGTCGGGATTACTTATTACTAGACTAAGCACGCGGCTCTATCCGCGTAAATTATAATAACTTCTTAACGTGTCTTATTAATTACACTATCTATTGGTACTTTTCAAAATTGTAAATGGCTTATCGGACACACAACTCGTCGAGAAATTGCAATTCAAAATGCCATTGCGATCTGCACACCACAACTTTTTGTAATACCATCTAACAACAGAAAGCCAATTCTCGTATTTAACAGACACTGACACTGAATTTTGACTGAACTGCGATTTAATTTTGAATTGACTCACAATTGGTATTCTGCTCCACTTAATCTCCTTATAGTATAATTTCGATTTAACCAATTTATAATCTCTTGTTGATCTTAGAGGTAATGTCAAAAACTCAAAAACAAAAACATGAATTTTGCCATTGTATGGGAAAATACTTATATACTTACAAATAATTGTCCGTGTGGTGACGGATTAAGAATACGGATTGTCACCACCCCATATCATCCCATGGGTGTCGTAAGAGCCGACTGAGGGAGCATATTATGCAGAGAACAGCACTGTAAGAGAAGGAAAACTTGATACAAACCCTATACCAACCCGTTTGGCCAGCGTGGTATAGTAGGCCAATTCCTCCTGTCAAAGGAGAGGCCTAGTCCAGCAGTGGACTGTTAAAGGCTGATGATGATGATGGGAAAATACATTAATAGGAATGGTTATTGGATGCCAATACGTTTACATGCCAAATTAAAATTAATATACAACTAAGTAATAAAATTTCGGTAAGTAAATATATTGGTTCCTTGGATCGTGTGAATTATTTTCAATAGGTATTCAATAATTAAAAAAATTAATATTCAATAATAGAAATAATTCAGACATTATAAAGATTTTAACGATGGTAACGTACAATTGGGTTTTTTAATTCGTTTGATAATTTTATCTCATTTGTTGAATTTCTCGAGCAAAAGTTTCGCGAATATTTCGATCTTGAAATAAATATTGTCAATGCTGGCAACGAAATACTTAACATGTTTGCATGTTGTCCACCAGGATCTCCTAGCCAGATCCCCCAGTGGATCCTCGTGAACTCATTAGTTGTGAAATTGTATAAAAGCAATTAACGTTTACAAAACCAGTGACTATCAGAAAGTTATCAGCCATCGATAGGGATTACAAAAATCAGGTGCATGCGATTTTCGACCTTATTGACGTAACTCAGAATTTATAATTTTAATAACGTATCAATGTCAGAAAGCAAGAAAATACAAAAAAGAAGTTTATCATGAATTGTCACTAAGGTCGAAAATCGCATGCACCTGTTTTTTGTAAGCCCTATCGATGGTTGATCATTTTATAGTCATTTGTTTTGTAGACATGAATTTGTCTTACACAATTTCTTTTTAAACTTATTTTAGATACCTATCCCCGTGGTAAAACTAGTGGCACATAATAGCTAAAGGCGATTCCTATGTTTATTAGCAAAATAGATCATAAATATTACCAGAAAAATATTCAACACTATTAGTGGTATCGTTGGGAATGTCAAATAAATCACGTCATCACGTCGTGTCCTTGGTAACAAATGTATATTTTTATTCCGTGCTTTTAAAAGTATCAGGTGCATGCTTTTTTGGTTCCACACGCTATTTTATTTACTTCTGCCGTATAGCGAATCGGTCGAGTCCAAGAATCTGCCCAATTCACGAATCTGTCGAGTTGGGAATCTGCCGAATCACGAATCTGTCCGTTCCAGAATATGTCGTATACCGAACAAGCGATTTGTCTTAACCTATTGTGACAACCCTACCAAAATAGGTAACAAATTTACAAGCTCTTAAGAAGCTGTTTCTCTGTTCGGTTTATTTACTCATGTGGTTATGTACGATGGTATCACTGTGAAAAAACTAGAAATACCTTACCTGCTCTACTAATAATTAGCAGAATACCGTTCACACTAGTTCACACTTGGTTCAACTTTCGATGTAGTCCCGATCTCATTCAAGTGTCAGTTAAGTTACGAGAATACCATTTATGACGCCGAGACTAGATCGATATTGGAATTTGAACAAATATAATTACCAGAATTGGCCTTCTGTAATGATTCGAATAGATATTTTCAATGATAGTTTGAATATATTTAAAGTTTCTCTTCTCAAAACAATATGTACAAACCTTTTAGATCATTAGCGTTTAATTTCTACCAATTAGTATATACTGTATTTTGTAAATCTAATTAACTGTGTATTGTAACCATATCTCACTATATATCTATGTATTCAATCATATATTACCTATATCTGCTTATTCATTACTGTTCATCATTAAACTGAAGCTCTGTTATCATAATTTGTAAAGGATGTGTATAGTTTTAAGTGGACTGCAGATTTGAAGCTGTACCATGTTCAATTTATTACTATATGATTACCGATCTGTTGTCTGTAACTATACCTATTATGTAAAAATAAAAAAATAAAATAAATAAAACCCTACAAAAATTCGTCGTTGGTTTCTGAGTTTCTCGCGTTCATACAGACGGGTAAAAATAGTGCTAAATTTTATAATATGTCTAGATATGTATGTCATTGAGAATTTATAAGTTTTATTATCAGCTGTCTTCTGGTCGTATTGGCTTTAGTTAGTTTGGAGTTATGACGATAACCATATTTATTGTCCAGGAAATTATAGCATTGCCAATCAAGAATTTACTCAATCATAAATGTTTTAGCGATAGGGCTGTCTTCAAATGTGCCGGCGAATATAAAATACATGAAAGCTAAAATCCTTAAGGGCTGAGCCTTTTCGGAGGTGGTTCATAATTGATGTGTTTTTTTTATTTATGGCCGTCCGCCCCTGCAGTGCGGGTTTATAGCTTTCTGTTTTGATATTATGAATAGTTTCTTACAAGGCCTTAGAAAATACAGTGGTAATAGTCAGTCTTTTTGAAATTTTATTTGAATTTCTTTCATGGCCATATTTTCTATAGAAATCTGTAAGACTACTTTCATTGAATGGCATACTTATCTCTTGTAGAGCAAACTCTGCTTACATTAAAATCACATACTATTGTGTGTAACGCTGTAGTATTTCCATAAAACTTTAATAAAATACTGGTATAAAGAATAAAATAATCTTTCTGTTAAAATTTCAAATCTTGCCTTCACTATAAAATATATAGCAATTATTTTTTTCATTTCTTTTTATATCAGATTTTAAGTAAAACATTTTTGTTCGAATCTCAATTAGATATTTGTTAGAGAGCAGTGATCTATGAATTTTAACAAATCAATTGGTTATATTATGGATAATGAGAGTGGACTCAATACATCGATACCATATTTTAGGATTGAAGTCATTTTATGTATGTATCTATAAAAGATACTATAAGATTTATTATATTTTTTATATTTATGTAAGTGCAAACTTAATGTTCTTTTCATTATATTTAAATAGCACCTACTTCTTTTTTCTCTGCACCATTCAAATATAGACTGGGAGACTACTCACGAATGATAAAAAAATATATAGCTTGTACCTAATTATTTTTCTTATCATTACTGATCTGGTAGTGCGACAAAGTAGTGCTACTCCTTTGTAAAGTATGCTTTACTATCAATTGGTGGTCAAACTTCGGTTACGATCAATATTTTATGTTTCGACATCTTAAAAGCCGAAACGAAATAGCTAAAATCCGTTAAAAACTGTGTAGAAAAGGGTACCTAACAGAATTTAGATATTCTTTTTACAAATATTTTAAAAATTAAATGAGAAGTATTCATACCGAAACACAGCGTTGAAGTTGGGACTTTCGTTACCTGTAAACAAAGAAATATTTAATTAATATTTTATGTTAATATTTAACTACTTAACATGATAAATTTGTTTTATAAATTTTCAATAACGTTTATAAAATTATACAACAACACAGGATTAACTTCTTAAATGTAATTACATTCTGTATTCAAGAAAACTTCGGCACAATCAATACTTACTACAAACATGAAATAATGAACGCCTACGCACGAAATAAATTATAGATAGGTAACCTATCCCTACAACATGGGATCATATTAGAATTCATCGCGTTCGTTGATACACCTGGTAGTTTGCCATCGGAAACGATGAAGAGGACATATACACGATGTAAAAAGACTCTTAACGAAAATTAAAAGCCACATTGTATCAAACATTGCGATCAATTTTTACTTCGGCACCATACCTGGGAAATAATCCCTTCAAGAGATATTGCAGCTCAAAATCACTATAAATATTTTCGTAGGTTTACAAAATCGTCGCCTCAATTTGTCATATCCACCCATGGAGAGATAGGTATTGCGCATTGCACGCGCCCCTAATGACTATATTCACATAAAAATCATCATCATTGCATTGATCCGTAGTGACGTGAATCAAGGTCCAACTAACACACTGCCGCATTCATAATATCGAGCATTGCTTAACTCCAATTTATACATAACATACCACCGTAAATCCAGTGAATAATAACCCTCTATAAATAAAAACCAAATAATCTATTCACATTTTTCATTACAGCACGAATCAATACTCTATTTACGCAATCACGCGAAGCAATTTGTAGCTGTAGGTAGAGACAAATCCTGCGATCGTGACCGGAAAGACTCTACCAACTCTGCCGACTCTACCAGGCAACTCTACGGAATCAGTGTTAATACGGTTGGCACACGTGGGCGCTACGGTAGAGCGCTCCGTGCATCACAAGTGATTGTAATACCAACCAAAGACGGACGACTGGTATTTGTAAGAGTTGAATTGGATTCATTGTAAACGTGAAGTGTGTGTTTTAGGAAATAATATTTGCCTCATTAGAGTGCTGCGGAGAGTCTAATTTTAAATCAAATATACCAGATAATTTTATTACATTTGATAATTGTGCCAAAAACGTTATCAAAGGCTACTCATCTTCTACTTTTGATACCGTTTCAGTCACAGGTGAATCTATTAGCTCTACCTACAAATAGTGGTAGTAGTGTACTTTGAAATAAACAAGAGATAAACATTCATCCAGTCACTGTACTTTAGTACAGCCGTGAAAATGGCACTTGCAACAGTACCGAAATAACAAGTCAAGTCAGCGCTGGACCAGTTTGAAAAAAAAATCCTTTGACTGGCTCATAGAGTCCAGGCAAACTAGAAACTGTTTTTGTATACGAGTGTCAATGTGAGTGTAAAGTAGCACTGGAAGCGACGATTTTATGCTGAGCGATTCCGCCCTTATGGTAGTCGAGCGAGAAGTTGTTCGACTGTACGTAGTATGTACGTATCCAAAAGACAACTAAAGCTCTACCTACTTCTCAAAATATGTATTATGTATAATAATAATTTGGTTTATGTGCTAAATATAGAGTGAAATATTCTGAAAAGAAAAAATAGCATACTATCCAAGTGTAAAATAACTTTAAATCTAATGGCATTCCCATCTCTATCTCATTATATAATCTTAGCGAAACCCCTCTCTCCAACGCCCGGAACGAGCCACGCGCTATAAAAGATGGCGCGCGCCTAGCAACGGGTTCAGTTTGATGGCGGTCGGTAACGGTTGAACATCGCTACCCTCGGTTATAAATTATTCGGTGCCAATATAATTTTCTGGTATTACGTTAAATCACTTGCAGTAATTAGAGTTTTGAATATTAGTTTTAGATAATTATTTGATGTAATTCTGTCTATCACATTGTGATTGTTAAATAATTAAATAATCTTAGGAACATCTGTGCGTTATTTTTTTTAAAACCATTCTCACTTCTGGTTCGTAAGATCAGAAGTGGGATTTGGACTACGTGCTTAGTGCTGTTTGTGCCATCCGTTTTAGTAAAATATCTGTCAGTGTTTGAATTTTACCTAATTGCTGCAAGTTTTGTAGGTAGATTGCGGTTTGATAATTGTGTTTGTTTCGTTTACGCGTATCAGGTGAGTGTTTCGTTTACGCGTATCAGGTGAGTGTTTCCCATTTGATTTAATTCCTGAGATATGCCGCGACGTTCGGAAAGTGTTGAAAAACCAGATGATTCGCGTCGACCGCACCGGAATCGTTCTCGTACTTTTAGAAGTAGGTCGCGTAATCGTAGTCGTGATTCCGGTAGAAATAGTCACTCTTCGTCGCGTAGACGCCGTGAACGTTCTCATGATCGCGAACGTACCCGGTCGAAGTATGGTGATGTGTCTTGCAGTCCACGTAATACTCAAAGACGTCGTGATACCTCATACAGCTGTCGTGATTCTCCGCGTGATCAGGCTTTAGGTCAAATATTAGCTCGTTTGAATGCTATTGAAAGCCGTTTGCCGACCTCGACAACGCAATCAAACCCGCGTCGCGTGTCAACGCCTGTTGGGGAGCATAGCCCGCGGGGCCAGGAAACTTCCACTAGGCAGGAGTCGCGAACATTCGACGGGAATAATGACGTGACGGATAAGCTTATTGGCGCACTGTCGTGCTTAGTTCGGGCGAGATCGCATAATTTTTATATTTCTCCTTTGGATCCTAACCTGCATTATTTGACGTTTGGTGTTTGGAAGTAGACCGCGCTCGTGATTTAAATAGATGGGATGACCGCGAGTGTCTGGGGCGCATAGGAGATTGTTTGCGCGGTGATGCGAAGTCGTGGCTTAATGATTGGGTCACGAATGATCGTTCGTGGAGCAACTTCAAGTTAGAATTTCGTTCGCTGTGCCCACGTAGTGTAGATATTGCTCCTACGCGTGTATTTTTTTCAACATTTTTATAGATGGCACTAATAAAAATGTTTGGTGTGTTACCTTAACTATGGTTAATAGATGGCATCACTTGTAAAATTTTATTAAATTTAATTAAAATTACCTACTGCGGGTTTCTAAATTCATGTCAGGCTCTGGGTATGTTTATTAAATACCCCCGATTTCTTTGGCCAGTTCCAAGTTATGTTTAGGACGTTTAGGAGTGATACAGTAAGCAGAAGAGTTCCTAGAAGAAGCTGTTGAACTCGATTATCAGTGTAGAAGTAAGTGATCAATGTGGTGCGTTTTGATAATCGGTCTAAGCGATTTTCGTTTTCATTGTAGGTAGAATCAGGTTAGTGATGATTGTTTGCTTATCCTTATTTCTATTGAAATGGGAACATTGTTAGTTGATGTTGAGATGGTCTTGTAGGACCCTAGTTTCCGTTGTAAAGATTTGCAGAAACGGAATGAGCTGATAATGCGGCTGCATATTTAAAACCATGCGCTGCTATTGGTTGGACCAGCTACATGCCTATATGGTTAGCCAAGTTTACGCTGGTGCTATTGTGTAAGGCATAGCTTCGGTTAGTGCGCAAATAAGACAAAGCGTTAATGCAGTCTCATAGTATAAAAAACATTGTCCATGGCTTTTAATGGGAAAAGTCTATTGCTGATCGCTAATGATTGGGTTAGGATAAGTATTTCGAATTAAGACTCACCATGACAAAAAAAAAGTTAACGCTGACAAGACTGGTTGAATATTTGTTAGTGAACTTAACCCTTGGAGTATCAGCCTAATGAGATTTTCTAAGTCTGTTTCAGATTACTTTGATAAAGGCTCGAAAAGATTATCTGGGAGGCGTTGTGATTGTAACCGGATGGAGTCTACGTGTGGTGGTGACCGAGTGGAGGTTGCCTCCGGTGCTGTGTAAACGGATGGAGGTCGCGTGTGGAGGTGACTGGTAAGAGGTTGCCTGTTGCATCGTGTAACCGGATGGAGTAAGTATTGGTGTAGAGCGGCGATAGCCCAGTGGTGTACGTAACGGACCGTCGAGGTGATGGCCTCGGGTTCGATTCCCCGGGCACACACCTGACTTTTCTAAATTGTGTGCATTACAAATAAATTGACACTCGCTTAATGATGTGACCGGTAGATGTCAATAGGCTCACCTCCTATTACATTGGGACCGAAACATAACTGGTGAAGTATGGGTGTAATACACCTTTGCCTACCCCTTCGGGGATAAAAGGCGTGAAGTTATGTATGGGTGTTGTTCAACATGTCAGCTTCGAAAGAAAGAGTTACTTAGTTATGATTTTCATTAAAACCTGTAACTGTTTTAAACAGGGTAACTTTTATTTTCCACCGACTCGGGCCAGGAATGGCCGAACGGCTAGAATGATTACTGTTCGAGAGTTTCTTATTCCTAGAGCGAAGTGCATTAAGATATGGCACTTGATAACCCTAATGTCAATAGAGAGGCCCTCTTAACTGTTCGCAGACAACGAGCATCTCAGCACTCTTGCCGTCGGAGACTTTGGGTTCGTGAGCAAGGCTGCACAAATCAACGGCAAACTGGACTCCGTCATGCCGCCACCGCGCACCGCTACGAGTTGCTGCGGCAGAGCATATGATGCTCTGGCGTGGCGAGTGGACGCCTGATGCCTGCTCCGCTTTCTTCGAGGCTGATGAGTGACCAGAAGACTTTTGATTGGTCTGAGCCTCTGGCTTATGACTTCTGACTGGCCTAGGCCCTTGGCTGATGGCTTCTGTTGGCCTGAACTCCTCGTTCATGGCTTCTGATTGGTCTAAGCCTCTGGCTTATGACTTCTGACTGGCCTAAGCCTCTGGCTGATGGCTTCTGTTTGGCCTGAACCCCTGGTTCATGGCTTCTGATTGATCTAAACCTCTGGCTTATGACTTCTGACTGGCCTAAGCCCCTGGCTGATGGCTTCTGTTTGGCCTGATCCCCTGGTTCATGGCTTCTGATTGGTCTAAGCCTCTGGCTTATGACTTCTGACTGGCCTAAGCCTCTGGCTGATGGCTTCTGTTTGGCCTGAACCCCTGGTTCATGGCTTCTGATTGGTCTAAGCCCCTGGCTAATGACTTCTGTTTGGCCTGAGTCTATGGCTTACGGCTTCTGTATTGGTCTGGACCTATGGTTCATGGCTTCTGTTCTGGTAAAGTATCCTGGCTTCACACCCAGCCCTTGCGAGCGCATGGCGTTATCGTCCAGATTTCTTCATGTGTTCGTGTGGATGGTGTGGAAGCTACTATTTATTCACTTTGGCTAGTATTCCACTCACTGGAAGTCCGGAATTTCATTGCTTGGAATGCTATTTAGTCCCGTTTACATTAGCGTGCTTAAAATAGCTGTTTTTGCTTTGTAACGATTTTTCCTAGTCTGAAGCATTTAAATTTATATCTCAAATTACCTGGGAAACCTTTCTGTTTTGCTTGGGTGCTTGATGGTGGGAGTGCACGCTCGCTATCATGTACTCAACAAAATTGGTTCTAATCCTTACTATTCTTTGGCTTCAGACACATATAAAACGCGAGAATACGAATTTACGATATGTGTTACGTTGCAGATTATGGTGCCCAGTCTGATGATGATAGCCAGCCCGGTGCTGGTGGACCTAGTGATGGCGCAAGTCAAGATGCGGTCGAGGACGCCTCGCTGTCAGGAACGGCCGTCTTAGCGAAACCCCTCTCTCCAACGCCCGGAACGAGCCACGCGCTATAAAAGATGGCGCGCGCCTAGCAACGGGTTCAGTTTGATTGCGGTCGGTAACGGTTGAACATCGCTACCCTCGGTTATAAATTATTCGGTGCCAATATAATTTTCTGGTATTACGTTAAATCACTTGCAGTAATTAGAGTTTTGAATATTAGTTTTAGATAATTATTTGATGTAATTCTGTCTATCACATTGTGATTGTTAAATAATTAAATAATCTTAGGAACATCTGTGCGTTATTTTTTTTAAAACCATTCTCACTTCTGGTTCGTAAGAATAAATTATCTCCGTATCTCGCATATAATAACCCTTAATTATCTAAATGACATGCTAGTGTCTGATAGGTATCGACTTTACCATCGGTAGTGCGATCACGTCTCTACCGACTCTACCGATAGAGGCTTGCGGGATAATTGAACGGCTCTATATAAAACATGTTTGATCAGTTCTTAGGACGTGGGTTGAGGGATATTTTGGTTGTAATTAGCTTGGAAGAGTTATATATATTTTATAAAACATAGTCCACCTTGTCTAATCACGATAGTGTAGTAGTGCATTAATAAGCCACCTCACCGCGTAACGCAGATTGTTGCAACCGTGTGGTGACGGATTAAGAATACAGAATGTCACCACCCCAAATCATCCAATGGGTGTCGTAAGATCCCACAAAGGGAGCATATTATGCAGAGAACAGCACCGTAAGAGAAGGAAAACTTGATACAAACCCTATACCAACCCGTTTGGCCAGCGTGGTATAGTAGACCAATTCCTTCTTTCCGTTGTTTAAATTTTTGCAAGTGACCCACGACACAGAATTTACGTTCTAAAAAAATATTACACCGTTTTTTCCAATAGACAGAGTGACCTATAAAACATTTTTGGTGTTTCATTAGTAAATATTTTGTGTACCTAAGTAATATATTCTACTCTGGCGAATCCAGAACCAGTCGTTAGTCTTTCTCACTACGATCATTCATAGTTTTTCTCATTGCTATTATCCATGTAAAAATATTTAACTACTAAATTGGTATTCTCATGTTCAAACAAACTCCCAATTACATTTATAATAAATTGGCTGTAAATTTTAATATTGGAGAGTAATATAGGAATTTGCAAATCAAATGACCTCGGAACGACCTTTGCATTGATAAAGGCAATAGGACAACGTAAGGGTGTAATTGGTGAGTTGTACGGCACCCTAGAGAGCCATAACCGATACAATCATGCGAACAGATGTACCGACAGATATGGAGTTTAAAATATTATGAGGCTGTTTAGATTTATTTTGTATGGGTATTTACGTGCAGCCCGGTGTATGGTGAGGGCTCATTAACGGCCATAGGCTCGCCCCCTATTACGTGGGACCAAAAATTCATGGCGAAATGTGGGTGTAATATTTACACATTACCCCTTCAGGGATACAGGCGTGACACTATAAATAAAATAAAATTTAAGTTTAGTGACTTATGATTATATTATATGATTTGACACCAGCTATTTACAGTAATGGATATTGGTTGCATTATATATAAGTATGTATTGAAACCAGAATCTCATCGAAATACAAACAACCTTAGGTGTTGAGTTTTTCGTATTTCGCAATAATACTATTTGATTCGTGTATTCTTCTCAGTCGCCCCTTACAACACCCACTTATTGAAATTACAATTAATTTATATGCACGCTGTGATACAAAATAAATTAGCGGGTCTTAATCGCGTACAATTCAGTTATTTAAGATATAAATACCTACTGTACAATACATGCCGTATTTAAAGGGAGTGACGGACAAGGTTGGAACAGTACTCAAGAAATACTCCATCAAGACTGTATACAGTCCGCTCTCTAAGATAGCACTCAATCTGCGTACCCCAAAGGATATCATTCCTCTCCAAACACTTGGCGTCTACAAAGTCGATTGCAGCTGTGGTAATTCATATAACGGGCAGACTAAGCATACAATCGCTGAAAGAGCAAACGAACATATCTCAGCCGTAAAAAACCGACATATTAATAAGCCGACTATAGCTGAGCATTTGTTGGAGTTTGGACCAAACCACTGGATATAACTGCATCAACCACAAATCTTATCCACCCATCGTCACTATGACTCAAGGATAGTACATACATACATACATAGACTCACGCCTGTTTCCCCGAAGGGGTAGGCAGAGGCATATTAAACGCCCACTTTTCGCCAGTGGTTCGATCCCACGTAATAGGTGGCGAGCCTATTGCCGCTTATCGGGATATTTTCTTTGCCAGAGCCTCGTCCGTTGATCGGCAGATGCACCACTTGCAGGTGAGGTTGGCTTGGGACCCTAAGTTCTTGGTGGGAACCCTATGCACCCAATAGTACGTGATGCGGTAGAAATCAAGAAATATAACAATTTCAACCGGGAGGATGGATATAGGTGCCGAAACCCGCACTTCCACAAGACGGCGCTGAGCTCTCATCAATCTCTTCGCGACCACGCTCGGTGCAA